>OU452249.1:19112691-19714036 GCA_911728495.1 Furcula furcula | reverse complement strand
CTTCTAGTAGTATATTAATACTCAACAATCTATGGTCCAATAATATAACTGCATTGAAGGTTGGTTCGTTTAAAAAAACAACTCCTTCGAGCCGGATTTGAACCAGCGACCTATGGATACCAATCGTTTCACATCTACAGTCCACCGCTCTACCAACTGAGCTATCGAAGGCACAAGTAATGCGTCGAAATTCCACTTCACTTTCTCTTACAAATACATAAACATGAATGTGATGTTGCAACCACCACCTTGCTACCCCACTTCTTAAGGCAACTATTGAATTACGACACGGAGCTGGTTTTGCTGCAGAATTTATTAATTCGTGTAGAGATTTTTGATGGAAAGACTTTACTGTTACTGCCGCACTCACAAACGTTGATTAGGGTTAATTGTAACTAACCCAGTATTTTAAGTCTAATTATTCTGACTCTGGCAGCCTATTTAAATTATTATTTTAAATTATTTATACGAGACAATCGATGTGTCTACTCACTACGAGAGTATAAAGTGTTAGTTGGCTTCAAGTGTCGAAATAATACGATTCTAAGAATTGGTTTAATTGTAGTTTAGTTTGTAGCGGCAGTAGACATAGTTATGTTTTTAATTGTATACTTCTCTTGTGTATTTAATTTGTATATAAAATATTTAATCTATTTTAGGATAACTTTGTTTTTGCCATATTGTCAGCTTTGATTCGGCACGAAATTTATTATTACTACGCACCATTATCGTTGTTGACATGTGACCTACATTATCACATATTAATTTTTACAATGTGCAGAATGATAAATTAATCATACAAATTACACGATTCACATGCGTACAATAGTCAAAAGTCAAAAGTCAAAAATAGTTTATTTCAAATAGGCTTAACGCTAGCACTTTTGAAAGGTCATGTATTTTTTTTTTTTTTTTAAAAGCTACCACCGGATCACAACGCGGCCTCAACTGAGAAGATCCGGCAAGAAACTCAGCGGGCTTGTCATTTTATCACTTTTTTTTTTTTAAACAGTGTGTCATGTTACAGTTAGATCAGAGCGACAGTGTGTCTTGCCGTTCAAAAAATACAGGGAAAAAAAATAATAAAATACGACGAAAGTAGGTACAACAAACTAAAAAGCCAAAGGGATAGTAGTCGGACCAGTCCCCCCAAGCAGCACCCGCGCACGAGTTGACTCGAGCAGCAGCCATCACTCCCCTCAACCATATTGGAGGGAAGGGGGTGACCCGCCACACGAAGCCGCCACAAGCAAAGACCTTTCGATGGCGAGCATGACCAATCTAATATCACAGTGGCACACGTCTAACATTTAACTTCTGCTGTTAAGCAGTGCCTCGTCAGGCAAGACACAAAGCACTTTAACATATTATTGATGTCATCAATTAATTGACTAGTGCAGCAGCCATCAGTTATCCAACACTTTATATGGTGTTACAAATTGTAAGCCTTAAAATTCAAAGCTTGCATGAGTCAGGCAGTTCAAGCCCACGCAGCTTTATCCTCTAGGTAATCCGAGATTTTATAATAAGCCTTTTTCGACAATCGGCTTTTTATCAAAGGTTTAAATTTATTCAGTGGAAGATCTCGGATATCCTGTGGCAGTTTGTTGTAGAAGCGTATACTTTGACCTATAAAAGATTTGCCTGTTCTGTGGAGACGCGTGGAATGCAAAACAAGATCGTGTTTGTTCCGGGTATTAACACCATGAATATCACTATATTTTTTAAAAGATCCAATATTTTTATGAACATAAACTAAATTTTCAAATATGAATTGTGAAACAACCGTTAGAATATCTATTTCTTTAAATTTTTCTCTAAGTGAATCGGTAGGAGCCAGATTATAAATGGCTCTCACAGCTCTTTTCTGCAGAATAAAAATGGCATTAAGTTCTGCAGAAGATCCCCACAGTAATATACCATAAGACATAATACTGTGGAAATAGCTGAAATAGACAATTCTAGCCGTTTCAACATCAGTTAAGCGTCTAATTTTTTTCACTGCATAAGCCGCGGAACTTAGTCTACCTGACAGTTTCTCAATTTGTGGGCCCCAGTGTAGCTTAGCGTCTATTGTTATACCAAGAAACACAGTCGAAACCTCAAGGTCCAACGATGCTCCATTAATTTCCACATTGGTAGCCACCGGTCTTACATTAGGTGTTACAAATTTTATACACTTAGTTTTGCTCTCATTCAGTTTTAAATTGTTAATATTGAACCAGTGGACGACTTTAGAGAGGACGTTGTTCACTTCGTCATAATCATGGAGTTTACGCTTAACTTTAAATAAAAGAGAGGTATCATCCGCGAACAATACAACATTAAGTTTATCCCCCACGAAGTAGGGTAAATCATTAATGTATATTAAAAACAGAAATGGGCCTAATATTGAACCTTGAGGGACGCCTAAGGAAACCACAGATCCTGGGGATCTCTTACCATTTATATCAACCTTCTGAATTCTATTATTCAAATATGAAGTCAGAAGGTCTAAAGCTCTGTTCCTCAAACCATAGTGGCGTAATTTCCTGACCATCGTGTCGTGATCTACGCAATCAAAAGCTTTGGATAAATCACAGAATACACCAAGAGCATCATGTGATTCCTCCCAAGCCTGGTAAATATATTTTAATAATTCGACTCCCGCGTCAGTAGTTGATCGATTTTTTCTAAAGCCGAACTGTTTATCATGAATAAAATTGTTTTTATTAAAATGATCTAATATTTGATTTAATATAAGTTTTTCATAAATTTTACTTAAGGCTGGCAACACCGAAATAGGCCTGAAATTCGTAGGCTCAGCGGTACTGCCAGACTTAAATATAGGTACAATTTTGCTGTGCTTCATAAGGTCAGGAAACTCTCCACTCATAACACAGCTATTAAATATCACTGCTAATTGAGGGGCAATTACTTCAATTATTGATGCTATTACTTGTACAGAAAGTCCCCATATATCAGCTGTCTTTTTCTGATTAAGCTGTTTGAAAGTATTTATAATATCATTAGCAGTAACAAAACAGAATTGAAAGGCTGTGCCACACTCTGGTATGTTTTCTTTTAATAAAATTTCAGCGGAAATGGAGGACGAATTCAGAGTTTTCGTTATATTAATGGGAACATCAGTAAAAAATCGTTCAAACTCTGTCGCCACATCTAAATCCGCTGTTACATCTTTATTATTCACATGTAAACAAAAATCATTATTGCGTACTGATGACCTACCAGTTTCACTATTTATAATATTCCATGTCATTTTAATTTTGTTTTCAGAGTTACTGATTTTTTGTTTTAAATAATTAGCTTTAGCTATGGAACAAGCTCTTTTAAATACCTTAGAGTATTGTTTTACATATTCTTTAAATAGCGGCGAGGAATTAACACATCTTTCATTATAAAGTTCGTACAATTTTCTCCGACTCGTATAGATACCTACCGTCGCCCAATCATTAAACGATACATTATGATTAATCGATAAAGTTTTAGGTTTAAATATTTTTCCAAAGCGATTATCGATACATTGGAATAACGAGTTATACAAAATATTTGGATCTTCATGACAGGGCAACACAGGCAAGCTGTCAGTCAGGGTGACTTTGAAATGACATAAGCGACGGTCTGTTATCGGAACAAACATAACATTTCTTTTAGTTTTCATGATTTTACTAGGAAACACAGCTAGCTGTCCACAATGGTCAGAATCAAGTTTATTTATTACTTCTTTGTGTATCGGTTTGATACTTGTAAATATGTTATCGATACATGTTGCGCTAAAAGAGGTTATCCTAGTGGGCTCCAAGAACATGTTGTACAGATTGTGTGATCTAAATAATGTTATAAATTTACTGGTCACAGTGGTATTTTCCAGTAGATTTATGTTAAAGTCTCCACAGACAATAATTGTTTTATTCGTGTAGGACGTTTTGTGCAAAACAGTTTCTAATATTCGTTCAAAATCATCATATGGTGAACACGGGGGCCTGTATACGCTCAAAACTAAAAACTGCTCAGTCTCAATGCAAGCTAATTCAATAACTCGTTCAACAGAAAGGCTCACCAGATCAGTACGTTCTTTGTATTTAATATTCTTTTTAGTAATAATTAGGGAGCCCCCACGAATTATGTTCACTCTGCTGAACGAGCTGGCAACCTGGTAGTTATTAAAATTGAACATGAACTGGTCACTCTTTAGCCAATGTTCAGTTACACAAAAAATATCTATATTGTGACCGTTCAAGAACAATTCAATTTCTAAGTCTTTGCCCAACATACCTTGTATATTCTGATGTACCAAGCGGGTACAGGGTATTTTATTTACATTTAATTTAAGGTCATTATTACATGGGCTTTGATGTGAATTTATAATAAAATTATCATTTAATTTATCCATGCCAGAGTTAGTCTCTGTTGTCTTAGAGTCTAATTTAAATTACATATTATGTCATTATTGATAGCCAAGTGCTTGGCTGCATTAATTTGTATGTCAAAATTATGTTGCTCAATAGAAGCAACTTTTGTAGCCAGATTCCTGGCTAATGTATATAAATAAAAGGATAGCGACATTGCTATCTGTCGTTTACAATATTTTTTAAGATAGTATTTATCTATCGTCAAATTAAAATTAACATTACTTAGGTTATTTATGTCAATTAAATTAAATTTGTTATGTATATCATAACCATTGCAGTATGTCAAGGTATGTAATGTCATGTTCAACTTATGTCTATTGGTATTTTCATCCTGTGGCAAACCATTACTGTAGGGAAATGTGAACATTACAATACTTTTAACAGTAATCTTTGACAGTAACTCATAGTACTTATGTAACTGTTGTTTGGACACATTCCCTCTATTGCCTACCAATATTATCAATATGGTATCCTGACTAAAATTATGTGTTAATATTTTGTCTATTATACTGGCATATGTTATGCCAGGCATACAATAATTAATTATAGGATGACCCGAATAAATATCTGTCAACATTTGGCTCATGTCCTTACCAAATTCATCACTAAATATCACAATTTTGGTGGAATTTAATAAATAGTAAAATCAGTCAATCTTTCACAAGATCAACTACGCGGGTAATTATGGTGCACAAGTGCTTGCATAGACACAAGTGCACTCTCTCTTCCCTTACAAATTGATGGGACAGAAGGCCGACACGACTGGGAAGAGGTCAGGGGCAGAACAGACTGTTAACATGCTCATCCCACACAAGGATCAACTTATTTATGAGACAATCGGTAATCGGCCTGCAATGCCGTAGTCAATAAGGAACAACTTCACAAAGTTGCTGCTTCCTGTGGTATTTGAACCCGCGACCTTCGCTTTCTAAACCAAGCTATTTCCCACTATACGATGGAGGCTAATAATTTTGTGATTATTAAGTATCTGGGTAGGTACTCAGACACAGTCAAATATAAACTATAAAATTGCTTGTTTATCCGCCTTTTTTGACTCGAACCCAAAGCACGCAATCTAACAATGAAACGATGTACGGAAACCGTAAAGTGTCGTCTAGTCCTTACTATCTACCCTGTACTCAAACTCTCACTTTATGACTAAACAAATTAATAGCATAACCACTGAAGCGTTCACACCTGTTTATCACTCTTTTAATAGAACATACACAGCAATGGACATGATTCGCTACATTAATAGTTTTGAATAAGGAACGTGGTCTTTACTAATTTCAATAGTAACTGTCGCAAGCGGGCGACCGTAGTGGTGTGCCGTTTCCGACCCGTCCCGTATCGGTCAAACGGCTCAGACCCGGGTCGATACCGCCCTTAACGACATCGTTAAGTATTCGGGCGTGAGTTACATCGTTTACTCACGTCAATTATTAGGTACCCTTAAACATTATAAAGTACTTTAAAATTTAATGGAATACCGCAATAATGACTTATGTTCCAGTCCCGTTTACTTTCCTTGTGACATGCTGAAATCAGTAAATGTTTGTTACAGGATTAGATCGTGGACACACACCCTTGTCCGGTGAAGCTGTAATGGCCATCTGCGGCCAACAGTACTACTCATACAAAAAAAAAAAAAAAAATCGTGGACACACAAAGGTACTCTTATAATTCTTAACGTTTTTTTAATGCGGCCAAACCCAAAAGCAATTTTATTCAAAGAATTTTGTACGAACCATCACATTAAGAACACCTGTAACCTAATGATTTCGTCTTGCTCAAAATACCTTACGTTATTAGCATAAAAAATGTAAAATACTTTTGGAGTTATTTAATAAAGTACAAAAAGAAAAGTGGACCCCAAAAAGATTGAATAAATTACACAAAGAAAATTATTTTATTATTTTGTAAAGATTGCTTCATAGCGTACACGACTGATCCACGTGCCTCCTACAAGACAGGCTCAGTCTAGAGTGGAAAGTTTACAGATGAAACTATCAGTCTAATTGTCATTTTTGCTACAGATGTACCTGCCACATTAACTGGCATTAGTGTTCTTATTTGTATTCATCATCATCAACAGCCGAAACGTCCACTGCTCAACAAAGACTTCTCCCTTCGAGGGGAGGGGTTGCCATAACCCCCACGCTTGGCAGGCGGCTTAGGGATCGCAGTATAGGTGAAAAGACGCTGCTGCCCGTCTTCTTGTTTTCCCTTAGTCGTATTTTAAGGACACCCGACGGGAGGAGGTGGGTGGATGCTCTTCTTACCCGGACACCCCACGAGGACTACTAACAAAAAATATTTTTGAAATCGCTGCTATTTTAGAAACATTTTTGTAAAGTTTCTAAAAGAACACCATCTCACATCAAAATATCAGCAACTATATTTTCACTGTCTAATTTATTTCCAAATAATGATAGCTACGATAACTGCCTCCTGCTACATCAGGTTATCAAACATTCACGCAGCAAATTGACAGCAATCATATCAAAAGGGCACCTTTCTAAAGATCAAACAGGCGCTTGTCGAATATTCACGGGCCGGCACTTAGCATAAGGTCAGGCTGACATTTCGTACAACATTTACGAGTACATCACAACCAATTCATAACGGCGTAAGGGAGCAGTCGACGTCACGCAACATAGACTTTAGTGATGGGACTGTGATGGGTATCTGTCGGTAGTTAATAATAATATCCTGAGATAATCTCAGATGGCTGCTGCTCGAGTCAACTCGTGCGCGGGTGCTGCTTGGGGGAACTGGTCCGACTACTATCACTTTGGCTTTTTAGTTTGTTGTACTTTCGTCGTATTTTATTACCTTTTCTGTCTTATTTGATCTTTTGAACGGCAAGACACACTTTCGCTCTGATCTAATTGTAACGACACCCTGTTTAAAAAAAGTGAAAAAATGACAAGCCCACTGAGTTTCTTGCCGGATCTTCTCAGTTGAGGCCGCGTTGTGATCCAGTGGTAGCTTTTTTTAAAAAAAAAACATGAGCTTTCAAAAGTGCCTATTTGAAATAAACTATTTTTGAGTTTGAGTTTGAATCCACGTACGGGCATCTAATCCCAAACTATATAGACAGAGTCTGTACTATGGTAAACAGTCTTACTTTCATACTATTTTTGTGTATTTTGTATGTACTTATTTATACTATAATTACTATAATACTTCTAATACTATAATATACTATTTAGAAGTACCTACTTATTTGGATTAGGGTGGCTAGCCCAGCTAGTGTCCGGTTAATAATAGCATTGTCTTCCCGCCGGTTATCGTAAGAGGCGACTAAAAAACGTCTTTCTATTGGATTACCTACCACCACTGCGATCCCCAAGACACATGTCAAGCGTAGGGATTATAGCAACTCGTCCCTTCTAAGGGAGGTCTTTATTCAGCAGTGGACGTCTTACAGCTGATTTAAATTAATAACACCCAGACAAAAGACAAACAGACAAATATTTGTGTTGGATGGTAAACAAACCCACGACAACGGCATGCGTCAGCAAGCAGGCTATATCATTATATAGCCTGCAACTTAGAACAGCTTATTGGTGCAGTTGTTGTCATTACAACAACTGCATCAACAAGCTGTTGTAAGTTGCAGATAGAAGACTCCTCAAATTGGAGTCAAATAACTGCACTTACGAGATGGTATGTTTCTGAGGTGAAGGAATAAGGTTTGCCAATTTTTTTTTGTAACTGTTTTTTTTTTTTTTAATTTGGTTTATTCACTTAGGGATAGTTAATCACTTAGTTGCTTGGTTGCAGACGCCAACTGCTAAGGGATACAGTTGGAGTTTATGAATGAGGTGATTTTTACTTTTGCGTACAACGCCGTTACTAATATTAGTTACGTATTGTTAATTTTCTTTAGTCAAGAGTAGATGTGAGTGATGAATTCCGTGAATGAATTAGCAGTGTGGGTGTTGCGAATGATGTCTTTAGGTTGGTATGGATTGATGGAATGGAAACGACATTTTTGCTCTTGATTCAGACGGAGAGCAGTAAAAAAGGGACACGCTTCAGTGAGGTGTTCGTGGGTCTGGATACTGTAGTCATCACAGGGACAGGTGTTATTGTCAATTATATGAAAACGGTGGAGATAGTACTTAGAATAGCTGTGACCACTGAGGGCTTGAGTAATGTAGAAACTGGGTGGAATAACAGCGAGTGTTGTTTTAATATCCTTGATCGAAGGCAGGAGGAGTTTGGTGTGCTCACCTGCCATTCTATCAGGCTCTGAGTATTAAGGCTATGTTTAACAAAGGACATGGGGAACTGAGCGTAGTCCGGAGATTTATGCAGATTGGCAGCCATATTGGCTGCAGCATCAGCTGCTTCATTTCCCGGAATGCCTGCGTGTCCCTTGACCCAGGCTAAATTCACTGTGCGATTACTGTTACTTATTCTTGTAATAATGCGGTGAATGTTACACACTATAGGGTGCGCGTTGCTTCTGTCTTCGATGGCGAGGGCTGACGCCATGGAATCAGTGAAGATAGTAGTGTCAGGCAGTTGCTTGCTATGGGCCCACTCACACGCTCTTTCTATAGCGAGCAACTCGGCCTGGAACACTGAGCAGGAGGAGTGGAGTTTGAGTTTTTTGATGTACTTTGGCTCAGGGTGGTCAGGATGATAATGAATGAAACTGGCTCCAACTTTGCCGTCATCCTGCTTGCTACCGTCGGTGAAGATTTTATGTGAGCCGCGTGCAATTTGAGACACTGCTCCTGAGTCCCTGCCCTCCGGTGTTTAATGGAGACCCTCTCCGCAGGATGAACGTGGTTATTTACAGGAGTTGGTCTCTCCAGCTCCAAGTCCGACGGTAGCAGAGGGGAGGAGCCAGTTAATCGGGTTTGTTCAACATGGTGAACTTCTGTAATTTTTAAGTCTAGGGGCAAAAATTGGGCAAGTGCAAGGGCAGCGGAGGTGGAAATAGTTCTGAATCCCTTGATAGCCTTGATGGCGAAGCCCCTCTGCATGCTCAACAAGGCACGCACAGCGTGCTTTTTCTTGGCAATGTGCCCACACTCCTGATGCATACGTGATGATAGGGGTGACAACTTGATGGAAAATAATGTTGATGTTCTCAGGGTGCATGCCCCAGGTGGGTCTGGTATCTGGTATATATATATATATATATCTGGTCTGGTCTAAATATTGACCTAGTGGCCCGTCCCAATTTCGCACAGGTGGAATTTTTTTTTCTATTAATATATATAGCCTATGTTACTCACTCGCGGGGTGCCGGGTTAGAATTGAATCCCCCCATCTCTTCTCGTTGGGTACCATAAGAAGCGACTAAGCGAGAACAGGAAGACGGGCAGCAGCGTCTATCTTTTGAATTTATCTGTCACCTATACTGCGATCCCCAAGACGCCTGCTAAGCGTGGGGATTATGGCAAATCCTCCCTTTTAAGGAGGAGGCCTCAGAAATGGACGTGTTTTCGGCTGCTGATGATGATGATGTTACTCAGGGATAATGTAATATTCTAATGGTGATCCATTGAGTACGGCAACTCCCCTTGAGCACCGTGTCTGGTTCCCGGGGGGCTATAATGAGCCCCCGGCGGCTCAAAGACAAGGAACTAAGGGGCTCCCGGTCCCACCGGAGAGCCCTATCATGTGCCGATGCGACAGCCGCGAGGGTTTTAGTGGGTAAGAATCCCACATACCCTGGTCGAGCCCCACACTTCCACACCTTTTGAAGCTTTCCTCTGCGAAAAAATAAACATTCAAATGTCGAAATAATTTTTGAAATCCTTCCAGTAGTCTTTGAGATTATTCGTTACAAAGACACAATAATACAAATCTTTCCTATTTATTTTATTAGTGTAAAAGTGTAGATAAAATAAATAATGTTACATCTCTATTCCGCCCACCTTTTAGCATAAACAGAAGGGCAGTTAAGCAAGTAGGTACTCGTGGCGGAATTGTCCTGTCAAAACCTTTACTAAATTATTAATACGATACATAAGAAAGAATGCCTGATTTAATTACAATTGTACCTAATATTTAACTGTTGTTTGACACGAAAGGAGTTAAGAACGTGCTAACTATTGCGTTTGGTGAAACCAGTATGGTTTTTATTAACACTATTAAACGCGTTCGCTGAGAATTTATGTTCCAGTAATATTTCATTTTAATAACGTGAACCCAATTTGATAATGTTGCCGGCCCACTGTGTCGTAGGTTAAGTGATTTGATTGTGTTTTTTTGAAGAATGCCTAGACCATAAACACGAAAACCATAAAATTATTTTAAAAAGTATACGTGTACGAATAGCAATTATTACTGAAACCACTTGATTCCACATAAAATTTTAACGATATTTTAAAGACCTTACGGGGTCTTTAAAATATCGTTAAAATTTTTTCTTTAATTTTCATTTTTTTTTAAATCTTTAATTTTTAAATCTTTAATTTTTTTTTAGTCCAATACAATTTGTTACTCTGTATTTCATTAATCCAGCAGCGGCTCTAAGAAAAAAAGTACTCGAACCGAATGATCCACGGCGAATGTCTTACAAATCTGTTTAAGTCGTATCAATCAAAATACTTGGACTAATTTACGACGGTGCCTAATTAAGTCAATCTACCATAAAATCCCCCTTTCTTAGCGAGTCGTCTCGTCTGGAGGAGCATAAAACGCGCGAAAACCTAATGCCATTTCACGCCGGAGTAAACCTTTCTCCCGGAGTTAACGTCTATTTAAACTCTGCTTAACTTAATCGATCGAGAAGGCCCTTAATTATGGCTTTATCTTGGAAGCAATGAGGATCGAAGCGAGAGGATTTAAATTGAGTAGAATTAGCGGAGATCTGTATAGATACTTTACATAGGTACATATTCTATTCACTTTGCCCTCATCCTTACTGGATCTGTACTCTGATTAAAACACACACATTTCAAAATATACTTAGTAAATTAATAAATCTTTAATATTATGTTTTAAAAGCAAGTACATATATACACACTATGCGGCTACTCACATTGCAGCGAGCAACCGCAGTCTAGAACAAGTATGTAAAGGATTGAACTTGCGGAAAACCGGTAGGCGGTTAGTAAAAATAACATTCTTGTTTATTTACTTATTTTACTATTTTTACTACGCCTTTACTTCCCACCATCTACCAACTTGTTGCCCACCGGACGGTTGGCGTCAATGCGGTTAACCGTAAAGTGAGTAAGCATGTTTAACATAGATCCCTTTTGCTTGGAGGTACTATCGCGGACACGAACGGTGTACCAGTTTTCAATCAAAATCGTTTGAACAGCGTTACATGCGCTTACGCCGCCCACACGTATTTTGGGCCGGCTCATGCAAGCGATTGTCGTCGTAAAGTTGATACACCGCTCGTAACCACGAGAGTACGTCCCTTGTGCATGAAACCATAATTATAAATACCACCGCAGTGTATGTATTATTTATGTGTGTATTTGGCCGCCAAGACATTGTTGTATTCCGGTGTGAATCCACTG
The DNA here is from genome assembly GCA_911728495.1 of Furcula furcula. Lineage (NCBI taxonomy): Eukaryota > Metazoa > Arthropoda > Insecta > Lepidoptera > Notodontidae > Furcula > Furcula furcula. Next base: position 19,702,122 of record OU452249.1, on the reverse strand, counting down.
ACGGCGGCGATATTATTGTCTCAAGAGATTTTAACTAATGCAGATGACTACAGGGTGCTAAAAAACCCCTGTTCGATTTTTATGGGGAATATTTGCATCGCTGGTACACATCAGGAAGAATAATTATGTGATATTTAACAAATTAATTATACACGTATGATTGTATTGCTGAGACGTGGTCCTTAACTAGTGGCCTTTTAGAGAAGCTCAGAGTCATACAACGAGCAATGGAGAGAGCTATGCTCGGAGTTTCTTTGCGGGATAGAATCCGAAATGTGAAAATTCGCCGAAAAACTAAGGCCACCGACAGCTCTCAGAATCTGCAAGTTGAAGTGGCAATGGGCAAGCCACATCGCTCTAAGAACCGATAACCGTTGGGGAAGAAAGGTTCTCGATTGGCGACCACGAACCGGAAGACGCAGCGTATGCAGGCCTCCCACTAGGTGGACGGACGACATTGTGCGCGTCGCAAGTAAACGGTTGATGCAAACAGCCAATTGTCGTTCAATGTGGCGTCCTAAGGGGAAGGCCTATGTTCAGCAGTGGACGTCTTCCGGCTGATGATGATGAATCAAATCAAATCAAAAATCTTTATTTTCAAATAGGCTTAACGAATTGAATGGTCTTGTTGTCTTTGAATGGTCATTTTTTTAAAAGCTACCACCGGATCACAACGCGGCCTCAACTGCGAAGATCCGGCAAGAAACTCAGCGGGCTTGTCATTTTTTCACTTTTTTTTAAACACTGTTTTGTTACAATCGAATCGACATTAGCGATAGTGGGTCCTGCCGTTCGCAACATAAAGCAAGGTAGAAAAGAAGAAAACAATAAATTACGACAAAAATTACAACAAACTAAAAGGCCAAAGGTAATAATAGTAGTCGGACCAGTCCCCGCAAGTAGCACCCGCGCACGAGTTTACTCGAGCAGCAGCCATCACTCCCCTCAACCATATTAGAGGGATGATGGTGCATGATTGTATTCAGACACCGGACTGTCTTCAGGCGTATTGCTTACCACCGGTGAATGTCCTGCTGTTCCCGTCACTAACTGCCGAACCCACAAACGTCAATTAAAGTTAATGATCATTAATCCATTTTTTGAAATCGGATTATTTCGACACTCGAAGCCCATTAATACTTAATACGCAGATAGTGAGTAGAGATATCAATTATCTCGTGTTCAATAATAAGAATTAATCATAAATGGCTTTGACAGTCGAAATAAATAGATTTCAAAAAGTGTCTTCATTAGAATTAAAGTTAATTGGCGTTTGTGAATGCGGCAGTAACTAGCTTAAAAAATATTATACCTAGCAAGTATTACGATATCAGGATATATTATGGTATTCAGATAGAGAGCACCGTTCGTCGAGAGAGGTTTGTCTATACGAATTAGCGTTAAACCGCTAACCTAGAGTGTCGCCGCCATATTAATATTCATAATCGTCGCTCCAGCCGCGTTACCCCGGAACGTGGTGCCAAGGCACCAGATATGATAATTTGATATGACTTCCTTGAAACGAATTAACATGTCTGATAATTATAATTTCCATAGGCGCGGCAAATAAAGCATTTAATCCGATGATTTTAGTGTTGAGACTAGCGGTTACAACTGATTATGAATAAAAAATTAGGTATTAGAAAAAATAAAACCGACTTCGAAGAAAATTATTAAATCATTTTCTACATAAACTATTACAAAAAAAATATATATCGCAATCCAATTTGTAGTTTCTGATAAATCGTTGAACATACCTACATTACATATACTTATGTAATTTGGTACATTTTGTTTAGATGCCCACATAGACTAACATAAGGTATGTGAAATTACATACGCATTTACGCATTATTAATATTATACTCGTATACATACGCGTTGAATACAGAACCTCCTTTTTAAATTCGGTTTAAAACACCCTTGTTCACGAAGAGTTGCGATGCACTCTGACTGAGACATTAGTTATTAAGTCTGTTGTATATTTCATATCACACTATGCTAATTGTGAATGTGCTTCCAGGTTTACGATCGCTCGAATTAATTACCCTGTCAGATTTTATTTTGTTTAATATCCGAATTATATTCTGTAATGTACATCTTTACAGAGTAGTAAAGACAGGGAAAGGTATAAGTGACGTCACTAGTATAACAAACAATTTTTTTTTGCAATTAAGCGATAGGACACATAACAATAAATATACTTACTTAAATAATATTCTGGGACAATCCACACACGGTCATCTGACCCAAAACTAGGCAGAGCCTGTACTATGGAAACCAAACAACTGATACTAATACATACTTTTTAGTATATAGGTACATACATACTTATATAGATAAACCACCCAGACACTTGGTGGGAATCCAACCCACGAACTACCGGGTAGCGGCCAGGTTGTCTAACCACTAGACCAACTGGCCCGTCAACACAGACTAACAATACAAATATTCTTTATTGTACACCAAAAGAGAAGATACAGCTTAAAAACTTATAAAGGAAAAGTAAAATTGCAGTGTGACAATTTAAGGCACTCTTATCGCTAAAGCGATCTCTTCCAGACAACCTTGGTGTACTGGACAGAATATGGAAGGGTAGGTTTGTCATACATACTCAGTACATATATATATAACAATAACATATATAACCATACATATATATATCTATAACATAATATAGAAATAATGATAAATATACATACTACACGTAGGTATTATGATGATAAATAAACAGAAATAGGAGAAGTTTACTGCAAGGAAAGATAGTGAGAAGTAACCTGAGATTTGAAGACATTTAAACTTTCACTTTTCACTTTTAGACATTTTAGCTAACTTTTATAATTCTGGTTTTTTGTCGTATTAGTGGCCAACCTAGTGTCGGAGTTTTCTAGCTGCCCTTAGGCCGCTGACTTAGCTTAACGACTGCCTATCTAGATGACAATAGCCGGGACCGATTTTTTAAAGTGCCCTCCGTAGCACAGAGACGCTTAGTTCAAATGCCACTAAACGGTCACCCATCTAAACAAAACCTGACTGACCTTGCCTAACGTTGCTTACCTAACTGATCGTTTACCGAGCAGTGGTTACAACTGGCTATGAGTGTCTCGTATTTTGAAATGATTTTGATGAAGTTGACATACTACCTTTTGATCTAATAGACATACACTCCAAACCAAATAAGCTTGAAGGCGATTACAAATTTATTATGCAGTCATAAAACACCCCCGCTGTATAGATTTGGTAGGGTATTGTAATACAAAGTGGTTTTTGTTGACGCGCCTAGTTGACAATGTATGCGTTATGTAGTCATTGAGCCGCAAACGAACTTGTAATCGCCTCCAAGCTTATTTGGGACTAGCCGACCCGCGCAGCTCCGCTCGCGCTGTTTTTACGTTAGCAACATTTTTAATAGCATCCATCTGCGTTTAATACATAACCTTTGTTTAAAGTCGGTTAAATTCTGGGGCCCACTTTTTACTTGCCCTCCGAAGCACGGAGACGAACTTAATTCGAATGGCATTAAACTGTGTAAATTGCCCTTCCCTATCGTTGCTTAACCTGATTGATTGCTACATATTGATACTGCCTATGAGTGTCTCCTTATTTTTTATACTTATAATATTATATTTTATAGTATTAGATACATTCATCGAATACATAACCTCCTTTTTTTAAGTCGGTTAAAAACTGCATCTCACTTTTTACGTGCCCTCCGAAGCACGTAAACGCTCAGTTCAATTATCATTAAACGGTCACCCATCTATGAAATGACTTTGCCTAACGTTGCTTAACCTGATTACCTGATTGCCAAATATTAATAACAACAACAACTGTCTAAGAAGAGACAACTGTCTCCTTATTATTATTTTTTATATAATGAAAAAGGGATAAACTCAGACCACGCGTATACTAGCCAAGTACCATTATGACTTTAATCTCTTCTCCCAAGGGAACCGTGCTGAATTACGGGATAAAAAGTATTCTATGTCCTTCCTCGTGGTATTAGCTCCAATCATGCCAAGTTTCATTCAAATCCATCCAGTAGTTTTGGCGTGATGCGCAGCCGTGATACAGACAGACAGACAGACAGACAAAAATGAAAAAAATTACAGTTTCGGCTTTAGTATCGGTTAAAGAATGCCCTCAAATTATAATTTTCAAAATATCTTCAATGTACAGAAATGGACCTGTTACAGTTTTATTATAACTATAGATGGAGTATATGTACTTACTCGTTACCTTTATAAAAGAACATATTCGTGATATCGTGATGAGTATGCTTCGCTCACGCTGCGTGAGCGCAGTGAGATCGTTGCCAAGCAATCAGCCTGCTGGTATCGTGCTCCCAAATCGTTATTAGTACCTATTTATGGCACATATACAATTTATACTTGTACCCCTAGGATCGAAGAATTTATGACCATATTTTACTTACTCATTTTTTTACAAATACATATAATATATGTACTCATAGGGCTGTATGAAATACCAACATGATGTTTGCCTATACAGAAATCCATGTGACTTGCGTTTTCACAGGCGCGATACCCGCCGGGACCACAAACCCTAATTATGTCTGAAACAATACTCCACCTTATTTTTACCCATTTTGTGCTCAATCATAATTACCCCGCCTTCCTAGGGGAAACATTGTTACGGAAAATCATCGGCGTACCTTCCGACCGTTTTATTTTAGCGGAAAAAATATTTACCTGAGAGGTTTCCTCCAAATTAGGTTTATATTTCTATGAATTGTGACTTACTCTCCTTAAGACACGACACGAATAAACACTTTATAGGGATAAAACAGGCCAAGGAATACAGTATTAATGTTTACAATAAACGTTCTTAGGTATGTTTAAATTCTGTACTGATATTTTTTCAACTGTCTTAATTTAAGGCCATTTGACTCCTTTTTTTAACTTAATGACCACAAAAAGCAAAGCGTTTTGTCGATAAACGATACGCCTGTTTACTACTGCATTGCAGTCTTGAGCCCGGATTTTTCACCAGCTACAGTGCCCTGCGCACCGGAACACAGCAATTTATGACCTTAGCGGCAGAACCTTGGAACCTGGACGGTCACTTGCTCATCACCAAGTAGTCTTTTCGAATAAATTTGTGCACCAATTAACTTAGCGGGCTCCATGAACTTTATATTTTCTGATACCAGTTCCCTACATTTAAAAAACATCACCATCGTCGTCAAAACGTCATCAAAAAAAAAGTATATAAGTATTAGTATCAGTTGTCTGGTTTCCATAGTACAGGCTCTGCCTAGTTTGGGATCGGATGACCGTGTGTGGATTGTCCCAAGATATTATTATTATTATAAAACCATATAAATTCAATCTTTGGCTCATAGTGTTAACTTTATTTGTATCACCACAAATATTTTATAAATCACATACTTACATATCACCGATCAAAAGTCATTAACTGTTTTTCATCAAAAGAGTTCGATTGTTGAGTCAATATATTTACACTCGCGCAATAAATGTTGTTCACAACAAAAAAACCTTTGAAATCAAACAACGGCTCAATAAAAGCGTACGCAATTACCTGCGTCTCGCATATTTATCTTTTCCCGCGGTATAAATGCTTTGTAGGGGTGAACAATGGCTAGGGCGGGGTGGTCCGCGGGAAGCTTTAAAATTTTTAATTAATGCCATCGAAAATATCAAAGTCATTGGCTGCACTGCACTTGCCCCGTAGTGGGGAATGCTATTAAATTTTGTTAATTTAAAACAAAGCGTTCCACTTTTTGGGCCTCTCTGGCCAGAATCCTTACCCTCCTCCTCCACTTACCAACTTATTAGCCTGTGGCCATTTTTATCACGACAGAACTTATAGATCACGTTACAAATACACCCAGCGAAAAAATTTACTTAGGTACAAATAAATATGCAAAAACAAAGCTCACTCAATCGAATAATATGTAACAATTACCAAGAGATATGGAGCGGGTAACCCTTTAAACCGGCGTTTCACTGTGGGTTTTCCTAATGAGTGATTTTCACGGTGATGGCACGACAAAGCCGCAGCCTCACCCGCCAATCCAACGTCAACTTCCAATACGATTAACCCATTAGCGTCACAAAGAATATTATTTTAAAAGAGATACGTCACAGAGGAAAAACCAAATTATAGCATTTAGCCGGCATTATGCTTAATAGCATTTACTAGATGTATGCACAAATTTAGCTCAAAATGAAACTTTCCTGAATCTTTTTCAAAAAGTTGTGACTTTGCTTTTGCTCATTAGGGAGCTTAAATTCTACCTGTTATTTTCTTGCAATTATTTCTTTAATCGGTGAAAATATCGCCTGTTGACTCAACGATTCCACCCTGAATGAGACACCCTTATGATGATTTTCCTGTAAAACAACAGGCGATAAATCTACTGGACTTGGCAAGACTAGACATTTTTTTAAAAACGTCTGTGCGTATATTAAATATTGTAAAACTTATTATATATAATGGAAAACATACGTTCACATTAATTATATGTCCAATTCAAGAGGGAAACGGGTGTCCGAATGTTCGGTATGATTTTATTACACGAACAATGTCCACAGAAATTAGGGTCATTAGCCGACGCTCATGCAAATTGCGACCGCTGCTGTACGAATTTATTGTAGGTAATTGATTTAATAGCCTTCTTTGTTCACCATTAATGGACGGCCATACTTTGATCCGGTCACATTGTGAAATTTCAATGCGATCCATTTTGATTAAAAGGATCGTTTGTTACACTGACGATTTCAATAGCAATTCTAAAATTAGCTATGTTTTACATACAAAAACAACGCGAAAAATAAAAGGTGTGTTAAAAATACAAAAAAATATTGGAATGGTTATTTTTTCTACTGAATTTTTAATTAGAATAGCAATTAAGTAAGTACTTATTTATTGTTCATACTTTTATAGGATTTATCGTTTAGCCAAATTATATTTTTGCCGGCCTATTATCTAATTATAAGTAGTACCTACTTATTCAATAAAAATTACATATTTAAAAGGTAAGGTAAGGTATGGTAGGGGAGACCAGGGATGAATGATATTTCTGTAATATCTCACAAAGATATCTGAATATTCAAATTCTAATTAATACACATGATAGATGGGTCTTTCAGCTATCTTTTAACACCTACTTAAATGGAATTTATATTACCGATTTTGAGAAAAACGACTAAATATTTGAAGTGGGATTTGTTACAACCATCCCTACCCCTAGGGTTGGTTGTAACAGGGTAAAGGGATGTTTGTAACATTGTTAATAAAGTTACTTTCATGATCAACATATTTATTTGTAATCTGCCTTTTGGGTTTCACATTAGTAGGTATCACAAATCTTATAAAAAAAAAAAACATTTTTACATTTTTAACAACTCAAAATAGTCTTTGAAACTAATGAACATATATCAAAAATGAGATCTCAAATCAGACTAACAAATTTATGACACACATTAGCTTATTTCGTTATTAGTGCTGTCAATATGAGCCCACAGCTGACACTCTAAGGCACTGTACCTAACATTTTTTCATTTGACCTGCTATTTGAAAAGGATCGCAAACTATAAAAATGCAATCTTCGCTGTCTGAATCATCACTATCCTTTATTATTTTAGCATCGTTTTTCTTCTTTTGTTATTTCCTTTGTCTTATTTCCTTTTGTTATAGTTTTCATAACAACTAAAGTCTTATGCATTTTTGTGGCTGCAGCATTCTGCAAAATGAATTTCTTAACTTCTTTGGCTCTTGAAGCTCTTCCTTCTATTTTCTTGTTCTTGAATTTCAAGCTTATTTGGAGTATCAGTCATTATTACCGATTTTCTGCATTTTCTTCCCTTTCCATTATTCTTTCTGGGTCCTACTAAAATGTAGGGATTTAACTTCAAAGGGGCTAAACGATATCATCGTGATGTTGGGATGAAAGTAACAAATTGTTACTTTCATCCCTACATTTAAAAATCCCAGAATATGAAAATCATATGCCTATAATCTAAAAACTACTTTAGTAAGATACCATTGAAAAACTAAAATAGAGAGATGAATATTTACGCTTTTTCCCTGACACTTGACATGCAAGATTGAACCTACCATAATAAAAACAAACGCAGTTGCAAAAAATGGTTAAAGCTTAATTTTGAGGTATTTATGACGTACTGACTCGCTACGTCCACAACCTGACGGCACAGCGCCGTAAGCGCAATTCAGGTGAATTGGGATCCAAAATATTGAATATTGGTGAATTAACCATCAATGCAGTCAACATAACTCTTTCAAAAATTCATTTGTTACGTTCATCCCGTATTACTTTTATACCTGGTCTCCCCTAAATATAAAATATGAAACTTCAACATTATAATTATGATATCTGTGTATGTAATATAATAAAACACCATTTAAAGCTGCAATTTCCGGCTTGCTCATAATTTACCAGTATTGCAGTCAGACCAATAATTATAGCAACGACTTTAATTGATGCGGGCAACACCAACATGCTAGCTAATGTAGTGTCGTGCCAAGGAAACTTTAAGGTTAAATGCTATAAAATCTAACCATTTCATTTGTTCCGGGTTTAAATATAACGAGCATAGCTATGTAAGTATATAGTTTACGTCAAAGCAAATTTTCATCACTTCTTCGCTTGATGTGGTTTTTCGTATTTAGCGAGAAATTACTGCTAGAGCCTTTAGTACCATGCTAAATGGGTCTAATTTGTATCAAGCTTTTCATAAATTTAGGGATTGGAATTTATTTTTATAATATGTCTTGTAATTTAATAGTTTCTGTTTAAACTATACGTTTTGTTATAGTTAGTAAATAATAGGTACTCAAAGTGCAAAATATGTGTATGACTTGTAATGTAATACAATTATTGCTAGTTTAGAAAATCCATCTTTTATAAATAAAATAAGTACTTTTATTATTACTAAAACAACAATTTCATAGACTAAACCTACAAGTAAGTTTCTAGGCGCTCTAGACTATTTTGACTGTAGATTTTGGACAATAAGAACAATCTGTAAAAATTGTCCCCATCAATTACAAAATACTGAGTCTTACGTACGACTCAGTATTGCTGGTTTTTCTTTTTCATTTTACATCAGTATGAATTTTACTATAAAAATAACACTGGAATACCGCAGAACAGTCACGTTCCAATCACATATCAAACTTAGTTTATTCAGAGCTGGTACGCAGAAAGGAAATGCGTGATATCCCCAACAAACTAAATTATTCAATACTCTCAGTAGCTAAGCTTTTTACCCGACTGCCCCAGACGGAGGTTTTCTTTTTTACCCACTATAAACTAGTGCATGATCGCGATGCCACCATTTTTTTTGTTCTTGCAATAGAAAACTTCAATAGGTCCCAGAGACCCCGTGGTCAAACAGGGTGTGTTGTGGGATTCTTACCCGCTAAAACCCCCGTGGCTCTCGCATCGGCACATGAAACGACCTCCGGTGGGATTTCACCACCAGTGCCTTGCCTTTGAACCCGCTGCCGTGGGACGCATTATAGTCCCCGGGAAACAATACAGTGCTCACAGGGATAGGGGTAGTAGCCCCGCTGCTGACCTCCTCGAAGTCGCCGCCGTTCTCTATGGGCGTCTAGGGGGCCCACCCCAAACGACCAGCGTGTACAAGCGGCCTTAGTCTTTTGTTGTCAATTAAAATCCAAAAGAAACGAACTTTGTAAAACATATCACTATATCGGCAACGAATTTAATTGGAATTTCTGCGTTTCCAACTCCTCCAATGTCCTTTTCTAATTAAATTCGGAATGGGTTCCTAGACAATTTAGAGTTTCCTCGAGACTCGCGTTGGGTCTTCACTAGAGATCACTTTAGATTCTGGCTTACAAGGGTCATCATGGTTGGAGTGCTGCGGGATTAATCCCAAAAACGTATCTGCAATAAAAGGGGCGAACGTGAAGAGTTCAGGGCTAAACTAACACAAATAATAGACCCAAGTATTACAACAAACCGGATCGGTACACAAAAGCGAACGTTTACTTTCTTAATCCACAAACGTTGTTCCGGAGGCGACAAAATCGCGATATGAACGACACACAACAAAAGGGCTGTTACATTTTATAGCGTGCAATCGGAGCCAGTAAACCTCCTGATAGCACTCCAGCCAACAATTAAAGGGAGAAGATAAAGCCAACGGATTTTAGACTCCTTTACCTTGAAATTGTATAAAGATACGACGTACGTATTAAATATTCCCATTTCAGTCGGTTATTTTAAGTAATTGTAATTTTGCATCGGCTTGTAAGTTAAATAAAGTCTGAACAATTATTATTAACAATTATTATTATTAATTATTATTTAACCTAGTGAGGAGACAAGCAAGACATATGAGGCCGTCAACGCAAAACTAGTACAGACTGCTAAAATGGACATGACGAACTTTGAATTTATGCACAAATTTTCAAGTTTAAGAAAAACCATAATTTGAAGCAAAACAGGAGTGTTCTATCTTTAATATGCACAAATATAGTAACTTTCAAATTATTTTCCTGACATAACTCTTAATTCGACAAAATGTGGCCTAAGCCACTTTTGAGCGGACGGCCTCACACTTATATAAGTGTAAGTATAAAAGTCTTTGCTTGTGGCGGCTTCGTGTGGCGGGTCACCCCCTTCCCTCCAATATGGTTGAGGGGAGTGATGGCTGCTGCTCGAGTCAACTCGTGCGCGGGTGCTGCTTGGGGGGACTGGTCCGACTACTATCCCTTTGGCTTTTTAGTTTGTTGTACTTTCGTCGTATTTTATTATTTTTTTCTGTCTTATTTAATTTTGATCTTTTGAACGGCAAGACACACTGTCGCTCTGATCTAATTGTAACATGACACACTATTTAAAAAAAAAAAGTAAAAAAATGACAAGCCCGCTGAGTTTCTTGCCGGATCTTCTCAGTTGAGGCCGCGTTGTGATGCGGAGGTAGCTTTTTTTTTAAAAAAAAACATGACCTTTCAAAAGTGCAAAAGTGCTAGCGTTAAGCCTATTTGAAATAAACTATTTTTGAGTTTGAGTTTGATATACTATAGCTGCATTGCACTGCCGATCGTCACAAGAGACATTAATGTAGGGCCAGTTTAATAGATCACATTTGACAGTTCAGTTCGTTTGATCACATCAGTCAGTTTCTTTGTTCTGTCTGTTTCTTTTGTCATTATTACAATAAATATATAAGTAAACGTAATTGAAAAACGTTAAGCAACTGTGCAGTTATAACTTCGAAAAAAAAATATGTATGCCTGTCGTTACAAGGTTACATTGTAAAATTTTGATGAAGTGTCGAATGTGATCTATTAAATTAGCCCTTCTTTAGTTATTAAATCTCTTGTGTTCGGTAATACTACAGTGACATTCACGCCCAACACACAACAATGTTTCGGGTAAAAACATCCTAATTTCAATAGAGATGATGGTTGGGTGTTACCACCGGCTTGGGATCCTGTGATAAATTTAATTAAATCCAATACCAAGCAAAACACTGCACGGCCTCAAGATACTGTAAGCTCTTACTGCGTAGATTGAACCAACAATAATAACTAAGAAGACCTGAGGGTACACCAGCATAATTGTGACATAAGGACGTTCAACATCTCAGTCCTCCCGTGACCATGGGTGCTGCAAAGCATTCGAAACGTCGGGATAGTAAAATCTAAAATAAACCGCGATAAATCCCGTAAAAGTAGTTTGATTTCAAAGTAGTAAGAAGTTTGATCCGAACCGCCGGCAAATCTATGGTAAATATTTTTGTGAATAACTTGTATTTTATTTTTAAATTCATGCCGCGTTGGAAATAGGCGAAACTCGAGCGTGTAGGTGTCGATTTGATAGGGCTTTGTGAAAAAAATTCCTCGTTCTATATGCGGAACGCAACGCTATCTGATATGACACATGCGGTTTGCGGTTGCAAACAGTGTTGGGAGAATTTTGTGTAGCTTTTCTATCGATATTGCCTTATAGGAAAGCGTTGTCGAACTATCTGTACCATATTTCAAGCAAGTGAGAAAGCAATTTACTTTAAACAGCATGTCAATATAGGCTAAGCAAATTCGAGTACTTACTGGTAATAGGAATATTTGAAATTATTCCTAAAAAAAGTTTTTCTTAAGTCTACAAGAGAGTGTTTGAATGTTTTAAATCATATAGACTGACGATTGTACATATAAACGGGATAAACATGGGAACATATGTGTAAGTATATAATATTTTATACAATATATGGTGTTGCAGAATTAATGAAATAAATTACCTCCACCAAGTACCAAGTACCAAGGAATTACATGAATTGATCCCACCATCACCCTTCTATCATCAAACGACGAAACGCACAGCGCATACGCACCCATGTGTGGTAAACGTGCCTTCAGTCCGGACCAAGCGATTTGCTTCTTCGTTTAAAATAAGGACAGCTAAGGACTGGAATAGTTTGCCTGCGTCGGTTTTCCCGCCCGATTATAATGTAGATGTCTTCAAGAATAGAGTGAATAGGCTATTAATAAGCTAGTGTCCTTTACCATCCTCGACTGCGTCACCGCTTTCCATCAGGTGGGACTGTGGTCAAGCACTGGCTTATATTGGATAAAAAAAAGTAAGTATACTTAACAATCTGCAACGTGCGCCTGCTACGTATGGGCAATTACATTGCACATTAGTCTCGCCCGAAAACATCTACAATTCAACAAAAACAAACGTGAGGATTGCTTCTGAGCGGTGATAATTTGTCAGGTACCAACGGCCAAAGACGTAGCAGAATATAGAATGGACATTGTGTCTATTACTTCCGAATTTGTTATTAAATCCAAGTACACAATGTCCAATTTTATGGTTCAGAATTGGAAATTTGAATATGAAGATATACCTATAGTAAATATTTTACGTGAGCTTTAGATTACGCTGTAGTTCTTAGTCCAGACGCAAAAAGGCTTTCAACGGTGGATGTCTGTCTGTATGTTTGTGCCATCGTAGGTCTTAAATGAATGGCATAATCGAACTTTGGTTCTTAGCTACCTTTGATATAAAATCTCAGTTAGCCCTTTATTGTGAATTCATTTAGAGTTTTGCGAATTAGATTTGAGAAATGTTATGTAAGATTTTTAAATTTTTAACTCATTTCTTTAAAGTAGTTTTTTATCATATTATGTAATTACCTATTCAGATTGAATACAATTCATCTGTACAAAACTATTTCAGCTAAATAGGTATATTTGAAGATCCTTAAAAATTACTTTATTCGGTATATTAAATTGACATTGGGGCCAAACGGATCTCCAACAGATAGGTTTATTTATCTTTGACCATCCGCGTGGGAACAATCCACACGGTGGCGTGCCGTCGCCCCGCTAACGTCTTCTTCAAGGGGGATGAAATATCTAAACGCGAGTCTCTTAATGGCTCTCATTTATTTCTCTCCCGAATCTCGCACTGAACGCTCGTAATTATTGCGTTTCCAGTAGGGTTATTAAGTTTTGGTTCGGTTAAAATGAGAAATGGCCGCATTTATTCGATGTTCAACTTGATACCTTTGAGCGAAGGGTTTAATTTAATTTTGGGTGGTGGCATTATGATATAATTATTTTAATTGTGGCTGGCTGCTGTGGCATTAGAATCATGTCGTCAAGTGGGAAATTGAAGAATCTGTGTGTATATATTCACTTTAATTTTACATTTATACATAAAAAATCACTAGGTACCTACATACTCAAAGCTATCTGTTATTATCTTTTCAATACACTTGCTCGTAAAGTGAGCCAAATCACATTGTTTTAAGGACCATAAACCTAGCTTTAGGACACGCGTGCGTAATAACGACACGCACTAGTGCGTAATAGAATTATCCCTACAAAGTTAAATTAGTACCTTACTGCAAGTTGTATGCAAGTAAACAGAGCATTCTTATTTTAACCAGGTAATAAATTTAAGAAAAAAAAACTTCGAAGAGGGTTTGTGCCGCTATAAATCCATATACATTTTTGGAATAAATAAATGTGTTCGTCCTTAATTAAGCCAAAATAAATATTCATTTTTATCTAATTATTCATAATGTTTATACAAAATATTAAAATATTTGCATTTTATCACTTAAAATTATAATTTTGAAGTAGGCTGTATGTTCACTCGTGATAAATTAGGCGCGTGAAAAAAAAATGCTCTCGCCATTTCCTATATAATTTTCATATACTTTTTATCGTATTTGTCGCTGTGTGGTGTTTATTTTGTTTTTTCCTCGCAAATGTGTTGAAAAACGTCTTATGAAACTCGTGAGTTCTGCTCATCAGACACTCGTCTGAATTACACCTGCAATGAAAGGCTTTAGTTGCGACTGAAAGGTGTTTATTACTGTTCTTAACTAGGGCGTTACATTACTTATATATTATGTACTAACGCTAACACACAGATAGGTGGGGTGACAGGCACACTACACCACCCCCCTTAATTTTGAAAAAAATAAAAAAGTTAATTAATATACATAAATAATCAAAATATTCTTTAAAATTATTTTTGTTCAAAAATTAGGTTATTATGAGAACAAGAAAATCATAAAAAATAAAATTCATATTAAAACAAGAGAATGCACATTAAAAAAGAACTATATTAAAACAAGAGAATGCTATCGGTTACGCAGGCCGCTAGTATACTCCAATTCAATATATAAAAACAGAATCAACTACTGAACTTAAAGGTAAATATCATTAACATTTCAAATTAATTTAATTTAAAAAATACTACAAACAAATTAAATACCTATTCATCTATAAAAAAATAAAATAGTCTAGTCACCTATGAACTTATCTTTAAAATTGAGGAAAAAAAACAAATTAAAAAAGTAACAGACTATCTACACATTCAAATTAAAGTTTACGTCTATACCTACTTATATTTTAGTCCTTATCCTTGAATTATAATTCCATTAGTTAGATACTCATGTTATAGCATTGTGTTACTAAGTCAACACGTACTTTGTACCATCCGAGTACCTAGTCATCAATTACAATAGAAAGTTTTAAGCTATAGAACCATAAGTCATCTCCAGTAAAAAAAATCTTCAATATTCTTTTTCACTATGTCTATAATACATAATTGGGCAAGGTACACATTTTATAATTAGTGGTAGGCCTACCTTCAATATTATATTCATATTTACGCAGGATACAAGGAATTACTTACATTTGTGTGGACACTTATACATTATTATACATTATTATTATTAATATTTCAGGCAGTTCATTTAACACGTCCTTACATTTTAAACATACCATGTGTCCAAGTTGTCTTCACGAATGGTACTCGACCTAGTCATGATCAGCACAACAAGGATTTCGTGCCTGCCTTGTATCCTGGTGTACCTTGCTATAAATTATTATTTGTTCCACAGTGCATCTCTGGCTACTGTTAACAAATTTTTGTGTACTTTTTGTACATTATTTCAAATGACATAATTTATTTTTAAATCACTAACATCATCCTAAAACCTTTCATTTCGAATCAAGATAGTCAGAATGAACTCCACTGCTTATAAGAATTCCAAACAAACTACTAGGTGATCAGTCTAGTTGTTAGTTGGTTCTTATCTGCAAATGTAGAATATCCTTGACTTTCAGATCCTCGATAACACATTTGCAACTGCATTACCGGGACCTTCTCTTCACTTCTTATTATCTTTCCAAACATATCATTTCAACTTTCTAAAAACCATACTTTAAATACCCTTTCACATTATTTACTTATATCTGGAATTCATCAAAGTATACATTTAATTAAGTATGTATAAGTATATTAATCATGTAAAACCATCGATTTTATAAAAGAAATAAAAAAGAATAGTATTCTATAGTCTAAGTGTAAAACATACAAAAAGAAATTGCCTTAATCAATAATCTAATTAAATCTTTCAAATAGAATACAATTTAATATTGTTATGTTTTCAACAATTCAATTAAAATATTGCCACATTTATACAATACTCCTTGCTATATCCATATAGTCCATAGTCCATAGTCCTCATCATAATATCATAATCATATTATTTGTTAAACCCTGTAAGTATATAAACGAAAAAAAAACGTTGAGCTGTTTCTACGTTCTTTTCCAATCATTAAATCCTGCTACAAATCAATTTTGTAAGTACTTATAAAAAACATATTTTCCATTTACTTTAAATTGAATAGCGGACCCCTAAAGACAATAGAGGCGTGATGATACATTTTATTACTTCAAATTTATAAGTGCTTAAAACAATGCACAGGTGCATCACGCTATCGTGTAAGACGAGACGAAATTTCAAACCACCGTGAGACTCGTCGTCGTCAAGCTCCTGGAATGCGGCCTTATACCTAATTGGTCGCATGATTTACGTAGCAACAATAATATCTTACATAACTTACTATATTATAAAACGTTACTATATTAAAACAAGATTTTATATTGATAAGAATTCCTATTATAAAAAATAAGCGCAATTGTACCTATACAAATAATAATAATAAGTATAAGAAAAGTACTTCTAAAACACAATTAGAATAAAACATTTAAAAACACAATTATACTTACTAAAATTCGATTTTATGTATAAAACTAAAATAAAATTGGAAAGTGCTTTTATTAAAAACACGTTAGTCCAGTCAGTCCACCAGTACCAGTTCCAATATCTCCCAGCTGCTTCCATCATACGGCTCTCTCGGACTCCACACATCTCCCGGCACCAACACATCGCTGACACACCAGCTCCTTCGTCACCAAGTCATCTCTCGGCTGCTTCCTCATCTCATATTTGCACCTTCATCATTTCTCGGCTCCTCACGTCTCCCGGCTCCGGCAGCATTCCTCCTTCGTTTTATTTCTCTTTTCGATATTTTTTTCTTAAATCTTAATTTTTTTTCTTCGTATAAGTATTCTTTTTTGTTATTTTTAATTTTGTTGGTAAGTATTGAAGCCCCTTAAATCACATATTATTTGCTTCTTCATTTTCCGTTTTCCTTAATATTTTTATTTATAACATCGTATTTAATAATTCTTCTTTCTTCTCATAATGTTTTTTTTTCGACACTATTAATTTATATTGTACATAAGTCCCATAGTTATTTCAAGTCTTGTATTTATCACCATTTTTTTTAAAATTCACTATAATTTTCACTTTTTTTAAATATAATTATTCTAAACTCCTGGCTCAGTACTGCCAGAAGGCAGCACTGGCAGGGTCGCCATGCAATGAAAGGCTTTAGTTGCGACTGAAAGGTGTTTATTACTGTTCTTAACTAGGGCGTTACATTACTTATATATTATGTACTAACGCTAACATACAGATAGGTGGGGTGACAGGCACACTACACACCCCCGCCTATGGCTCGGGATGCAACCCACAGCCTCATATATAATGAGTAACTTAGCTCACTTGTATCATATTATACTATTACATTTTATTAATAAAATGGTTACGTATAGGAATTGTCGAAAAGAGCTCTTACATATAGGTAGGTTAAAGTACGTAATAAATTAAAAATAAACAAGCTCTTTTCCATGAAATACAACAATACATAATTACGTACCTACCTAATTTAAGGGGGTAACATGCGCCAATGACCTTGAGAATCTGGCCGCTCCGGCCGAGAGTTGTCATCGTAGAGGGCGCTACCAACTAATATGAATATTACATTTGAAAAATCATAGACTAAAAATATGCAGATGTGTCGAATGGAGTTTTGTTAATTTTGCCTATTCCGTTATAGAATGAAATGATGCAGTTTAATAACGGTAACCCACTGTTTTATATCTTGATTTATACCTTGGAGTGCCACCTAATTACAATCTGACAACCCAACCACTTAAAGTGGTAACGTAGTTGACGTGTTGCAACACGATACGGATTATTGCATTTCATATTCCAATGCCTGACTAGTGAGACTTATACATACTTCTATTCTATTGTTGGTGATTATTAGGTCCGGTCACAACCGGAACGCACTTCGACCCAGCTGAATACATTGTGCCTGCCATTCGGAATCCATATACATTCGTACTACTTATAACTTACAGTCATAGCGGATTTTTGTGTGTCTGAAGTTAGGGTTGACGAACCATTGCTCAAGTACAGTTGTGAGTTCTGAATACATAAACATAAAAATAAAAATAGCTACTGCGCAGCGTCTTGCCGTGACTACTGTAAGCGTACTTGAAATGAAACCATGCACAAAGTTCTAAGGTTTCTGTGCTGCACGTCAAAACGAAAGCGTTTAACAGAGCCTTCAAAATTTAGTTTTTTTTCTTAAAAAGGGACCTTTTTAACATATTTCCTAAATTAGTTCCAAATTCTCTAACCAATAAACATCCATCTGATAGTTGAGCTTTTTTATCCCTGGAAAAATTAACTGAAACCAAATTGATGATTGATTGCGATGTTCGAGTATGACAAAGAGAGTGACTTAAGATGCTGCAATGCATGCCAGTGGCCCTGATGAGATGCTAGCGGTATTATTAAAGAAGCGTGTAACTGTAATGTTTCCTATTCTAATGCGTGTATTCTCTTTAAGAGCGGCACAAGTACCCGAATCTTGGAAGCTTGCTAGCTTCCAACCTTAATCAAGACCAGATACCCAACGTCGACTCAAGTCGTGCAGACCCAAAAATCATAAATTATTTTAATTGCGACAATTAGTTCCTTGATAATAATAATAGCATCCATCTCCTCCCGTTGGGTTTCCGTAAAAGGCGACTAAGGAAAAACAAGAAGACGAGCAGCAGCGTCTTTTTATTGGATTACCTACCACCTATCTGCGATCCCCAACCGCCTGCCAGGCGTGGGGATTAAGGCAACCCCTCCCCTCTAAGGGAGAGAGGGCCTTTTTTCAACAGTGGACGTATCGGCTGCTGATAATGTAGATAAGTTCCGTGATCGACTCCGTAATGGCCATCGAACTGAAACTCTGATAAGATACTTAACTTTGTTCATAATTAAGTACAGGTAAAAACGACCCAGACCTAAGAGAAACAGATTATGTTCATGCACATGAATGTTTGTCCTGTCTGGGAATCGACCCCAAGACCTTAAGGTCAGCGGCCAGGGTAGCAAACTACAAAATCAACGGACCTGTGTTGTTATTCAATATACGTGGCTGCCAAAGGAATCCGTAGCACTGTTTGTTTGAACGCACGAATTCAGTAATAATCTTTTTTAGTCTCTCTCACTTAAATGTGTACAAGGCGGCCTTAATGCCTTAGGCATTCTCTGCCAGTCTACCTTTGGATGATGCAGTGGTAGGTGCATAGGTAATGTAAAATTTAAATAGATATTTAATTTACATTGATTCTAATAAGCAATCTGGTTTTAGAATAAGTAACATTTTAACGCGGTGGTATTTTTTCTCGTGCCTGCCAACAACACCATCTGTTTATTGTTACGCAACTTAGTTAAGTAACAAGGTATTACCTGATAGTAATCGAAGCACCCACCCATAGAAAAATCTCTTCCTGTCCCTGTCATCCAAAACTATAATTATAGCCTTTTGGTCCGATAGTTTTTTGCCAGCTACAGTGACCTACTTATGTTACATAGCGGAAGAAATCTAAGATTAAAGTGGCGCCACCTAGATAGTACACGAGTACCCTTCTAACTTAACCATCCAGATGTCTCAAAAGACGAGCAACTGTCCAATGCAACTGTCCGTAGGTAAGCGTGTCGCTTACCACCAAGCCAACCACCCAGGTACTCGACTCGTTGCTAAGTTGCAAAAACCAAAATGATAGTATTAATTACACCGTTCATGATTTGACAAAAAAAAAATCATAATGTAAAGTATATCATAATGTATGTCATTTTGTCGACCTACACAGTATTAAATACGATTTCAATTAGTAAGATCATATATGACTCTGATACGCTTTAAAAGTTAGGCATAATACTCGGCAACGATACTTTCGTATACTCTATGATGAACCAAAAATATGGTATTAGTATAAAAATATCTTTAATTAAATATAGAAGTATAGATTTCATTTGAAATTATTTATAATGTTATAATTATACCATATGTAACATATCTTAATTAAAAATATGTTCAAAATCATTTAAATTAAATTCGTCCTGTCAAAAAAAATTCGAGCACGTCCACCCTCCATAACAGTCCACGAAAGACTGATTGATGGCGATCGCGGGGGCGCTGCAAGGGGAAATGCATCGCGTACGTGGTTTTTCTATAATTTCTTGTAAAACATGAATGAAATTAAGAAATGTAATCAATACAAATTGTAGAATAGGTTATTATGCTTTTTATAGTCCAAGTTTGACGTCTATCCGATGAACGGATATTGATCGCTAACACAATTCATATCCAACGTAGTATATTTTTTAAATACATATTGCTTGAAAACATTATATTTAATCCAATATCTAATCAATAAAACTATTTGCTGAAGATCTGAGGTATAAGTACATATAATTTTCATAGCCAATGCAATAGCGGATTGATCCATCGAACTCTTTAAACTAAGGCTATTTTTGCAATTTTACCGTTGTTACCCCCTTAATAGTATATCAGCTAAAAAAATAAATTTTCCCCAGTCTCGTAGTCAGCCTACGCTACGTAGCATAGTCGGGAAAAACAATCGAATGTAAAGAACCTACCTACTGACAAAACAAATGTTACTTACGGCCGGTCCCAATATTCTACCGCCGCTGATAGCAATCTCAGCTAAAAAGTAACAATATGGCACTTGACATTAATCTTCTTATCTCTAGTAAGCTTTAAGGTCTCGAAGCTAGACCTAGTAAGGACAGATATTTCTATCTTTGTTTATTGAAACGGGAATATGTCTTAAAGCTATCGATGGTAACTATTTTAACTGATAATAAGAGATAGATAGGATATTGGGACTGGCAGTTAATCTACGTAATTTACCCATCTGAAACAAATAGCCAACGTAGAACAGATTAGATCGGACGAATCTTGAATCTAATTGTCCGCCCCTAATCCCGGTCGATAGCAATCTATCAGTCAGCTTCTTCCGGTCATCCCCTTCACGATAATATAGCTGCTTGGAACAATCAAATAGGGATTAACTAGTATCATACTGATTAAAACTCGTATTTCCAAGATTTGAAACAACGCTTCTTTGCAAACTTGTTGTAAAGAAGAGATTCTAAGCTCAAAACAACAGTATCTAGGATAAATGTACACGGACAAAGATTTAGCACTTTGTTCTATTTTTCAGTAACTGACCTATACAAGTATGTATAATGTTTGTGTTTAAATAAAGATATAACTGAACCAGGATTTAAATTTTTAGTTAATTTTAAATCTTTTATTATTTCGGCCACGATATCTTATAGGACAAAATAGAATTATATTCCAATGCACCTTCAACCTAGATAATAGGGACCAAACCTACTAACATTAACTTCAGTTAAGGTTAGTTGGTATTGACTTACTATTTTGTTAGTATGTTTATTTGGTAGGTGCAAAAATAATCGACCTAGATAAATAGTAATACTGACGGGCCCGTTGGTCTAGTGGTTAGACACCCTGGCCGCTACCCGATGGGTCGTGGGTTCGATTCCCACCAAGTGTCTGGGTGTTATTTATCTATTTAAAAACCTTATATCTTTTATTTATCTATTTACGTATGTATTTACAAAAAGTATATATATATTAGTATCAGTTGTCTGGTTTCCATAGTACAGGCTGTGCCTAGTTTGGGATCTGATGACCGTGTGTGGTTTGTCCCAAGAAATTATTATTATAGCTCTCTTTTTTTCATTAATTACTAAGTGTGCACTAAAAAAAATACAATATTAGTAAAACCATGTACACAGGCGAGCTTAACTCAATACGCTCTCGATTAAATGTTTCGATAATCTTGTCAGTATTTTATTGTCAAGAGATACAGTGTTAGTTTGAAGTTTGTACGCATATTTTGTGAATAGCTCGAGGCGTTTGCGTACTCGCGCAACTTTGCCGAGATAACAAGGCTCGGCTAAGCTTAGGTAAGTAAGCCTACTGAGACGCCTTGTGTTTACTGCTGAGCCTATTGTTGTTTAACGGCTTCAATATTTCATGAATATTTATGATAGCGTAGCTACTTTATGTGAATAACTCAGTTTTATAAACGAACTAGCGACCCGCCCCGGCTTCGCACGGGTGTAATTGAGAAAAAAAAGAAGTGAATAATTTAAAGCTACTGCCTTTGATTATAGAATTTCTTGGAATTATTTATCAGTTTGTAGCTGACTTTTCGTAACGCAATATGAACAAATTTTGTATAGAAGTGACGCGTGAAAGGGCTACGTATAGCTGCCTGTCCATGGGCAAAGTACTCAACGCTTAGGTTTTGTGATTTGTTAATTGTATTTATAATTTTAGAAACTGCAGACGTGTACGGGTGCACAATTTGGGTGGATTAAGGACACCATTTCTTTGAAACCAATTTATGGAAGCAATACGGGCTTCCTTGTACGGTTTCATCGTTAAGACGTAAACGGGGGTCAACCGGGGAATTCTTACCCACTAAAACCCCCGCGGCTATTACGTCGGCACATTAGAGGGCGGACCTGGGCTATCTGTCGGGATCTGCACCAGCTGATACCACTCAGTGCCTTGACTTTGAACCCGCACCCGGAGAGGCACATTATAGTTCCTCGAGAACCTGTCATGGTGCTCACGGTTACAGGGATCACGGGGAAGCCTTTAATGGGATTTACGGGACCCTGTTGGTGGTCAACCGGGTATGTAGGTTTCTTATAAACTAAAGCCCCAACGGCCGTGCAATCAGCACATAAGAACCCCTTCTTGGGCTATCCGGTGGGATCTGCAACATTATACCCTCAGTGGCTTGCCTTTGACCCCGCCACCGGGGAGCACAATAAAGCCACCTGGGAACTTTTCACCGTGCTCACGGTTACAGGGGTCACGGGGGAAGCCTTCAATTGATCCCCGGGACCCTGTTGGCGGTCAACCGGGTTATGTAGGATTCTTATACACGAAACCCCCAACGGCTGTTAAATTAGTACATAAGTAGGAGACCTGGGCCATCCAGTGGGATCTGCACCAAGATCCCTCAGTGGCTTGCCTTTGAGCCCGCCACCGGGGGGAACAATAAAGCCACCCGGGAAACTATCGCACGTGAGCACGATGCTCAAAGATACGGGGATCGCGGGGGAAACCTCCAATAGGCCCCAGGATCCTGCGGGCGATCGACTGCAGTATGTGTCCCCCACGGCTGTCCACACAAAAGAGTGTGCACCGTGTACCCCTCAGTGCAAGGCAAGGGCCTTTGAAGCCGCTGCCGGGGGCGCATTATAGCCCTCCGGGAATCTGTCACCGTTGTCACAGTTTAAGGGAGTAGCGGGGGAAACATCCAATATCTCCCCGGGATCCCGTGGGGAAGTCAAACTGGGTATTTGGGATTCTTACCCACTAAAACTCCCGTGGCTATCACATCGGAACATGAGAGGGAAACCTGGGTTCTCGGGTGGGATCTGCACCAGGTGTCCCTGACTGACTGACTCGGACTGGCTGAATCCGAGTCAGTCCCGGTCAGTCCCGTCAGTCCCTGTCAGTCCCGGTCAGTCCCAGTCAGTCCCGCTCAGTCCCGGTCTGTCCCGCTCAGTCCCGGTCAGTCCCGCTCAGTCCCTTCAGTCCCTATCAGTCCTGGTCAGTCCCGCCCAGTCCCGCTCAGTCTCGGTCAGTCCCGCTCAGTCTCGCTCAGTCCCGCTCAGTCCCGCTCAGTCCCGCTCAGTCCCGGTCAGTCCCGGCCAGTCCCGCGCAGTCCCGCTCAGTCCCGCTCAGTCCCGGTCAGTCCCGCTCAGTCCCGCTCAGTCCCGCACAGTCCCGGTCAGTCCGAGTACCATACCGTACCACACCGTACCACACCGTACCACACCGTACCACACCGTACCACACCGTACCACACCGTACCACACCGTACCACACCGTACCACACCGTACCACACCGTACCACACCGTACCACACCGTACCACACCGTACCACACCGTACCACACCGTACCACACCGTACCACACCGTACCACACCGTACCACACCGTACCACACCGTACCACACCGTACCACACCGTACCACACCGTACCACACCGTACCACACCGTACCACACCGTACCACACCGTACCACACCGTACCACACCGTACCACACCGTACCACACCGTACCACACCGTACCACACCGTACCACACCGTACCACACCGTACCACACCGTACCACACCGTACCACACCGTACCACACCGTACCACACCGTACCACACCGTACCACACCGTACCACACCGTACCACACCGTACCACACCGTACCACACCGTACCACACCGTACCACACCGTACCACACCGTACCACACCGTACCACACCGTACCACACCGTACCACACCGTACCACACCGTACCACACCGTACCACACCGTACCACACCGTACCACACCGTACCACACCGTACCACACCGTACCACACCGTACCACACCGTACCACACCGTACCACACCGTACCATACCGTACCACACCGTACCACACAGAACCACTCACACACTCACTCACTCACCCACTCGCCCGCTCGCCCACTCGCCCGCTCGCCCACTCGCCCTCTCGCCCACTCGCCCGCTCGCCCACTCGCCCGCTCGCCCACTCGCCCACTCGCCCACTCACCCACTCACTGACTCACGGACGGCATAGGAATCGCATAAGAAGTTTCAATTCAAAAACCTGTCACCGTGCTCAAAGTTTCGGGGACCACGGGTAGACCTCCAATAGGCTTCCAGGATCCTGCAGGCGGTCGACCGCGGTGTGTGGGATTCTTACCCTCTAAACCCCCCACGGCTGTCCGCAAAAAATATGGGGCTGCACCGGGTACCCCACAGTGCAAGGCAAGGGCCTTTGAAGCTGCTGCCGGGGGCGCATTATAGCCCCCCGGGAATCTGTCACCGTTGTCACAGGTAAAGGGGTGGTGGCACGTTTAATATGTCCCTGGGATCCTGTGGGGGATTCTTACCCACTAAAACTCTCGTGGCTGTCACATCGGCACATTAGAGGGGGTTCTCCGGTGGGATCTGCATCAGCTGTCCCTCAGTGCATTGCCTTTGAGTCCGCCACCGGGGGGCGGGTATATTATATCCCGGATATTTACCTACTTTATAATATATGGAATTAATGAAATTCTCTAGTACTTGATTGTTAACTATGTATCTCTTTAGGTTTAGTCAATGTAAGCTATGTAAGTTTATTTACTTAGATAAAACTTAAAACCTTCAATGAAAAATTATCTAACCGATGGTGAAAATCTACACACTATTTAAAGATACTTTGATGTCGTTGGTCCCCAACACCAGCCAACCTATAGAAAAAACCCTGACTGACAGACAGACAATAATTCCAATAAAGTTTTGGCTTTTTTTTATATCATACGTACAATAGGTGCATGCATATTGTATTCCCACCCAAACAGACATTTTGAAAATATATTTTCATTATTTTATTTTTAGTTTGTTATAATTGCGAAACAAACAAATGATACCACTTATTACTAAATATAAGATCCAATAGTACAAAAATCAATTCAGTTTCCACTAATAACTAAATCATAACATTAGAGAGAAGTTAACTACGTATGCATGATTTTAAATTTAAAAAAAGTATTAAATATAAAAATATATTAGAGATAAAAAGTGCCGGAGTCAATATGAGTTAAATATTTAAAACATCGAATCTTAATATAAATAAAAAAATCAGAACAAAGTTTAAAAATAGAAAAAAAATCCGCACACGGGTAGCGAACCCGGACAGTCCGCACTTAGAGGACGCTTCCTTAACCACTTGGCCAAGGAACTCTTATTTTATCTTTCGAATTATCGTATCTTATTGTGGTAACATATTTGTACCGCCATCGGTTAAGTAATAATACTACTTTTTTACCCTGTAAATGGATAAATTATAAAAAATATGAAATACAAATTCAATTAATTTTCGTAACGAATGTCTGTGCAAAATTTCAAGTCAATAGGACCAAGGAATCGCGTTCTCCCATACAAACTTTGCCCCCCTATTTGACTCCCTTAGAGGTTGAATTTCGAAAAAACCCGTCTTAGTGAGCACCTACGTCTTAAAAGGAACCCCCATGCAAAGTTTGAGACTCCTAGCACTGAGATTTCGTGATGAGTGGGTTTTTGTCTACTCTTTTATATAATAAGATTATATACTTAAGTATTTTTTATAATTTGTTATGTCTCACTTCTGTATAGACTCTTTTGTACTCCACATCATGAGAGATGAGTCTAAAATTGAAAAGTAACACAATCTCTAACCATAATAATTGACACATAAATACACTATACTCATATATTGTGCAATTTTGACCATTATAAAAATGTTCTGTTAAGCTGTTAAATTGCTGCGCTCCGGTTGAAAAGTAAGCTGATGTACGTGACTCAAGAGTCTTACACCCGTATTTATAAACAAGTTAAGGTAATTACTTAAGTAACTATTTTTATTCTATAGCTAAGTAATTGCTCAAAGTTAGAACTGTCAAAAGTTAGATAGAATTCATTAATAACTAATGTCTCGATCGACGAACAAAATCATTCCCAAGAATTTATTTGAACGGCATATCGGTCACACCACTAATATGTGTGTCCTGTGTGATACACCAATTAGCTCTTGGTCTGCGAAGTGGATTATGGTTGAAGCCCTTCATGACGAGGATGAAACGAGACCATTGCTAGCGAGATATTACGATGTATAAAAAAGCTAAGCCTTTAGGCCAATAAAAATTATCTTATACTAGATTCTTGTTTTATTTGGTTAGTTATGATGATGATGATGATGATGATGTCTTGTTCACCGTATCCGGCGACAGCGACTCCATCAACTGTCTATGTTCTGGCTGTGGAAGGCTCGGATCCACATGCGAAACCGAACTTCGTCTTAAATAGACGGTTACACGGAATGCAGTGGAGTTGTCCAGAGCTGTTAAAAGTATACGTGTAGGAGGGCTTGGGCCGAGCCTTACGAATTTGACGCTTAGTGTCCAGGTCATATAAACGCATCTCTTCAAACTGTAGCACACTTTAATGAACAGTAGAGCGCCACTACGTACTTTTTAACCTTTTCGGGTTTATGTAAAAGTAAGTCCTACCTATTCGACTACAAATGCCATATTATAATAACAAACTATTGTTTATGGTAAATGTTTACGTCATAGGGCAGTTCTCCGAAATAGTCGAGCGATGTGCTCCTCCCACGCCTGCTATGTGCGACGCGCGTCTACACGTTGCAATCTAATTTTAAGTGACGAAAGATAAAGTGCTCTACATATATAGAAACTTTTCACAAGAACGCAGCGAAAATGATTTTTTAGGGTTCCATACCTAAAGGGTAAAAAAGGAACCCAAAAGGACTTCGTCTGTCTGTCTGTCACACCTATGTATATGTATATTTCAGGACAGGGCACCTATATTATACTATTACACTATATCGATTGGTGTATACTATGAAAGGGCTTCATATTTACATCTCAAAACAGATTTTTATTTTGGTTTATGTCACGTACTTTTTGGTTGATAAACAAAAATATTAAAATATTACGTAATTTTTTTGGAGATTTTTCTCTCCACAAACATCAGAGACTTATCTCTGAAATAAATATAGGTAATATACGTATATCTATTACAGAAGAAAATTAAATGATCTTTCAAAATATTACAGTTTTTTAGTAATCCTAAAAAAACCTCTACAAACAAACTTAGTTTTGCGCATGAATAGTAAAATTACCTTAACACGTCTAAAGATGGTATGGATAATGGCGATCAATGTAACTATCAACCATTAAAAATATCTGTTAAATAAAATTAACATTATCATTGAATATATCAAATTAACCCAATTAATTAATTAATTTTGACGGGCCCGTTGGTCTAGTTGGCAGACACCCTGCCTGCTAACCGATGGGTCGTGGGTTCGATTCCCGCCAAGTGTCTGGGTGTTGTTTATCTATTTAAGTATGTATTTACAAAAAAAAAAAACTATATAAGTATTAGTATCAGTTGTCTGGTTTCCATAGTACAGGCTCTGCCTAGTTTGGGATCGGATAACCGTGTGTGGATTGTCCCAAGATATTATGATTTTTTTTTTTCATGTTTTCTTTACTCACGGGCTTAACCCGGTCTTTTAGAGGCTTGCGTGGGGACGAATCCAACACGTAGAGGCCCGTTTTAGAAGAAATAAATGGTGTGTAATACACCTCCCGGGATTAACTGCCACAATTATGAAATTACCGCAGTTGAGCTCGGCAGGTGGTAGGGACTATTGCAAGTATGTGAAAAGAATTCTAAGTTTATGGGGTTGAGCATTTGGTGGACTGGCGACTGGGCTATTTCAAAAGGCCGGGGTCACTTGCCATAATTTTATTTCAAATTATTTTGCGGCAAGTGGTGACTTGCCACCCACTAGATGGGCTCCCTAAATGATCATCAGCGGACGACAGGGAGCAACACCGGTGTGAGTGACTCAGGGGTGTCGAGAGGTGTGCTGCGCTTTCTCCGAAGTTACTCGCGGCGTTATGCCCTTTAACACTTCCACCCCTGGAGCATATAGCTCTAACAGCCCCTCTCTGGACGGCCAATTAAGGCAAGCCAGAGCTGAGAGTCCTGCGGGCCCCCTTCGGTTTCCACTCGGCCGACGAAGACACGCCGAGGTGGGGGCCCTGACCAACTCTCTGGAGCAATCGGGTCCGTGGTGTCGTTACGCACCAACAGCTCGCCACAAGCTGCCCTGCGGGTTTATTATTATTATTATTATAACCATTTCCGGTTTTGATAATTACGTCTCTTAGTATTGGCTGTTCCACCGAGTTCAGTCGACCGGCCAACCGACCTAACACGAACGCGAGAATCGTGAGCTGCGCGCACAACTCGATTCGTTCAGTTCATGCAGCGAACGACTTTACTACATTCAAACTGTTCGTACTAAGGAGCATGTTCATATAATGTCTTTTATTTACGCGAATATTACACATTGAAATCAAACTACTTTTACGGATTTTATCGCAGTTTATTTTAGATTTTACTATCCCAAAAAAATAATAATTCAATAGATATGGATATTAAGAAAAAAAATTTTTTTTTCATTAGTTGTGAGTTTGGGTAAGTAACATTTAAAAATAAATGTAGATGCTTGATGCTTAATAGTTTTTGATGTCTTGGAATAGTGCAAGTTTCAAATTGATAGCGACAGTGGTTCCTAAAATATCTAAGTGTGATAGACAGACAGATGAAGTCTCACCATAAGGGTTTCCTTTCTACCTTTTAGGTATGGAACCCTAAAGTGATAATATTTCCTAACAGGACTGCCACTCGTAACCCGAGAAATTAGTTGTAGTAAACCACGTAATTTCAGATAGAGTTGTACATATATGTATACAAAGCTACCACGACTACTTGACGGCATAAGTCCTGACACTGCAAGAATACCTACTAAGACGATCACTTTCACATTAAAAAAATGTTATTCCCACTTGAGAAGCAGAGCACACGACATGTCGTTCGCACAAATCATCTACGTAGAACGCTGGCCTCAACTCCAAATGCCCGGAGGCCGCCTCGAGGCACGAATACCAAGACAAACCGAAATCTTATCAAACACTCGCCATGTTGGTCTCGTTAATAAGCAAAACTGCACACAGGGGCGGCCATAATTTACCTGAAGGCTGTTTGTGGAACACATTGCCGCCGCGCCATACGCAAACATTGCTTACAAACTTGCCATACCTTATTGGACAGACTTATGTTTGGTCCGATATTATTTCGACATAAGTATATATACTTTAGGTGTACCAGAATTCACCATACTTTATTAGACAATGGATTTAATACTTACATATTATAATTATGTACCTACTACTCCTACTAGTAACATTTAATACCTAATACTTAATACTCGTATATTGGTATCTATCTGTACGGTTCAACCACCGTACATTTTCTGCGACGTTGCGACCTATTTGAGGCGCACCGCCGAGCATAGCAGTAATTCATATAAATATTAAAATATTAACATACATTAGGTAGTAGTCGTTCAGTAGTCGCACAGTATCGACGTGGTACTATAATATCTATCAAAGATGTAGTACGATAAACAATTAACATCTACTGAGAGCAAGATCCGCCTACAGTTTTAATATTGTCAGTACTTCAATAAACATCTATCATCTGCAATCTTCGTCTCTGCGTACTACTACTACTACCAACACCACCTAGCAACATCATGTGTGGACTCTCAGCATACAAGGGCCCATACAGTATCAAAACAAATGTTATTGGTCGTTCGTTACCCGAGACATCAGTAGGTCACTTAAGTATGTTGCTTTCACCAGCGAGAGTGCCCTTCACACCGGAACACAGCAATGTTTACACATTGTTGCTTAGTCAGCAGAGTATCTAACACTACGGTGGTACCATGATGCTCCCCTACACAAGAAACCTAACTAGTAAGTAGTAATAAATACCACCTAGTAGGTGGTATTTATTACTACTTACTACCTACAGGTACATATGGTAGTAGTAGGTAATAAATGGAAGGGAAGCGCAATGCAATTTAACTAGAACAGTTCCAAACTCTAGGGTCTAGATTACTGCAGAAAATTTCCTTACTTCCGGTGCCGGTGTGCGAACTGGGTTGTAAATAACTATATCAGGTAAATATATAGGGTAAGGTGGTGCAAGAGCGCGCAGTGTACAAGAGTGCGCAGAGCCAATAACTAATCACATAATAACGTTACGCGGGTAGCTTCGGTTGACAATTATTCAATAACATGTGGTATGTACCGGCAAAAAATATTTTCGTTTTGAATTCACGTATTGCAGATTTAGTGAAGAAAAAGTGATTTTGCCCCTCTTGATGTAATTTTCATCGATATTCCACAGAGGATTTAAACAAAGATTGGTGAGGTGATCTTTTGTTCTTTGTGTTTTTATGTTAGGCTACTAGGTATCTAATTTCTTGTCACTGTCGTAGTTTCCTCATTTATTTGTATAGATAGCTATGGTATCAATTAAAAGGTGTTTAGACATTATTTTTTTTTTGGGAATGATAGACGCTGTTGGCCGCAGATCCGCTCTAGCCTTTACGGCAGAAGTAGCGACGAGCTCAAGGGCACCTCAGGGAGGCACGGCCTCGGCTTGGGCTGTCGCTTAAGAGAGGGCTGAGTTTACCACCGGTTCACAACGCGCCCCCACTGAGAAGAACCGGCAAGAAACTCAGTGGGGTGATGCACGTCGTTGAGGTCGCATACGTACGACCCTTCGGCCTCGCGGGCGAGACCGGTGTCTGATAGCTGGTGTTTAGACTGAGTAGTGCAAGAGTGCGCAATGTCGATATGTGCAAGAGTGCGTGCGCACTCCGATATTTTTTTACAACTAAGTTACCATATTTTTTTTATGGTTAAAGTTAGTATAGTTTTTTAGTTCTTTATTTTTTTATCCTGTCAGATTGTCAAGGAGACCGAGAACGACAAAAGAAAAAAACCTAAAACTGATAGTAAAGTAAGAAGTTCAAAAGCTTATAGGATAGGAAAGGGACAAGTAGCAGCCCAACTAGGTATGTCTGAGACTACGGTAAGAAAAAGATTGTAAAAAGAAACCATCTCCCAGTCCTTAGGTACACATTCACCAAGGAAATGGAACTAGAGCTTCTTCAATAAATTTAAAATCCTGACAACACTTTTTGGAATATCTATACTGTGCAAGATTGCGCATTCAAGAGGTTGATTAAAAGTTCTATAGTTTCTAAATTACTGGACTTATGTTAATTAATAGCTTGTTTTTAGTAGATGAACAACTATAGTTAATAATTAAAAAAATATTTTATTGGTTTTACAGCCTAAAATATCGAAACCGCGCACTCCTGCACCACCTTACCCTAACAGTGACATGGCCCATTAACTACAGGTACCCAAACTAAATATTAATGTGTTGTGGGCCTAAAACTAAATGAATTTCTTTCTTGTAATTTTTATTCCACTTTTTCTTTTTTTTTTTTGTCATAGTCTCTGTCTATCTATCCTTCCTTTCTTGGGTTGGGGTAGAGAGGCAGTGACCATCTAACGAATGGCCTTGCTAATGGTATACAAGTTTCACCATTCGTTGTTGAAAAATAAATTAATGATAAGTTAGTGAATTAATTATGAGAGTTGAGCTAGCAGAATCAAGTCTATGAATTGTTGAATTTCTTGAGTGTTGTGATTATTATTTGTAGAAGATTTTCAAAAGATTTAAGGCCAGTTGGATTCTTCATCAAGTCCATAAAGTGGTAGGGGTTTATGTTGAAGTTATTGCAGAGTTCTTCGTGATCAAAACGTTGGCGTGCGTATCTGGGACATTCCTGGATTAAGTGATCCATTGTCTGGACTACGCTGTTATTGCATGGACATTTGTCGGTACATGAAATTTTAAATCTGTGAAGGTATTGCCTATGGTATCCATGTCCTGTTAAAAACTGCGTCAGGGAAAATGATGGTTTTGTTTTGGTCCAAAGATCTGATATTGCATGAATGGTAGGGATTAGATTCCTGGTGCGTTGCCCTTGAGGGGTGTTTGCATAGTAACTGTCCGCTGATTCATTGGTATGTTGTCTGATTTTTGAGTTGATGTAGCTGAAAGGGCAGTGTGAGTAGTCAGGACATTTATGGAGTGATGCTGCTTGTTTCGCAGCTGCATCAGCAGTTTCATTACCCCTTATGCCGACATGTGCTTTCATCATCACATCATCATCATCAGCCGGAAGACGTCCACTGCTGAACATAGGCCTCCCCCTTAGAACGCCACAATGAACGACAATTGGCTATTTGCATCCACCGGTTACCTGCGACGCGCACAATGTCGTCTGTCCACCTAGTGGGAGGCCTGCCAATGCTGCGTCTTCCGGTTCGTGGTCGCCACTCGAGAACCTTTCTTCCCCAACGGTTATCGGTTCTTCGAGCGATGTGGCCTGCCCATTGCCACTTCAACTTGCAGATTCTGAGAGCTATGTCGGTGACCTTAGTTCTTCGGCGAATCTCCACATTTCGGATTCTGTCGCGCAAAGAAACTCCGAGCATAGCTCTCTCCATGGCTCGTTGTGTGACTCTGAACTTTTCTAAAAGGCCAGCCGTTAGAGACCACGTCTCAGTACCATATGTCATCACTGGCAACACACACTGGTTAAAAACCTTCGTCTTCAGGCACTGCGGTATTTTGGACGAGAAGATATCGATCGATATTTTGGACGACATGTGCTTTAGTCCATGCAAATTTCACTATCCCTGGAAATTGATGCAAGATTTTCTGAATTTTCGTTGCAAACGGGTTTGTTGAATTTCTATTGTTAATTTCCAAGAGGGCTGACATGCTGTCTGAGATGATAATTGATTGATTTTGGTTGGTCAGTTTGACCCATTTACATGCTTTCTGAATAGCTAATAATTCTGCCTGAAACACGGTACATGTATTGTGTAGTTTAAATTTCTTGACTATTTCACGGTCCGGTGTATAGGCAACAAAGGCTGCACCGACCTGATTGTCGTGTTTGCTACCATCGGTAAATATTTTAATTGACTCTGTGTCACATAGTTGGTCGATTTCGCCTTCAGATGTGACCTGGTCAAAACTGATGGTAAGTCGATCTGCCGGATGGAGTAGAGTATCTATGGGAGATGGTTTTTCTGGAGATATGTCGCTTGGTAAATATTGAGTGTGTCCGGTTAATCTGAAGGTTTCAATAGCATGTCGCTCAGTGACTTTGAGGTGAAGTGGAGTAAACTCCGCCAAGGATATTGCAGCAACTGTGGAAATAGTTCTGAAACCCCGAATTGCTTTAATTGCAAAACTTCTTTGTAAGGAAAGGAGTTTTTTCACTACATGTTTATATTTGGTAGCTGTTCCCCAGATTCCAGCAGCATAAGTGATTATGGGTTCTATTACTTGCTGATAAATTGTTCTGACGTTTGTTACGTTGTAACAACGTAGATTCATTAAAATAGTAAAATAAAAAACTTTGCGAACTAACATCCGCAATACTATATTTTTATTATCGTACGGAAGCCGCGCGACGCAACTAGTATTAGCGCTCACAGCGCCATTCAGTGTCAATTCCAGAACAATTCTCTAGAAACCGAATCAACGAACTTTATTATCTTGACGTTCCAGTCTTTTCGAGGGATGCTCCTTCTCGCTCGGAAGCATTAGTGTCGTCTATTTTGTATCTCTGTCGCACTTGTTTTGATGGCGAATAGAAGGAATGGATTCGGAATTTCATTCTCGTCGCGTCGCGAGCGCCGTAGATCATTGTAGGTATATATTTAAGAATGGGCGAGAGAATCGTCATTTTCATGTGGGATATTTGTTTGTGAAGTGACACACGTGTGATTTGTGAGCAAGAGTTCTGTGCTAAAGTACGAAATTATTAAAGCAGTGTTTAGAGTGTTTCAAACTGTAGTTTTTTTTTTTAAAACCGGATTTTAACCCCCTGGTAAGTTCATACAATTATCCAAATTAATTAATTTTCATGTTAGGTAATCCAGTTACAGCCTAGCGAGTAATATCTTCAACCTTTTAATAGTATTGCTATTTTATTTCTTAATTTCACTTCTTCAATGTACTGAATGTGACAGGGTGTTTTAATGTCAATCAATTATAACCTCATTTATGTATTCGTTCCAATAACTCTTATATATGTTTCGACACGGTATTTTCCTTATAAAATTCCTATATTTTAATATTAAAAGCCCAATCAGTTTTAGCCATCACAAGAATCAGGTGAAATATAGTCTCAATAACTAATTCCATTGTGTAGTCTATGCCTAATCTTAACCTATATGCTAATGAGTAATTGTTATTTAGAATGTCCAGATAGTTTAAACTCCATAATATCAGTTCATACTTGCAAGGAATAATCATTGTGTTTTTCATAATTAGTAGTCTAATAAAATTTTCCAGAGTAAAAATTGTTTACAAGTTTGTCATTGTAAATTAAACTTATAGTCTTGAATCCCTAATGTGTGCATTGTTGTATAAGAATGTCTTAATTTTCCTTTAAGTGTTAAAGCCAACTGTAATGTAGTTGCTTACATAAATTATTCTCCATTCTATTAGTTCATCACATAGCTGAGAGATATATTTAGTTTTGGTTATTATAAGGGAAAGTACCGGGGAAATAAATATTAAAAGTCTTTGTTCCTTCAATATGTTTTATTATAATTGCTAATGTAAAATGTAATATTTTCTTTGTTCTACATGGCGTTGTGGAATGGTGATTATCCGGCATATAAAACATTGGGGACTTGATTCTGGGTTGGGTAAAAATATTTCATTTAAATATTTAATTTCTTTAAATTACATTCACCACTCCATTTCGCATAATATTTAATTGTTTTGCGAAAGATACCGACGCCCATATCTGGTCACACTAGTGCCAGGGCATCGGATCTTTCGCGCTACAGAAGATGTTTCGACGCGTTCCAGGATTGGGGGTGCACCGCTAGGATTACACCGCTAGGGTTGCACCGCTAGGGGTTCACCGTTCCCCGTTGAAATTCACCGTTGGGAGTTACCCGTTTGAAGTTCACTGTTGGGACGACACCGTGCCCGCTTGGAGTTCCCCGTTACACCATTCACCGTTGGGACTCCACCGTTCACCGTACAGATTGTCTGTACAAGCGGCGACGCTTCAGGCTGCACTGTAACACACGAGCCACCGGTGCCCTTCAAGTAACCGAGTGTTGGCTGAAGGCACTATCGAAGACCCCCAAGCGTCACGGACTCGGACGGCCAAAAGTTAAGCCCAACACTATTTTATTGTTCCGACCAGATAACTTCCCTGTGCCGCGAATCCACACCCGTGTGTTTTGACTTTGATTTAGTGACCTTAGATTTTGGTTCTAGTGCAATTTTTAGAGACTATAGAGTTTTAGTTTTATTAGTGAAAACTTAACTTCCTGCCGGGTTAACGTATTTATTTTTTGTCGATTCAATAAACAACTTGTAATTTTACTTGTTGTACTTATTTCTTGTACCTAGCTGTCAGGCAAACGTAACAGTGACGTTCAACGTACTGTTCACGTAACAGTGGCACCCAACGTAACACGTTTTCACTGTGTATACCCCAGGTGGGCCTAATAAATAGGGATAGTTATTTGTAAATTTTTTGTGCTTTTTCTATTACATGGTTAACATGTTTGGTGAAGCGTAACTTGTCATCAATTATTACACCTAGTATTTTGGTTTCAGTGACATGTTTTAATTGTACGTTATTCATGATGATTTTGGCTTTTTTCGCCTTAGGTGAAAATGCGATGAGTTGAGTTTTTTCTGGACCGAAAGTTAACTTGACACTGGCTCCCCAGTCACTGATTGCTTGAAGCACATGGTTGGTTGTGGTTTCTAATTGGGTTAAACTATTGGCTCTGACAATTAACAGAACGTCGTCCGCAAATGCTTGCATGCGACAATTATTTGGCAGTGGTAATTCAAGCAATTCATCCAAGATCAAATTCCAGAATGTTGGGCCACAGGCCGAACCCTGTATGCAGCCTTTGCTTAATTTTTTGGAAGCAGTGGCATCAGCGTATTTGAGCGTAACTGTTCTATCTTGGATATAGTTGTTAATGATTTGGTATAAATTTTTAGGACATTTAACATGATGGAGTCTACTGAGCAGTGCTGGCCACCATGCATTGTCGAAGGCAGCTTTGATATCTAATGAAACTGCAAGTGCCAGTGGTCCATTTTGTTTGGCATCCTTAATTTCATTTACTGCATTGTGGAGGGCATTGACAGTGGATTGCTGTTCTTTAAATCCATATTGATTTGTCTTCGTGAACTTGGTAGTTTGTAGATGATATGTTAGCCGTTTGGTAATAAGTTTTTCCAGAAGCTTCCCAAGTACATTGATCAGTCCTATTGGACGATAGGATGACACATCAGTATGATCGCTTTTATTATGTTTAGGCAGAATTTTTACAAATGCATTTTTCCAGATGATGGGAAAATATGAGAGCTCAAGGCATCTGTTAATTATGGAGGTAAGTAGAGTGGGATAGCATTCTGCAAACTTCAAGCAGATGTCCGATGTGAGGTGGTCTGGGCCCGGTGCCTTGTTAGGTTTCATGGATGCAAGGCAGCTGATGACTTCTTCAGCTGTGAAGGGCTTATCATTGTTGGTGTCTGGTATTGTATTAGCTAAAATACGTTTATTATGATGTTGCATGCTGGTGTCATGCATATCGTCTGGATAGAATTTTTTTTAAAGTGCGTTGGCCGTTTCTTCCGTGGATGTTGTAAACATATTATTTATTTTCAATGCCATAGGTGGTTTAGGTGGAGGGGACATTTTGAAGAGGCGGTTGGTTACAGACCAGACATCTTCTTTACCCTGTTTATTGCAAAATTCTCTAAAGTTTTTGGTGGATGTTAGTTTAATGGCATTTGAATATTTTTCTTTTAGTTCTTGTCTTTCTTGAATAAATTCTGGGTTTATCGTGACTCCTCTTCTATGCAGAGCTTGGATTCTATGATGAATTTTTATAACCTCTTTTTTCAGGTGTTCCAACTCATTATTCCACCATGGGTTGTAAGTATTTTGAAATTTACTGGGGCTAAGTGTGTCTTTGCAAGTTTTATTAATTATGTTAGTTAACGAACACACGTATAATTCCAATTGCTGTTGATTGAGACTGGCCACATTGATTGTGCTTAAGATTCAACTCAACTCAAACTCAAAAATAGTTTATTTCAAATAGGCTTAACGCTAGCACTTTTGAAAGGTCATGTATTTTTTTTTTTTAAAAAAGCTACCACCGGATCACAACGCGGCCTCAACTGAGAAGATCCGGCAAGAAACTCAGCGGGCTTGTCATTTTATCACATTTTTTTTTAAACAGTTTGTCATGTTACAACTAGATCAGAGCGACAATGTGTCTTGCCGTTCAAAAGATCAAATAATACAGAAAAAAAAAAATACGACGAAAGTAGGTACAACAAACTAAAAAGCCAAAGGGATAGTAGTCGGACCAGTCCCCCCAAGCAGCACGCGCGCACGAGTTGACTCGAGCAGCAGCCATTGATGATTCAAAGCTAGTGATAATATTAGAAGAGAATCGTTCCCAATCTGCGGATTTTGTACTGTATCTATAGGTCGATAGATTCTGATTGTTTTGTCTTCTGAGTATGTTTTTAGCCACAAAAAACTCAATGGCGTTGTGATCAGAGCTGGGACAAATTTGTAAGTTAACTTTCCAGTTCGTAATTTTTTGGCATAAGTTATCAGATACCAAAGTAAGATCTATTATAGAGCTTCTGACGGTGTGTTGTGTTATTGCTTCGAAAGTAGGAGTTGACCCTTGGTTACATATTACCAGGTCATTGGATATAGCTAAGTTCATGACGTCTTGCCCGCGCTGGTTTGTGGATACTGAATTCCAAGCTGTGTGCCATCCATTGAAATCGCCACTTATAATCACCTGCGAACCTCGATGGTTTTGAAGAAAAAATTCAAGATGACCTATGGTGCCAGCATTGTCATGGTTTGGTTCAACATATGCACAGCATAGAAAGGTTTTCTGTTTGGCCTTGGTTACTTGCGCAATGCACAAGTTTGGGGTGGAAAACTGTGTAAGACCTATAACTGCACCGGCACTGGGTTTAGTGATGATGCACGCCTTGACTGTACTTCCTGACGTAAACTGGTATATGTTGCATCCTGGTAAACATTTCACTGTGGTTAAAGCTCCTACATATGGCACGGTGATGAGAGCGATGCAATAATTTCCTTTGATAAAAGATAGTAGGAGCTCATGTTGACTTTGTTTACCGCGTCCGACATTACAATATAATATTCCGAGTCCCTGGATGTTAGCCATGTTATTAATATCCATAGTCTGTCATAACATTTACCTTTTCCGTTGCAGATTTAAGTCTTGGGCATGAATTAGATGTGGGCGTATGTGAGATATCACCGTTCAGGTTGAATTTCTTATTGTAAATAGCGCAGTTGTAACATTTGGTGGCTGCACGATCATCTTTTATAGTGCATTCGTTAAAAAAGTGACCCTCTGCTGCACAGTGTGAACAGGCTTTAATGGTAGAAGTACAATTGTTCCTAGTGTGCCCAAATTGCAGGCAGTTATAGCACTGCAAAAGTGGACAGAAGCTTTCTACATGCACTTTTTGATGGTCTATATTGATACGCTCTAAATTGATAAGTTTTTTCCATATAGGGGAAGAACATATTAGTATTGCGTTATATAGTCTATCATTTCTGTTTTTTCTTGTAAAACGTAATTGTATATCTTCTTTAATTGGGTTGAGGTTTTGAATGTCTTCATTTTGTCCGATAATTATTTTGATAAGTTCATCAGACGGGGTGTCCTTTGAGATACCTTTCAGAATGGCCATAGGTTTTAGTTTTTGTGCTGCCTGCGGAGATAATTCGAATGAGTTTTTGAGTTTATTTAATGTTATATCACGTTGGCTTTCGGTGTCGAATTGTATGCGAAGTCTGTTGTTGCTAATTGATGTAACTTTGGTCGGTGCGAAGTTGGTATCTCGAAATGTAACATTTTTTTTCCAGATATTGAATGCTTCTTCCCGTGACTTATTTGAATTAATTGAGACGATAATTGATGGAGTTGTTTTAGATGGTTGTGGAGGAGCTATAGGGGTGACCGCTGCTTTGGCATAACTGGTTTTGGGGACTGCAGTGGCAGTAGAGAGGTTGCAGGAACGTAGAATTTCCTTCGCTTCTGCTATTTCTTCCTGTACACACTTTTTGACTTCCTCCCTAATGTCTACGGTTTGCGATGATATTGGTGTGTTTTTTGATGTAGTTATATAATCGGGTGTAGGAAATTTAGCGATTTCTTCTTTAATAGTGTTCACTAGACATATTTTTAGTGAGTCTATTTTGTCCCCAGTGTCTATTTTCGTAGCTAAATCCTTGGATATAATGGCAATTTGGTGAGCGGCCGAGATGGCACGGTCACGATTTTCCGCGTTTATGCTTTTTCCGGCCTTAACCCCTGGAGGCCCGGCGCTATTACGCGCATATATCATGTTTTTGTTTATATCTTATCGCGCGCCGCGATCTCAAGTTTCAAACCACTTACGAATGTTATGTAATTTGAACCACTTATCCGATTTGCGTTCTGTAAACTGTGTTCTATTTATAAAACTATTAGCTACGTACTATAACCTTTGTTTGAGTTATAAATATCGATTTTTTAAAGTAAAAGGTCAAAATTGATGAATTTTTGGCAATGTTGATTTTACCTATTTTTGATCTCGATTTTGAGGATAGAATATTGACCCAGGCACTAATAAAGATCCATTCTTTGCATCCAAACTCCTTTTCATACAGGTTTTAAACAAAACACTACCAAAAAAAAAACAATGAACTCAAAATTTTTTACAACTGCCGTCATCGCGCGTCATGACGTCATATTATGAAAAAAAATCCTTTGTTAGATTGGATTTTATGGCTTTAACTTTGAGTTATTATCGTTACGATGTAACTACGATGTATTTACAACAACTACATTACAAGAATTACGGGTTTGGGGGGCGCCGAACACAGGAACTCCAATAAAATAATTGATAAAATGAATAAAATTGTATAATAACTCTTCCACAAATTATATCTTAATTTAAAATATTACTTAATATCTAATCTTAATGTCTAACGTCTGTTCCCACCGATGTTAGGTAAGGAAAGCGTTCTCATGAAGCCGTGACGTCATGAGCAGGGTGTCCGATGCGCGGCAAATGTCCCACGGTCTAGGGATATGCTGACGAGGCATGCTGGCTCGTAACACCTCCCCTACCGGATGAGCAACTATTTGGTGACAATGACGCCAAAAGTTGCGGCTCTTCTTGCCAATTCCGTCATCTGGGCTATGTCGTAATATCCAATCTGTGGTGTTCGGTATCGATGAATAGGTAGATATCTAATTCTCAATGCTGCTGCACCTTTTTTATCCATAATAATCTGCTTCTGAATTCCGTAAACGCTTGAAATAAGGTTAATAAAAATGGCTCTCCAGCTCAGTCTGATCTGAGCTTCCTTGGTCAGTGAGATAGGCGTGGTTTTTCACACGTTGCATCTATCTGCTGAGTTTGTATAAGTTTCTAAATTTGTTCTCTAATGGTCCGGTTCAACTATCACGTCGTGAACGATCTTCTGTCTGCTCCACATATGTAGATGCCAGGTGTTGACCTTCGGGCATTCAGCCACTATGTACACAAATTCCTGATAATTAATTGCTATCTATAGTGCAGGTGGTACTATAACTATGCAAAGGACTGAGCATAAGTCTACAGAAGATAAGACGTACTAAATAAATGTAATTGGAAACCTTATGACTGCTACGTAAAATATGAAGCTAAGCTAATAATTTCGTAATAATATCTGATGTATCTGATCTGAATTATAAAATATTGGACTAATATGCTATTTAAATATTGAACAGGAGTTATCATATATTTGGACTAAAAGTTTATACTTATATATTATCTATTTTTAATTATTTCACTCTAAAGTTCTTGTACATTTTTGGCTAATATGCGAAAGTTGCACAAGGTGAGCGAAATGTATTATTCGCTCATTATCATTACTGTCATGTTAATGACATTAGAAAGAGCTTTGTCTAATTTTCTTTGATTACTGGAAAAATTCTAAATTTAATATTAGTTTGGTTGGATGGTAATTTGATTAGATAAATTTACTGATACACTATTTAAAGGTCTTTTTAATTGTGATAGCGCTAACTTTAGGCTACATGTTAAAAGGTTTAGTGCGAAAAATGAGACAAGTTCCCTGTTTGCCTTACGTCGGGTCGTTATCACTTGGCGGTTGGACAATGCAGACTCATGACTAATTTTATAAGCTATCTCTATTCTATCACGATATTCTTTTAAATGTATGTTTTAAGATATCGGTTTGTAACTACTAAATCTCTATACTAGCTTAAGATTGGAGTCACTCCCCGCGATGCGTAGTTTATGTCTAAAATTCCTAAAAATACTATTCTTATTACCTAACCAACTCTATGTTTTATTTGTGGCGTAACTTCGCGCGATGTGGAGTTAACATTGCCAACTAGAATTATAATTCCTAAACTTTATACTTAGTTAAGTAAAATTTCCTATTTTTTTTTCTACTAATATACATTTGGCGTAACTTCGCGCGATGTGAAGTATATATCGCCTACTAGGTCTTCAACTTCTAGAAATTTGTGAGTGGAACTTCATATTTCTCTTCTATTATCTACTAGGCGTAACTCCGCGCGATGCGAAGTTTATATCGCCTCCTAAGACTAAAATTCCTAAAACTATGTGGGTGAAAAACTTTAATAAGTATATAGTACCCTGCAATAGAAATATAGCAACTAATAATAGGAGTTCATGTACTTACATGAATAAAATTGCTGGCGAGCGACATATCATCAGCGATTGATGAGGATCTCCTTCCTGTGGTAGTTTCTGCGACGGGCCTCCGCTCCAGTAGGTTCATCGTCCGGGATCGGTGTCGCGATTGCCTGATTTTTAAGAACACTCGCGACGACACTAAAGTCCAAACGAACCGAAGACTGCGCCAATTACGGGTTTGGGGGGCGCCGAACACAGGAACTCCAATAAAATAATTGATAAAATGAATAAAATTGTATAATAACTCTTCCACAAATTATATCTTAATTTAAAATATTACTTAATATCTAATCTTAATGTCTAACGTCTGTTCCCACCGATGTTAGGTAAGGAAAGCGTTCTCATGAAGCCGTGACGTCATGAGCAGGGTGTCCGATGCGCGGCAAATGTCCCACGGTCTAGGGATATGCTGACGAGGCATGCTGGCTCGTAACACAAGTAATACCGAAAATATTCCAAAAGTAAACAAACAAACAAAGTATCACCCGGGTCAGATTTCAGTTCGAAAATATCCACTTTTTTGATAAAATACGGACTATCTAACATCTAAACTCGAATTCAAGTATTCCGTCGTAAAAAGTAAATAAACATGGCGGTATTGCAACCATCGACAATATTAGGGAGGTGACGCCTCATGAACGAGTGAATCTGACCACATCATAGATGTATGATAAATCCCTTAGAGGAGATACCACTGCAGAGAGCATGATGCGCTAACCCCTCTGCCAAATTTTGTTCATATGTTCAGGTCATTCTTTGTTTGTGTGCGTATCTTTTTGAATGTGTTGCGAGTTTATTATAGTGTGGATATGCGTGAAATTGTATCTGTGTGTGTTTACTTCGCCTCCCGCACCCCGCAAAAGTGCCACGAATAATTTGTTCGGGGAATCGACGCGATACTGGCTCTATTCTAATTACTCTGAGGATAAATCCATTACAGTATCGATATTTATGTCAGCAACGGTAGGATTAAAAAGAATACATTATTACTGTGAATTATTTTTAGTGATAATTTCACCTTTATTTAAACAAATAACAACTCGAAACCCTTTAATTCAAAATAATTAACAAATGCGTCAGTATTAAAATGTTAATTTGAGTGTACAACAATTTTACTTATTCTCTAGAAGATTGAATATAATACGTCAAAGGGTAGCATTTGGGATTTTTGCGAACCATTTTGTAACTTCCATCTTTTTGGCCACAAGCTGCAAACTAACTCTGATGGAAATGCGTGCGTAAAAATATAAAAGTTTATATCTCTTAAATCGATTTTTATGAAAACATAAAACTAGAGATTTTTAAGACATTTATTCTGAGGAATAAGCAAATTCTGAGCTGGAGCTCGTCCCGGTTACATTTATGATAAATCGCGTTGTTTCACTTGCTGCATCTATTATGCCATCCAATTTTAACATTTTGTCTTCCTCCTTCTGCACATGTTCTATACATTTTTTCCATGCATTTGCTCCAATTAATGCCAAAGCATTGCGAAGTAACGTTTTCACCTCAGCCATTTTGTATGTTTTATTGTTTCTTCCCACGTATGATTTAATTTGAGCCCAAATCAATTCAATTGGATTGAGTTCACAGTGATAGGGTGGTAGCCGCAAAACAGTTACATTTTTCTTAGCCGCCATGTTATCTACTACTTTTTCTTGAAAACCAAAAATCGAAAGCAAAGTCGTTAAAGAAAAGACACCAGAGAGCATTCAGTACGTACGACATCGATACGAAGCGACGAATGAATGACTATGAATAACACAATGAGGGTGTTCAAAAATGACGTGCACCAGGTGGCAGCACTAAGGCGTAAGTCCCGGAACCTGTCAAACCGCATACATTTTCATATTCGGCACTCAATTTTATTGATATTTATTTAAATAAATAATTAAATACGTAATATAAAATATTATCTTACAATCAACATAATATAATCCGTGTAGACGTGGGCAGAGTAGCGATTTACTTTGAAATAGGGACTGTTTATGTTGAATCTACCTCAGTTTAGTCTGAGTTTAATATAATACTTTTTATTTTATAAAATGATTGGTTGTGGATCAATTTCAAATCATTCAATATCGAGATTTAGATCTTTAAATATTGGACATCACTAATTTCCATAGACAAAGTGTGTGTTCTATATATTGACATATTTTATCTGTGGCATTCTCATGTCAAAAATATTTTATTTATTCGTATATCTTAAGATTTTAATTATATTTTCAGTAGTTTAACTAGTTTTCTGAATCAGTTGGATGTTTTACGTGTGTGTGGTGATAAATGGAAAGTTTTCATCTTGTATTGGTGAAGAAATTTAGGTTTGTTTTGAAGTACCCGGTTTGATTACAAAAAATGACTTTATATCTGGTTTTGGGTATACACTGGTTTATTATTACGTTATAACAATAAACATACCTAATTATAATCACTTTACCTGAAATAAATACTGTTTACATTAAAAAAATAAACATTCACTGACCGCCAAATAAACATTCACTGACAGGTA
Organism: Furcula furcula; assembly: GCA_911728495.1. Lineage (NCBI taxonomy): Eukaryota > Metazoa > Arthropoda > Insecta > Lepidoptera > Notodontidae > Furcula > Furcula furcula. Next base: position 19,657,147 of record OU452249.1, on the reverse strand, counting down.
CCGCCCACTTTTTTCTTTTTTTTGCCAGCTGAATTCATGACTTAAAAAGTGACAATGACAAGTGACTGATGGCTTTATAAAATCGGAGACACAGTCCTTTAAGCATAGATCTCAGAGTAACCAAACATGGAGACAGTTAAACCGGTAAAAAACCGGTATCAAAACGTGTCCGCACCCTTGGTGCATATAGCACCAACGGTCTCTGACGGAATAGCGAGTTTGCGTTATAATGATGCGGAGCGCACCAACGAGCCTCCAGGGGGGCAGTCAATGATAGACTGGGCGAGGCGCTGTACTCCAATGAGGTTGTTGTCTGCGTCAACAGGCGGTCGCTTTGACTTGCTGATAGTCTGGGCTGACTGTTTAGTTGGTGGTGGCATGGGGGGTGGAGAGTCGTACTGGGGGGCCAGGCAGTTGGTTGATATGGCGGCTGTAGAGCGCATTGTGACTTCCGATCCGAGGTCCACCAACCACGCGGCGGGAGCAGGATCAGTAGTATCAGCCAGCAAGCTAACTGTAGTGTTTGAAGCACCGATAGAGGCAGTGGTACGTCTAAAATGACTAGACTCAGTAGCAGCATTGGCAGTCGGGCATGTAAGTTTACAGTTTTTCCTTGTTGATGTCGAGATTTGACAAGCACTAGTATCTGCAGTAGTAGAGGTGGAGGTAAGCGCGTTCTCTTCACGCCACTTCGTGCGCATCGTCGTAGCCACCGGAGATCGTTGAATCGGCATTACGTCGATTCCATGCAGTGGTACACCTTATAGCTGATAATTTCCTTACTACCGATCACACGGCACAGCACTTCAATGGGTAGACCCTATTGCGAACATTTCTCAATGACTATATCTGTTTGTTTACTACTATAAGGTTTGGTAAATTGAGCTACACACGATGGTCGCGCTTTGTTGAGGGTATAATACTCGTCTGGAGGACGTCGAGAGCTATCTAGTGATATGTTTGTGCATACGTTTGAAGGCACTTTAGTCACAAGATGGTAAAATTCTTATCAGATTACCTCAGAAAAAATCCTTTATTTGGAGGGATGGTGCTTGGACGTTGCACTAGCACATAAAGCAGCACTCAGAGATCAGTATTTCCGCTTTGGATTTCGAGTCACTAGCACTTTTGTGTCCGTGAGATGATTGAGCTGCTATTGATTGATGAAAATTCGCCCGTAGATTGGGATACCACGATTTTGGTTATTATTTGGTTATTGTATTCCACTGAGCGGTGAGACGAGACGGTTTACCTGATGTTAAGCGAGACTCCCGCCCATGAAAAGTTGTATTGTGTTGCTGATCATCATCGAAGACTGTTACTGGATAGTACTTTTCTAGAGGCTTTCCGAGAGAAAAATTTCGTACCAAATATTCTACATAACTTTTATACAAAAGTAACTCACAATAAGAAGCCGTGAAAGTGTATCAAAGCCGTACCCTTTTTAAAATCATTTTTCCATTATTTCGTGCTCTTTTAATTTTTTCCTCATTTTCTTTATGAAGAAATTTAATACACCTATATACATACAGTCTACCTTATTTGTGTATTGATGTATAATAAAGTGTGTTTAATAAAGCGTAATGTTTAATTGGATGTTGAAAATTGTGACAATACATCCAGGAGCCCGCGCTTTGCTCAGAAAATTTCGATTAAAACAAAATCGGGGCGGCATGTCCCACGGGAGCGGTTCATTTCATAGCAATTAGTTAGCTACAGGCAGTAGATTCGTCACGAGTGAATGAATGCTTACCCCTTTGGAAGATGCACTTTATACTTTACGATTTTTATGTCGTTCCACTGGCCTAAAAAGGACACATGAAGCATTTTATCTAAAAGGATTTCGCAGGTATTCTTCATTTCCAGCCATTGAGGTTTTATGTACCTACTTACGTACCTACTACATTATACCCGAAGGCTGGTGCATGGCGCCATTTTGTGACGTCAATACGGTATCAATAAACATCTGTCTGTAGGTATAAAAAAAGAAATAGTTGAGATGACAGTTTGACATGTTTATTTATACCGGATTGACGTCATTCATGACATATGTTGTCATGATTATATTACTAAGTATACGTGGGTAGGTTATACTAAAATAATAAATCATTGTTGTTCGGTACTCGGGTGTTTCATTACAATCACCACATGGTGACAGCGGTTCATAAGTTTTATAGCAAAATATCAGTGTGAAAAGTAAAAATAAGGATTATTTACGTAAATAAATAGTGAAAGTATTATATGGAATAAGTTTTTAGTGCAAAAATACGTGTGAACCGACAAATTACAATGGAACACGCTCGACCGCCTGCGGAATTAAATATGGACGGTGCCGGCGGGCCAGTTAGCCGGGCTAATGCATGGAGAAAATGGAAACAACAATTCTTGTTATTTATCAAGGCATCAGGAGTTCAGACAGAAGCTTCAAGTGTGCAAGCCAGTTTACTTGTAAACCTGATAGGAACCGAGGGATTCGACATTTATCAAACTTTTACATTTGACAAGGAGGACGAACGAGATGATGTCAATGTATTAATAAAAAAGTTTGACAGCTACTTTGGATCCAAGCCCAATATTATACTTTCGAGGTATAAGTTTTTTACACGGAATCAAGAGGACGGTGAATCGATACAACAATACTGTTACGACCGGGAGATAAAAGTGTTAATTACTCCGTTAATTATTACTTAATTGCAATGATCTCAAAACGCATTGTTAGTCTATAGGTCTACTATCGATTCGTACCGAAAGATCTCGAATTCTCAATAGAAAGTAGGTCCCTCCAATTCGCATGTACTTGTGTAAGTACCTACCGCTCGCTCGCTCACGGGTCACTGCCCCCGCCTATTGTTAGTTCATTCTCGAAGGTCGCGCCGCTATTGTATCTCGCGAAAACGATAGAATAGGTAGGTACATACGAGTATATTCGAGAGAGTTCCACCCCTCTGTTAATTTAGGTATATAAGCCGACGCATAGAGGCGCCCAGACAGTTTGTGTTTACAAGCGACAGCGGAAACATCTTAAGGAAGCGATCGAAGAGAATTGTACCAGCGACCCTTGCGAAGACTTTGGACTACTGAGAAGTACTGTGCGACTCGGACTACTGTGCCTTGTGTGTATACTGTGCCGTATAGTGTATACATTGTGAGTGTACGTGGAATAAAATCTTCTTTTACGTTAATCGGCATTTAATTACCCACCCGCACGTAACAATTGGTGTCAGAAGCGGAATGCCGATTCTGCCGCGTGAAGAAGAAGTGCGTACTCCGCGAACAAGGAGACAAGTGGAGATGGATGCTGCACGTCGGCGTGGTCAAGAGGAGGAGTCTCAGCCTGAGACTGCCACGTCGTCTGGTACCGCACCACCGGGAGACTCGACGGAGCTAAATCTGTCAACCCTGCTGGCCGCTATCCAGGGTATGCAGGAGGCTACCCGTCGCGAAATTCAGAGTATCCAGGCGAACCAGGAGGCTACTCGCCGCGATATCCAGGCGAACCAGGAGGCTACTCGCCGAGAGATCCAGGAAGCTATTCAGGTAAATCAGGAGGCTACCCGCCGTGACATCCAGGAAGCTATTCAGGTAAATCAGGAGGCTACCCGCCGTGACATCCAGGCTACCCAAGAAGCTATCCAGGCCAACCAGGAGGCCGTTCTGGGTAAGATTGATGCCGGCATTACTATACTCGGTGAGAAAGTTATGAAACTGGAAGCGGACGTCAAAGAGGTTACTCTTAAAGCTGAGAACCTGGAAGGCCAAATTGATGACCACGACCACCGCATCCGTAAACTAGAAACTCGCCAACCGCTAACTGTGGCTTCAGCAGCACCATCAGCAGCGAAACTCGATCTTCCGCACTTTGACGGGTCTTCGTCGTGGACAGCCTTCCGCTACCAGTTCGAAACACTGGCCAACGGAAACGGTTGGACTGATGGCCAATCTTTTATGGCCCTCACGCTTGCCCTGCGAGGAGACGCTCTGATGATATTGGAAAACCTGCCACTTGAAGGACGGACGTTGGATGCTCTATTAGAAGCATTAGAGACGCGTTATGGTGAAAAACACCTAGAACATGTCTTTCGAGCACAACTCCGCGAGCGGACTCAAAAGGCTGGGGAAAGCCTCCAACAGTGGGCGCTTGAGGTGGAAAGGCTGGTGCGTCGTGCATACACATCGGCACCGGCGACTGTGGAGGTGAATCTTCTACAGGCATTCGTGGATGGCATACGGGACGCGGAAGTCAGAGCTGCCGTTCGTCTGAGCCATCATTCGACGATAAAGAGCGCATTGGCTCATGCTCTCGAAGTAGAAGCTGTACGTCAAGACACTCGGGTACATAAAATCCGAGAAATAGCATCTGATGAGAGGAAGCCTCAGTATGTCCCCACTTGCTATGGCTGTGGAGAAAAGGGGCATATTCGACTGGAATGTCGTAAAAAGAGAAGGAGGGTCACGAGTTCCGGGACCCAAGTAGACCAAGACCTGTCGTTAAACTAAGTGTCGCCAGGACCGCGGGGCGGGTGCTGGCTGGTAACAATAAGGCCCCCACCATCACCATTACTCAAGTTCGCAACGGAAACAGTCTGACCATCGAGGGCACATTAAATAATCAGACATGCACTTTGACAATAGACACTGGAGCTTCGCGGACTATTGTCAGACCAGAACTACTAAAACGCACCGTTATGTGGAAAAGGCGATCCCCACCGTGTCGCCTCCAGACAGCAACCGGCCAGCCAGTCTCCGTCCTCGGTGATACAGATGTAGAGATTAATATTGGTGACCGAACATACATCCACTCAGTTCTTATCGCGAATATCACGGATGATTGCATTCTGGGCCTAGACTTCTTGAAGGATCAGCGATGTGTTTTGGATATTGATAAAGGAGTGTTAAGGTTCCCTGATCAAGAAGTTTGTCTGCAAGGATCACACACATGCAGTCTTTATTGTTTAAAGGATTTCATACTGGCTCCAAGATCTGAAAATTTAGTATCAGTGAAATTCCCTAAGAAGATCAAATCAAACAAATGTGTTATAGTAGAAGACACCGGCAATCATCCACATATAATCACGGCCAGGACATTACTTATGACAAAAGGAATAGCAAAAGTAAGAATTTTAAACTTGAGTAATGAAGAAGTTCGTCTGAGGAAGAATAGCCTGATTGGAAGATGTGAAGAAGTAAAGTACCTGAAACGGTTAGACACTTCCGCAGTTCAGCAAAATGTGAGTTCGACCAAAGACGATCACATTCGACAGCTTTTGGAAGATTGTAAGAAAAATTTATCACCACTGGAACTGCAGCAAGCCAAAGAGCTTTTGGTTACATTCAGGGACATTTTTGCAACCGGAAGTGACTGTGGTAGGACAGGCCTTGTAAAGCACCAGATTGATACAGGCGATGCCAGGCCTATTAAACAGAGACCTCGACGTATACCGTGGGCAAAAGAAACAGAGGTAGCCGAAATGATTAAAGACATGGCTGAAAATAAGATCATCGAACCCTCTACAAGCCCATGGTCATCACCTGTGGTGCTAGTAAAGAAGAAGGACGGAAGTACGAGGTTTTGTGTTGACTACCGAATGTTAAATAATGTCACGAAAAAGGACAGCTATCCCCTGCCGAGAATTGATGATACGCTGGACATGCTCAGTGGCATGAAGTGGTTCTCGACCATTGATTTGAAGAGTGGCTACTGGCAGGTGGAATTGAGTCCAGAAGATAAAGAGAAGACGGCATTTAGTACTGGAATTGGGAACGGACTGTGGCATTTCAACGTCATGCCCTTCGGTTTATGTAATGCTCCAGCAACTTTCGAGCGCCTTATGGAGAGGGTAATGGTAGGCCTCCTTGGAGACGTATGCCTGGTTTATCTCGACGACGTGATTGTGATGGGACGCAGCTTCAAGGAGAACCTGAAGAACCTGGAGAAAGTGTTCACCCGGATCCGAGAAGCAAATCTGAAACTGAGTCCAAAGAAGTGTGCTTTATTTCAGAAGGAAGTCAGTTACCTAGGACATGTCATCTCGGCGGATGGAGTAAAAACCGACCCTGAAAAGATAAAAGCTGTTCAGGAATGGCCTATCCCGAAAAATAAGACGGAAGTGCGAGCGTTCCTTGGGCTTTGCACTTACTACAGGCGCTTCATTAAGAATTTTTCGGACGTGGCAAAACCATTACATCAATTAACAGAGGATAAACGCGATTTCATCTGGGACTCGAATTGCGAGAATGCTTTTAGTGAACTTAAGCAACGGCTTTGTGAAGCTCCTATATTGGGTTACCCAAGCAGGGACGGAAGATTTACTGTGGACACGGACGCTAGTAATACGGGAATCGGTGGAGTGTTGTCGCAAACACAAGGGGACCGCCAGGTGGTAATTGCATACTTCAGTAAAGCACTTTCAAAACCAGAGAGAAATTACTGTGTTACCCGCCGTGAATTACTTGCTGTGGTAAAGACTTTACAACATTTTCAGAAATACCTTATAGGAAGACAGTTCACGGTTAGAACCGATCATGCAGCATTAAAGTGGTTGTTACAGTTTAAAAATCCGGAAGGACAGGTAGCAAGGTGGATAGAGCAATTGCAGGAGTTCAACTTTGTAACCGAGCATCGCAGTGGAAAAGGACACAATAACGCGGACGCTCTGTCACGAAGACCGTGCGCTGACGACTGCAAGCACTGTGGTAAAAATGAAGCCCGAGAAGAAGTAAACCTTATAAGGACGCATGGCTTAGACGATGAGTGGACTGGACCCAATATGAGGAAGGCCCAAGAAGAAGATGATGACCTTGGACCTGTACTGCGCTGGAAGCAAAGTGGGAACAAACCCCAATGGAAGGATGTGTCTGCTTACAGCGCGACTACTAAAAGTTATTGGGCTCAGTGGGACAGCTTAGTTCTGGAAGGCAATCTGTTGTGCAGGAAATGGGAGTCCAACGACGGAAGGGAAGTCACTCTGCAAGTGGTAATACCACGAATCATGGTGGCCCCTCTTCTACGGCACGTCCACGATGGTGTCTCTGGTGGTCATCTTGGAGTCAAGAAAACCCTCGTTAAAGTCAGACAGCGGTTCTACTGGCTACGATGCCGTGAAGATGTCGAAGATTGGTGTCGTAAATGTACTGCTTGTGCCTCGGTAAAAGGCCCGCAAACCAGAAGTAAGGGACAGCTGAAGCTGTATAACGTTGGGGCACCATGGGAGCGCATCGCGATAGATGTAGCTGGGCCGTTTCCACAGACTGACGATGGGAACAAGTACATAATAGTAGTGCAGGATTACTTCAGTAAGTGGCCTGAGGTGTTCGCAACACCCAACCAAGAAGCAATAACGGTAGCCAAGAAACTGGTCCAGGAGGTGATATGTCGATTTGGTGTACCCATGGAAATTCATTCGGACCAAGGACGTAACTTCGAATCTGCCGTATTTCAAGAAATGTGCAAACTTCTTGGGATCCACAAGACCCGTACGACACCAGCACATCCGCAATCAGACGGAATGGTCGAGAGATTTAACAAAACTCTAGAGAATCACTTGGCCAAGGTAGTGGATGATCATCAAAAGGACTGGGATCAGTACATCCCTTTGTTCCTGATGTCCTATCGTTCTGCAGTACATGATAGTACGGGGAACACGCCAGCCAAGGTGAACTTCGGCCGAGAGATGAGACTTCCGGTGGACGCAATAACGGGTACCCCACCTGACAGTCCTAAACCCGTTACGGACTATGTGTGCGATCTTCAAAATCAGTTGGACGAAGTGCACAAGAGAGTGCGGGAGAACAGTCTGAAGACCAGCGAAAGGATGAAGACCCGCTACGATCGAAATGCGAATACCAACGGTTTCGATGAAGGAACGCTAGTGTGGTTTCACAATCCGCTTCGCAGAAAAGGGAAGTCTCCGAAACTTCAAGCCCGCTGGGAAGGACCCTTTACTGTTATTACGAGGATCAACGACGTCACCTACCGCATCAAGAAGGGACCTCGAGGCAAACCTAAGATAGTTCACCTGGACAGATTGGCACGTTATCATGGTGATAATGATGCTCGGGACGAGCATAACTAAGAGGGGGGTAGTGTTACGACCGGGAGATAAAAGTGTTAATTACTCCGTTAATTATTACTTAATTGCAATGATCTCAAAACGCATTGTTAGTCTATAGGTCTACTATCGATTCGTACCGAAAGATCTCGAATTCTCAATAGAAAGTAGGTCCCTCCAATTCGCATGTACTTGTGTAAGTACCTACCGCTCGCTCGCTCACGGGTCACTGCCCCCGCCTATTGTTAGTTCATTCTCGAAGGTCGCGCCGCTATTGTATCTCGCGAAAACGATAGAATAGGTAGGTACATACGAGTATATTCGAGAGAGTTCCACCCCTCTGTTAATTTAGGTATATAAGCCGACGCATAGAGGCGCCCAGACAGTTTGTGTTTACAAGCGACAGCGGAAACATCTTAAGGAAGCGATCGAAGAGAATTGTACCAGCGACCCTTGCGAAGACTTTGGACTACTGAGAAGTACTGTGCGACTCGGACTACTGTGCCTTGTGTGTATACTGTGCCGTATAGTGTATACATTGTGAGTGTACGTGGAATAAAATCTTCTTTTACGTTAATCGGCATTTAATTACCCACCCGCACGTAACAATACGTTACAGCATTGCGCCTTCTAAGTAAAAGTTGTGAATTTGCAACGTTGGAAGACGATTTGATCAGGGACCGAATCGTTTGCGGGATCCATCAAGCTACGGTCAGGGACCGGCTGCTGCGAAGTGAGGATCTCACACTGGAGAAGACGGTAAAAATTTGCCAGGCGGAAGAAGTTTCACAAGAAAGTGAACGGCAAATTTGCAATGCGAATGCAAGTATGAGTGGAAGGGCCGAACACATCAACAGCGTCAGACGTGTCAATCGCGGTGGTGGCGGCTGGAATAATCGCAGGGGCGGAGGCGCGCGCGCATGGCGACCGCCGCCGGCTGCCGGCCGCTCGCTGCCGTGCGCAGGCTGCGGACGCTCCGCGTGTGCCGCCGGCCAGTGTCCGGCGCAATTTGTTAACTGTTTTGTGTGCGGTAATAAAGGACATTTCGCGCGTAACTGTAAGTACGTTCAGTCTACTAATAAAAATTCGCCTCGTGATAAGGTGCGACGCATGTATGAGCTGGATTGCGACCGCGTCGATGAATCCAGTGAATCCGAGGACGGCGATACATTTTATATTTCATCCATAGATGACAAGAAAAACAGCTCATCGGACTGGTTTGAAGTGTTGTCTTGTGATAATGGTAATGAAAGATTTAAGTTAGATACCGGAGCTGATTGTAATGTGCTAGCGTACAGTCGTTTTTTAGAGTTAGGTTTTAGTGATAATATGATAATAAAGAAAAATATACCATTAGTATCGTACACTCATAATGTTATACCCACTAAGGGAATTTGTATATTGCCATGGTCTTATAAAGGTCAGGTTTATAAACTTAAATTTGTCATAGCTAACATGCCTTGCAAGAGTGTGCTGGGACGAAAATCATGCGAAGCTATGGGCCTCGTTAAACGTCTAAGGTCAATTGAAATGTCCGACTACGATGACTTGTTTAAGGGATTAGGGTGTCTGCCCGGGAAATATCACATAGTAATAAATAAAACAGTTCCGCCCGTTATATGTGCATCCAGAAAAATACCTCATGGATTACGCGATCGATTAGCTGAAGAATTAAAAACAATGGAACAGTTAGAAGTTATCAGAAAAGTCAGTCACCCGACTCAATGGGTACATCCATTAGTGTTGGCAGCGAAGAAGAATGGCGGCATTCGAATATGTCTAGATCCGCGCGAGCTGAACCGCGCAGTTCAGCGCGCGCACTTTCAACTGCCGACGGTGACAGAGCTCGCGGCGCGCCTGCATGGAGCTAGGTATTTCTCGGTTCTGGACGCAAATTCTGGATTTTGGGCCGTACAATTAGATGATGAAAGTGCAAATCTTTGCACGTTCGCCACACCGTTCGGTAGGTACCAATTTTTACGTCTACCATTTGGGATAAGTTGCGCTTCGGAAGTATTTCATGCGAAAGTGCACCAACTGCTGGAAGGCTTGATAGGCGTTGAAAACTACGTAGATGACATAATAGTGTGGGGAAACACGAAGGAAATTCACGACCAGAGACTAAAATTACTATTAGAAAGGGCGAGAGAAGTGAATTTGAAATTTAACAAAGATAAATGTAAATTTTGTGTATCGGAAGTGACATACCTGGGTCATGTTTTTGACTCAAATGGAATGAGACCTGACTATAACAAAATAAAGGCTATTAAAGAAATGAGTACCCCAAAAGATAGGAAAGATCTAGAACGATTTTTAGGAACAGTAAATTACTTATCTAAATTTATTCCGAATTATTCAGATATAGCTATTCCTTTAACAAGTTTACTGAAAAAAGATAACGAATGGCGATGGGAAACAAGTGAAATGGCGGCTTTTAATAACTTAAAAGAGTGTGTGACGGGAGCTGGAGTGCTAGCGTTGTACGACCCGACGCGTCCCGTGCGGCTTGCAGTGGACGCATCAGCTGCCGCGCTAGGAGCTGTGCTGCTGCAGGGCGGACGCCCGGTTGAATACGCCTCGCGCACACTAACTGACTCGCAAAAAAGATACGCGCAAATTGAAAAAGAATTATTGGCCATTGTTTTTGCATGCGAACGTTTTCATCAGTACATTTATGGTCAGAAAAGTGTTATCGTAGATTCCGACCATAAGCCATTGGAAAGTATTTTTAAAAAACCATTGATGTCCGTCCCAGCCCGCCTGCAACGCATGTTGTTGAGAATACAGGGATATGACTTAGTAGTCAATTATGTACCGGGAAAATTTTTGTTCATTCCAGACATGTTGTCTCGTGCGCCTTTACCCGATCTATATAGTGAGGAGGTGAGTAAAAATGTTCTTTATCAAGTAGACATGATTGTAAAAAATTTACCAATTTCAAACGATAAACTTACTCTTATTAAAAAAGAAACAATAGTGGACCCGGAATTAAGCACATTGTTAAACTTTATAAACAAAGGTTGGCCTGATCACAGACATGAGGTCCCGAATAATATCAAAGATTATTGGTCGATAAAGGATGAATTATTTGTAGTGAACGATGTAATTTTAAAAAACAATTCTGTGGTAGTTCCAAAGAGTCTGCGCGGGAAAATGCTAGATCTTGTCCATGAAGGGCATTTAGGTATAGACCGGTGCAAACGGCGAGCGAGACAAGTTATATTCTGGCCGCACATGTCACGCGATATCGAGTTGTATGTCAAAAGATGTAAAATATGCCAGGAGCACTCAAACGCACCATCCAAAGAACCCATGTTACCCATAGAAATTCCGAAGCTGCCGTGGAACAAAGTAGGTTCAGATATTTTCGAATACAAAAAGAAGTATTTCTTATTAATTGTTGATTATTACTCTAATTATGTAGAGGTTTGTAAACTAAGCAGTATATGTTCTAACGTTATTATTGAAAATATGAAGGGTGTATTTGCACGGCATGGTATTCCACAAACATTGATAAGTGATAATGGAACTCAGTATAGCAGTCGTGAATTTAAATTGTTTGCACAAGAGTGGGGATTTGAACACGTGACGTCATCCCCTAACTATACTCAGGCTAACGGTAAGAGTGAGCGCGCCGTCCAAACTGTCAAAACACTTTTGATAAAAGCTATAAGAGGAAATGGAGATTTCAATTTAGCTTTGCTAAATTTTCGTAACACCCCCAAGGATGGTTTGAGTTCTCCTGCACAACTATTGATGGGGCGAAGGCTGCGGTGCCAACTACCAGTTCACCCTCAACTTTTAGAACCTCGAATTGTCGATCAGTCCGAGTATGAAACAATGGTGGCAAAACAAAACAAATCAAAATATTTATATGATAAACACTGCAGAGTTTTACCAACATTAAATAAAGGTGATACAGTTATTTACATCAATGGAAAAAATAGGGGTAGGGGAACTGTGGTTGGCCATGCAGATACCCCTCGATCATATATTGTACAAAATAATGTTGGGGCTAGGTACAGACGTAATAGGCGCCATTTAATTAAATGTGAACCTGGCGATAACTTATTGAATAAAGAGGAGTTTGTACAAAGTACTAACAACGTGTCTAAAGGTGTGGGTGAGGATGTAGCGTTCGAAGAAAAGAACTGTGATGCAGGTAATCAATCTGGTTCTAATAACGACCACATCATAGTCTCAAAGAAAGCTACATCCCCATACCCTGAACGTAGAGCTAAGACAATAGCCCAACAACGTATTGCAAGACTTCAGAATAATTAATGTCATTATTAGGAGAAACAGTGTTCCTGTTGTTAATGTTTAGTTTTCTTTTATTTTATATATATATATATATTATTAGTTTTTAATTTTGTTATTATACTTTGTTGTAAGGGGAAGGTGTCATGATTATATTACTAAGTATACGTGGGTAGGTTATACTAAAATAATAAATCAGTTGTTGTTCGGTACTCGGGTGTTTCATTACAATCACCACAACTCTGATCAGTGTTTATTACAAAATGGCGATTAGCTGTATTTAAGTAATTTATTTGCTTAAATATCACGAAAATCACTCTATTATTATGAAGATGAGATGCATTTTTGGAATCAGTGCAATCAGTTCTATTATTCAAAACCATAGATTCATTGGTATTGTGTTGCAGTCATCATGCCTATTGCGAACGATCTGCTCGGAGCATTGAGGAGGTATAAAGTATATCGATGTTATTAATTGTAAATTTAATACAAAAATATCATTATTTTTGGCAATAGTAGACCCATAAGTACATTATAAAGTATTTTTTCAAAATTAGTCATTTGCCTATTGCTGTAATTTTCATAATTTAGACACTGAATCGTACTCAATTCGTTTATTACCAGATTCATATTAGGTGTTAATGCTGCCATACCAATAAAAATTAAACTTTAACTTACTCATATTATACCCGAATACTTACTCATATTATAGCCGGGTTCCGAAAAGGCTTTAGCACCGTAGACCACATACATACGCTCCGCCAGATTATACAGAAGACCGAGGAGTATAATCGGCCATTATGTCTAGCGTTTGTGGACTACGAAAAAGCCTTCGATTCAATCGAGACCTGGGCGGTATTGCAGTCCCTCCAGCGGTGCCACATTGACTATAGGTACATCGAAGTGTTGAAGTGTTTGTACAGCAACGCCACCATGTCGATCCGACTACAGGACGAGAGCACGAAACCAATCCCATTGCAGCGAGGTGTGAGACAGGGAGACGTTATTTCTCCGAAACTGTTCTCAAATGCATTGGAGGACGTTTTCAAGCTCTTGGACTGGTACGGATTTGGCATCAACATCAATGGCGAATACATCACTCACCTTCGTTTTGCCGATGATATAGTGATTATGGCAGAGTCGCTGGAGGACCTCAATACGATGCTCAGCGACCTCAGTAGCGTTTCCCAACAGGTGGGTCTTAAAATAAACATGGACAAGACGAAGATCATGTCTAATGTCCATGTTGCACCCGAACCGGTAGTTGTTGGAAACGATACACTCGAAGTTGTTGACCATTACGTATACCTAGGACAAACTATCCAGTTAGGTCGGTCCAACTTCGACAAAGAGGTCGCCCGAAGAATCCAACTCGGATGGGCAGCGTTCGGGAAACTACGCGATATCTTCTCGTCCGAAATACCGCAGTGCCGGCTGGCCTTTTAGAGAAGTTCAGTGTCACACAACGAGCCATGGAGAGAGCTATGCTCGGAGTTTCTTTGCGCGACAGAATCTGAAATGTGGAGATTCGCCGAAGAACCAAGGTCACCGACATAGCTCTCAGAATCTGCAAGTTGAAGTGGCAATGGGCAGGCCACATCGCTCGAAGAACCGATAACCGTTGGGGAAGAAAGGTTCTCGAGTGGCGACCACGAACCGGAAGACGCAGCGTAGGCAGGCCTCCCACTAGGTGGACAGACGACATTGTGCGCGTCGCAGGTAACTGGTGGATGCAAATAGCCAATTGTCGTTCATTGTGGCGTTCTAAGGGGGAGGCCTATGTTCAGCAGTGGACGTCTTCCGGCTGATGATGATGATGATGATATTATGATTCACCGAAGGTGGCCTTTTTAGACCTGCAGATGAGTCGTTCTTGACTGACCGGTCGTAGCCTGTATTTAAGTGTTGAGGGCAGATGTCACATGCCTCACGACTTATCGCCATCACTGGTACACTTATGCAAGGGGCCGCCCACCGCCGCAGATTACCTCCGCAGATTTTATTCGGTCAATCTCTGTGTAGGTGATCGTCCGCGCAGTCTACTGCCCTGTATGAGACGCTGGAGTCTTCATCTCTTCTAGAGACGTGGCTGGAACCGAAGATTTACATCTTTAAATACATTGAAATTACTTTATATTATTTCTTACTTAAAGATGAATGAGAAAGGACCATGCCCATATTAGTATAGAGCTGAAAGTCAGCAATGCCGTGAAATGCCCAAATTGCAGCTCTATGTCATATGATAACTTTTTAACAGCATTTATATGATATCTAGATTTAATGTCATATAAAGCACCGGTCAAAAGATATTGGACATTAAACATGATAAGTTCCTACTGGTTTTTTATACATTTTATCGTTTACAGACAGCATTGCTATTAGTTTTTTACTAGGAACTTCATGATCATCATTTTTTTTTATCCAGTGCTTCATATGATTTAAAATTAACAACATTCACAAAATTCTAGTTTTTATTTATTAGAGCAATCTTGTAATATACTTTAACTGGTCATTTCTGGGGCACAGATGGGCATTGTCCTTTGAATATTACTTCAATCAGATCTCTGATTACTCATCGGGAAAGACATTTAACATTGTCGTCAAAAACAGCCGCAACATCAATAATAGCCGAGCACTGTATCTAAAAACCGAATTTCACAAAACTTTATCTCATAAATTTTGAACGTTATCCTTCTTATTACAAAAACCAGTATAACGATGAACCTGGGTTTAAACTCAGTTAATTGTCCCTTAAACCTGGGTCTAAACCTAGGTTTATCTTTAAACTGACTTTCGTAATAAGACGGTATAGGTTTAAATGTTATACTCCGTGAATTTCTGCAACTGGCTATTCATAGGATAAAAATAAACTTTTTTAAGTCAATAAAATCGTGCGATATAAAGAGCCTCCCGCAAGGAACGAATAACTTGCTCATCTAAGCCGAGTTGTCGGGGAATCGGTAACAAAACGACCATCCGACTAACTTGGGACAATAAACAGTTGCAGATAACACCAACTCGAGTTTCGCAGTAACCATTGTCACGACGAAAACTCCAGTTGGGAGACTGCTTACTTCATGATACCGCCATTTCTGACGTCACAGCCGAGATAATGCACATCATTTCAAAAGTAGCCTTTTATTGTGTAAGCATTTTTTTTGCTGAATAATAAAAAACTTACAATTCTGTACTGTAGACAACGCTAAATTAAGTCTGCATATCAATTATTAAAACATTCTTAATAAGGTAACATTTTGTTCTATTCTTTGCTAGCACAAAGAATTCCATAAAATAACCACAAAAGTATAAGTAATAACCAGCCAAGCGGCTGAGAAAAAAATATTTTTGCAATAAAATAATAACCTGAGATAATCAAAACACGGTGATTAGATCTAGGCAGAGTCTATATTATGTAAATATATACTTTTATAGATAAACTAGCTGACCCGCGCAGCTCCGCTCGCGCTCTTTCACTTTGCTGAAGATTATGACATGATCAAATGCATAGTTTACGATTATATAAAGGACATTCATTTATATATATATATATATATAAAATATAGATAACACCCAGACACGAGTCGGGAATCGAACGCACAACCTATGGATAGCGGCCAGGGTGTCTAACCACTTTATTTTTTGACGAGGGGGAAACCTTCAAAAAGTCTCCGGGAGCTGTGGGGCTCAACCGGGGTATGTGGGATTCTTACCCACTAAAACCCCCGCGGCCGTCGCATCGGCACATGATGAGGGCTCGGCCCCAGGGATCTGCACCAGGGGCCCCTCTGTGCCTTGCCTTTGAGCCCGCCGCTGGCGGGCGCATTATAGCCCCCCGGGAACCAGACACGGTGCTCACTGGGACGGGGGTCGCAACCCCGCCGCCGTCCTCCTCGGAGTCGCCGCCGTACTCAATGGACGTCCTAGGGCCCACACCCCAAACGTCTAGACACTCCAAAGGAGGGTGTCTAACCAATTTTTTTTTTGAAGCGGGGGAAGTCTTCTAAAGATCCCGGGAGCTGTGGGGCTCGACCGGGGTATGTGGGATTCTTACCCACTAAAACCGCATCGGCACATGAGAGGGGGGACCCCAGCCCCATGAGGGGCTCTCCGGTGGGATCTGCACCAGGGGCTCCTCAGTGCCTTGCCTTTGAGCCCGCCGCCGGGGGGCGCATTGTAGCCCCCCGGCAACCTGTCACGGTGCTCACTGGGACGGGGGTCGCAACCCCGCCGCCGTCCTCCTCGGAGTCACCGCCGTACTCAATGGACGTTCAAAGGGCCCACACCCCGAACGTCCAGCGACTCAGAAGAGGGTGTCTAACCACTACACCAACCTATGGGTCCGTCAAGTAAATATCACGAATCAGAAGTGTATCAATTTAAATAAATGGTAATGTAATCGATTTCCTTTAAAGCAATTTGTATACTGTTATACAAAGCTTAGAACAGTAAGCCCCATTAGATGACAACTAACTAGAAAACTCGGAACCCCATCCCACCGTCCCACCGTGGGCCATCGAAAGTTCGTTAAAGTAATGTCACTCTATCTCGTCCCCTCACTAGACAAATGAGACGACATTATTTTTACTAACGAGACAGAAAGAGAAGGGAAAGAACAGATAATACCATATAATCACAGTTTTGTTTTCCAATCACCGTTAACGATTATTGGCGTGTTATTCGGGGGCTATTTTGAAATTGCTTTAGTGTTAAGACAAGTCGTAAGCAAGTAGGTAGATACAATAAATTTAAGGTCGCTCGCTGCTCGTCGTATTTCTCCTATTTGTCTTTGAACTTGAGTGACGAGGAGTAGTTAACCGATGCACTTAAAGAATTGTACTTGATATATGTTTATATAAATGTCTGGCCGAATATTGCAATTTATTTAATCATAATTTATTAAATTAATTAATTAAAAATAGCCTTAAAAGGATAATAATAATAATAGTCGTTTCTGCCCATGGCCTAATGGCCAAGAGCCTCGATAAACACCTCAAGAGGCTCACGTTAGACGGCTAGGGCCAGATACAGAAGGCAGTGCTCTTGGAGACGGCACGCATTGTGAGGAGGTTCCTCTCTCTGGAGCCTTAACCACCGTCTGCTAGGACCCTGTTCCCGCAGCCGGTTGGAAGGTGTTTTTTATATTTTTAAATGTATTGTATTTAATATTTATATTTAAAAATGTAAATGTAAAAAAATTAATAATAATAATATTCTGGGACAATCCACACACGGTCATCTGATCCCAAACTAGGCAGAGCTTGTACCTACTATGGAAACCAGACAACTGATACTAATACTTATACACTTTTTTTTGTAAATACATACTTATATAGATAAAACACCCAGACACTTGGTGGGAATCGAACCCACGACCTATTGGTCAGCGCACAGGGTGTCTAACCACTAGACCAACAGGCCCGCCAATATAGTCTATTTGGATAGACTAATGAAAATTCCTAAACGATATATATTTGCGAACACTAAAGTGTTTTAAAAAACTAATTACTATAATAATATGTATAATTGAGTGGAATAGTTTATTTCCTTACAAACGAATTAATAGAGCGAGATTTACATCGGTTCCATAAAGCTGAAAGATAAGAGGCGCCAACAATAGGTATAGCTAAAATTATTTCCATATTCAATCTCAACTATCAAAGCCATATTTCCGAAATTTAAAGGATGGGCTGATGGCTGTTGGAAGCCGTTCTTCCTGTAAATTAAGTCAACAAGGTACCTAAGTTCAACTATACCACCCATTTTTCTCGTCACAAAAGAATATGAATGATTTATTTTTTTTAAATTGCAGATTGGCTAATATACATAACCACTTTAAATTCAGAAAGCAATGTTTAACTACCGAATAAAATAGGTATACTTACAATAATGTTACTACACACATCAAAAGTGTCTAGGGATCAAGCATTTTTGGGCAAAAAAATGGGCAGAAGAACAATGGCGTTTCGTGTGCTTTTCTGATGAGTCTCGTTTTGGTATGAGACCGGATACAAGACGTATACGACACTGGAGAACCCCTGGACGCCAACAGCGATTAAAATCCTGCCAGGAAGTCCATCCTTATAGTGGTGGAACCATCATGGTATGGGCGGGTATTTGGATCGGCGGAAGAACTGAGTTGATTTGGATCAGAGGCAACCTCAACGCTCAAATTTATGCTGAGACGATTGTATCAGACGTCATCGTTCCTCTACAAGTGCAAATCGGTCCCTTATTTCAGTTAATGCATGATAATGCACGACCGCACACCGCAAGAGTTGTAAGACAGACTCTCGCCGCAGCTAACATCAATGTCCTGCCCTGGCCTGCTCAGTCGCCAGACTTGAACCCGATTGAGCATGCATGGGATATGCTACAGAGAAGAGCTCTGCCGAATATTGAGGGTATCCAGTCGCAAGAAGACCTTTTTTTGTTGTTGCAACGAACATGGGCGGCCATTCCACAGCGTGATTTGGATGAACTCATTTTGAGTATGCCAAACCGATGTTCTTGTGTTGTTAGTGTTCGCGGTAGAAACACGGATTATTAATTGTTTAAGTTACCCAATAAAATTTTAAAGAAAACTGTTATTTCAGTCTTTTTTTCGAACTTTTGTGTTAGTGGTTCAAATGTCAAAAATCCCTTTATTAGGAAAATGGCAAATTTCTTTATTAATGCAAAGGTGACTTGGTTTATCGTTACTGTGACAAACGAAAACACTTTATTTGATGAATCCTTAAAGAAAATTTTAATTAATATCAATCAGGAGAAAAGTTATTGCAAAAATATATGTTGATCCCTAGACACTTTTGATGTGTGTATTTAAACGGTAAAATCAAAATTTAAAGCAAAGTAAAATTTCAAGACTATTCTCTCGATTCAGGTACAACCAGCATATAAGCTTACTCTTTTAGACTTTAGTAATGCGTTTAATACCGTTGACTTTGATGTCCTACTTGGTGTTCTAAGCTCTCTTAACGTATCTCCAGCAGTGATTGACTGGTTTCGTAATTACCTGTTTGGCCGTCGACAGAGTATTCGCATTGAGGACTCTTACTCTTCTTGGTGCAGTACTACTGTTGGTATACCACAGGGTGGCGTGCTTTCTCCTTTACTCTTCGCTATTTTTATTAATTCTATCTCTAATCGACTACGTTCATCCTACCACCTTTATGCGGATGATCTCCAAATATACACTCATATGCCTTTGGATAAGATGTCAGAGGCTATTGATACCACCAATACGGATCTTATGGAAATTAGTGAATGGAGTAAAGCTAATGGTTTAACTGTGAATCCGTCAAAGACTCAAGTCATTATTGTTGGCAGTTCTAGGATGACATCGCGTATTCAATGGGCACAACTTCCTGCAGTAGTATTTGATGGCACCACAATTCCAGTAAGCAAAAAAGTAAAAAACTTAGGCATTTACATTGACATGAATTTAACCTGGGGCCCACAACTTCAGGAGGTCAGTCGCAAACTTTTTGCATCTGCAGGCTCGTTGAGAAGATTACGTAACTTTCTACCTATTCCTACTAAAATTGCGCTTGTGCAATCACTTTTACTTCCTTTACTTGATTATGCTGATGCCAGCTATCTTGATCTTACTGAAGACCAGTTGAACAAACTCGAGCGGCTTCAAATTTTTTGCATACGATTCATATTTGGTCTCCGTAAATATGATCATGTCTCCGAATTTCGTGCAAAGCTCGGGTGGTTGCCAATTCGACTTCGCCGGAATACACATATTTTATCGCTTTTATACAGTATTCTATTCAATCCCATAACTCCTTCATATCTTAAAGGTCGTTTTGAATTCTTGCATTTAACACATTCTAGGTGCTTGAGGTCATCAGAGAATTTAGAGTTGCAAATACCAGTGCATTCTACAAGCTATTTTGACAAATCCTTTTCAGTTCAGGCTGCCCGCCTGTGGAATGCTCTGCCTGTTCCTATTAGACGTGCTCAGACTCTGTTATCATTTAAACAGATGGTAAAATCGCACTATTCTTCAACTACAAATTAGACATAATTGTTACCATGTTCTACGATTTATTACACATAATATATATATATATATATAATATAATGTACTAGAATAATTAAATATACATATAAGTATAGTATTGAGTTTATGTATAGTATTTGTGAAATCTGTTGAGTATATTTATATATATGCATATAAGTTTATGTTTGTGTGTCCTATGTATATGTTTGTAGTACACCACCAGCTGCCCATTTATTCTGATTGTGTTTCTCCTGCAAAATGGTTGTCTGGAAGAAATTGCTTATAGCGATAAGACCGCCATTTGTACATTTTATGTTTTAGTTCTAAGTTTATATTGTAAATATCTTCTTGGTGTACAATAAAGAGTATTCTATTCTATTCTATAAGCTTCCCTTCTTGGTAATAATATACTAGACACTCTTTCGCTAAAAAGTATTTACATTTGCAAGTTCGTATATTTTCAATTAAGTGCCTACTATATTTAAAAAGTTATCAAAGTTTCCGCCACACTGTGGTTGTACTGTGTTTAGGAAGGTACCTCTTCCTAAAAGACTATCGGCATTTCCTTTTTGGATGGCCAAGCTTATACGCTGGAAGAAAAATCAGCCCGACGATCTACTGAAATTTCAAATAGTCTACATGAAATATCTATGACGGAACTAAGACTCTATCTCTACTAAAAATGGTCATTCGTTGATCCGCATCAATGTAATTTACATACTTTAGCCCTCAAGTACCTATGATTTACCCGGCCATGTAAAATAATGTCCGTACCAAACAAACATGCCACAAAAAATAATAAAAATATAAATGGCTCTTTATTTCGAATGCATGGTGGCCTAATCCAATTTTAAAATGTTGCCCAGACCATACATATTATAAAACGAGACTTTGTCGGGAGCTTAACGTTTAAATTAGTTTATCCCCCTAAAACGGAACCGCAACGAAGGGTTGCAAAATTTAAATTACAAATAAAAGCACTGAAAAATATCTACGAGTGGGTAGTGGCTCAATAACGATGTCTTTTAATTAAAGCGGAAGGGGTAATAAAGCGACTTAATTCCGAAACTTGGTTGAAATTATCGTCAAAGACACCCAGGAGTTTTGTGAATTTTGTACGAGTTCACGCCTCGCCGAGGAAATTGTAATGTCGCCGAGATGGTATTACGATAACGAATTCTTGGTAAACAATTTATTGGCTTCTCAATATTATTTGTTCTGTACTAAATTTGCTGTGTACCAACAACACTATACAATACAAATACATATGCACATGCACGTTACTATAACATAAGCAATAACTGCTATGTTTATTAGGTAGGTACCTACTAACTAACATAATCCGAAATGTGGAGATTCGCCGAAGAACCCAGGTCACCGACATAGCTCTCAGAATCTGCAAGTTGAAGTGGCAATGGGCAGGCCACATCGCTCGAAGAACCGATAACCGTTGGGGAAGAAAGGTTCTCGAGTGGCGACCACGAACCGGAAGACGCAGCGTAGGCAGGCCTCCCTCTAGGTGGACAGACGACATTGTGCGCGTCGCAGGTAACCGGTGGATGCAAATAGCCAATTGTCGTTCATTGTGGCGTTCTAAGGGGGAGGCCTATGTTCAGCAGTGGACGTCTTCCGGCTGATGATGATGATGAACTAACATATCTATGAGTACCGGTACAGCCTTGAACTGTCAGACAAAACCATAGTCATATGTAATTTCCCAATGACGGCCCACGACATTACACAAACCGCAAGGCATCATCATCAACAACAGCCGAAAGGCGTCCACTGGCTGAACAAAGGCCTACCCCTTAGAAGGGAGGGGTTGCCATAATCCCCCCGCTTGGCAGGCGTGTTCGGGATCGCAGTATAGGTGGTAGGTAATCCAATAGAAAGACGCTGCTGCCCGTCTTCTTGTTTTCCCTTAGTCGCCTCTTACGGACACCCAACGGGAAGAGATGGGTGCTATTCTTACCCGAACACCCCACGGGATAACCCGCAAGTCAACTGTATGCAATGCTAATCCCGCGGGGTGCCGGGTTAGAATTGCATCCCCCCATCTCCTCTCGTTGGGTGTCGTAAGAGGCGACTAAGCGAGTACAGGAAGACGGGCAGCAGCGTCTTTCTTTTGAATTTATCTGTCATCTATACTGCGATCCACAAGCCGACTGCCAAGCGTGGGGATTATGGCAACCCCTCCCTTTTAAGGGAGAGGCCTTTGTTCAGTAGTGGACGTGTTTTCGGCTGCTGATGATGATGATGAATGCTAACAGACACCTGACTCGCTGGGGAGGCCTACAGGTCGTAAACATGTGAGCGCAAAGACCAGCATCTACCCACTGAGTTTCTTGCCGGAATTTGTCAATGACGGCGCGTTGTGATCCAGTGATAGAACCAGTCCTCTCATGACCGCTCATGACTCTCATAACTCACTGAGGTGCGCTTCAGCACACTATACTAGGTATTACTTTCAGTGTGATCAAAACAAAAGTACATTAAATCACTAGGGATATTAACAGAATTGGAAACACTGACATGTACATATATATCTATGAGTTCACGGCCGCTAAAAGGGGCCCGGACCGATGACACCGATTTTGCACGCTCCTAGCGTCGTCACGGTCGAAAGCTCGATCTGCTCAGCTGTGCCAGATGCCCCATATTGGAACTTGCGCCAGACTGACCGGCCGGCTCGTCTCATAGCAACAGCCCTAAGGACTTACCCTTCCAAGTACCCTCACTTATTTGACTTGTACGCTCCATTGACGATCCGCCAATATGCGTTGGATTCTATTTTTTAATATTCGCATTTCAGGCATACCTTACAGTATTGTATTGCTACTTTAGCATAGGTACATACATACTTACTTAATTTTATACCAGTTAGGAGAAGGTAGCCTCCATGGAGCAGCGAGAAACCGCTTGCTTTGCAAACCAGAGATCGCGGGTTCGAATTCCGCGGGGAACAACAACTTTGTGTAGTAGTTCCTTACCGGCTGGGACAAGGCAGACCGATCACCTGATTGAAGCGTGTAAAAAGTCTGTCCTGCGCCTGACCTCTCCCGGTCGTGTAGGTCTTCCGACCCATGGGACTGTAAGAGTAAAGGAAGAGAGAGTGCATCCGTGCCGGCGCAAGCACTTGTGCACTATAATTTGTCTCCTACGTAGTTGGCCAATTGTGTTCCGCTGTGGCTGGATACGGCCTGGAGAGCCTTATTATATTCTACTATTTGATACTTGGAACTCAATTTTATACTAGATAAGGGTGATCAGTATAATCTCATAATAACTATAAAAATACACCAATTAACAGAACGATACATTACCGCAACCATTTAGTTATGTAGGTATATGTAATGTACACAATTCCTCAAAGACCGCAACTAGGCATCTTGTTATGTTAGGAATAAAAAAATAAAAATACAAAGATGAATCTTATAAAAAAGTCCTAAATAATATCCAATTTATTTAAATACTATCATCATTTTAAATTTTAATTTCCGGGTCACCATTTCCCAATCGACTTCGTTGACGACAGTGATTTCTATCAATCACAAGATGTACTTATTTAGGAAGTAGGCACTTTCTTAACGTTACACCTTATATCCAATGGTATAATAATGTACAGATAGAGGTAAAATAATATTATAGATTATTTAAGTAAGTAGGTACATATTAAATGTTCGTGCAGGGCTGGCAGACGAGATTATATTGAAAATAGCTACGCTACGCTACGAAAATAGCTATAATCTAGTAGATAAGTAGACACTGAACTACATGGCATTACCTCCCTATTTTTTTGATCATGACCCTACGTAATAAGTCAATAAATATTGCATTATGAGGATCTCTAGAAAGCATAATACGCTGTAGGGTAAACGGTATTGTGGTTGTCAAAATTACGAATTTTATAAAACTTTTCAGAGAACAATTTCGAATTGGATTTGATAAACGTTATTCCTGCCTGGAAATATGTTAAATCTTTATGAAATTCTAAATTGTTTCATAAAATGTATTCATTAACGGTGGGCAATCACTATACTGGTTACCCTATATAGTGATATTCAGTACCTACTGATCATTGTCTTCTGTAATTATAGACTAATCTATTAATTTTGCTGGCTTCAGCCGCTCCATCTCGAGTTGCAGGGGAGTTGTAGTACGTGTCGTCATAGCTCGCGTATCGATGAC
The DNA here is from genome assembly GCA_911728495.1 of Furcula furcula. NCBI lineage: Eukaryota > Metazoa > Arthropoda > Insecta > Lepidoptera > Notodontidae > Furcula > Furcula furcula. The sequence continues at coordinate 19,632,643 of OU452249.1, read as the reverse complement.
TACTCGGCTTAAATTCTAGCTGGAGATAGTCGCCCTCTTCCCTCCTCAACTGCCCCTTTTCCTTGCCATCGTACCGCGGATCTTCGTAAATAGTGATGGTTTGTTTTCTATGCGCTACGACTGGAGCATTGCGGGGAATTTCTGCCACCGGATCGGCTCTAGATTCTCCATAACCGTAGCCGTATCCATGATGAGGTCCATAGCCATACCCGCCCTCGTGACGGAGCCCGTGGTCATCGTAATACCCAGGGCCACCGTAATTCCTATCCCATCCAGGATCGTTTTGCCAGCCGCGCTCGTTCTGCCAACCTGAGTCTCTTTGCCAGCCGGGGTCTCTTTGCCAACCGGAGTCTCTCCATCCAGGGCGATCCCAATCACCTTTGCCTTCCCATCTTTGCCAGTCCCAGCCTGGGTCATGATAATGTGGTTGCGGGGGAAGTTCAGGAGCGTGAAATTCGTGTCTACTCCGAATGTTATCTCTGTCGTAGCTATTTTGCCCGTTACGATATTTGTTTTGGTGCAACGCGTCGTCCAAGTAATACTTCTTCCCGTAGTCTTGGTGGCTCTGTTGCTTTGCTCCGTTATCTCCGTACTTATTGTAACCACCGCCGTGATAGTTGTCTCGGATATACTCTTGGCCATTTTTGTGTCCACCCTGGTAACTTCTGTCGCCTTGATTATTGTGGGAATTTAGTCTGCTGTTGTAAGAAGCTTGGTCACCTTCGTCGTTGAGATCATCAAAAAAGGTGCTCTTGTTTGACGATTCGTCTTTATGATACGAGTTTTGGAATCCTTGTTTGTGATGTCCCTTTTTGTGTCCTCTCTTATAGCCGGTTGCTTCGCTGTCTTCGGCTTTGTCTTGTTTCGCATTGTAACCTTTATACGCGTCGCTATCAGATGTCGATTTATTATCATGTTCTTTCTTCAAATATTTGGTCTCGTCACTGGCTTTCGAGTATTGGTTCTTGTGGTTATCATTGAGATGACTATCCTCCTGGTGGATTTTTTCGCCTTTCTCTTTATCGTGCTTGATGGATTCCGCTCCATCATTACGCGCGATATCTTTCAAGTGTTCCTCGGCCGCTTCTTTGATAACAGACCCACTGAGTTCCGATATAAGAAGAAGAACACAGAACGTTAAACTAAAATGCAGTTTGTGTCGGATGATCATTTCATCACAAGTAACAAAAGATGTTATCGTGATAACGGCAAGATGAATAATAGGCGGGAGTCGATTGACAAAAATGGTTTTATATAGACGAAAATCGTGTTGCACTTCACGGTGCATTAGGGTACAATGACAGGAACCACAGAGCCTGTGGTGGGAACAATGAGTGGAACATAGCCGGCGGCGGGACCGTGACATGGCATTATTGAACTAGAAGCACGCGGACACGGTGTAGGACGAGCTGATCGAGGTCAATAAAACCCTAGCGGTGCGGGATTTTCAAGGTTAATGGTTCCTACTCCTATAAAAAGTTACGTGATCGACCACTTCATGAATTTTGCTCTTACAGCACCTTGGTCCAGGACCGACGGGTATGGGGTACCGGCATCACCTCCTCGAGTGCCCGGCCCATTGTAATTCCCGAGGATACGTCCGAAGGAAGGACAATGCGCTTGGGACGGTGTACCCTGGGCACCGGGTAAGATCTCTCCACTCCTCGGGGTGGACAGCTGTTGCTCGGTGGCGAAGCCTTAGGGGGGGGGGTCCGAACTGCTGTTCCCGATATATGGGTGCCGGTTGAGCGGCAGCGAGGCGCGGAGGGGTGTAGGGCCGAAAGGCCACGTAGGGCGGGGGCGCCGCTGCCGCTGTTCCCGATGGGGCACGACGTCGGTTGAGCGCGGTGGTGGTGCAGGGGGGAGTCGGGCTGAAAGGCCTTAGGGCGAGGGCACCGCAGCAACCGCACTGCCGGGGTATGGGACCCGGTAGCTCGGTGCAATTGGGGGGTAGGGCCGAAAGGCTTTAGGGTGTATCCACACCACTGTGGTCGCCCACCACAGTGGTGTGGATTGGTGGGCACCACATGTGACATTGGGGGGAGAGCCTGGAGAGGCTCCGGCTTGGTCATTTTGGTCGAACCGTTGGAGGGTTTGGCGCAAGCCGAACGGCCGCTGGTGGGCTGAAGTACAATGTACGTTCCCGGGGCCCGCCACTATACGAGTAGCGGTGGTGCTGGAAAGCCCGATGGTGATTGAATTCTAAATATAAAGAGATTCAACATCCTTTACAAGTTAGTCCCTCAGACTCGGGCCTCCATTCACAACACGTATTATTGAATCCCCCCGCCCTAATGTCGGTCCTACTTTTTTATTTTGACGCGGGTGAAATCTTCGTAAGATCCCCGGGAGCTGTGGGGCTCGATCGGAGATGTGGAATTCTTACCTTCTAAAACCCCCGCGGCTGTCGCATCGGCACATGAGAGGGGTCCCCAGGCTTCTCCGGTGGGGTCTGCACCATGGATCCCTCAGTGCCTTGCCTTTGAACCCGCCGCCGGGGGGCGCATTGTAGCGCCCCGGGAACCTGACACAGTGCTCACGGGGACGGGGGTCACAACCCCGCCGCCGTCCTCCTCGGAGTCGCCGCCGTATTCAATGGAGGTTCTAAGGGCCCACACCCCGAACGTCCAGCGACTCCGAAGGAATGTTGGTCTCACTGGACCAACCTACTGCTCTCAGCTGCACTGTCAATAAGACACCAGGCGAGGCTGAAGGATGGTACGCATGCGATCTCAATGACGAGGCCCACCTGAACGACCCCATTGAGATTTTTACCGGTTCTTCTTATTGGGGGCACTTTCTGATCCAGTGGTAGTAAATAGAATCAGCCCTCTCTGCGACATGGGTTATGCTGAGGCTGTGCCTACCTGTGGTGCCTTTGAGCTAGTCGCTCCCCCTGCCTATCAGGCTGGATCCGGTGGAGTCAAAAGTAGGTTCGTGTCGTATTAGTGTCGGTCGAATGGGGGCTCGACATGACATGCCAGGCTGTTTCGATATGAACCAACGCCTACTAAAGTGATGCGTGCAATCTGCGTGCATGCGGCTTAAAGACACCCACATTAGTACCTTAGTACAGCCAAGTACGTATTATAAATAAGGAAGCACATCATCGTTTAGTCCGGACTGATGGGAGCATTGGGAGATTCACAACGTAAGGGTCCGTAGTTGCCGTGCGCCTCTCGTCATTCGATGATAGAAAGTGGATGGTGGAATCAAGTCATGTAATTCCTGCGCACACTCTCTAAAATTTATACTGTAGAATACCGAGGGAATGATGACTCTGCGCCTGTGCTCTAAACTTTGTAGATTGGCCTCCACTTACCTCGTGTCATCAATTAGCCTTTTAGCAATGCCTCTCCACTGAGAACCATTATACACTGGGAAAATCATCTATAGGCCATCCATATTATTGTTACATTGTTACTGAAGGAAAAACTGTTTTTATCACCGGTAAAACGTAGTGTTAAAATCCTCTGATCACCAGACGAAGTACTGACTGTATTTGATAAGGCATTTGGTTTAGATTTAAAAACTATGCGTTATACACCCATAAATATGCTTTAACAAGATATAAAAGTACCTATTTAAAAAAATCCTGTACCTACAGTAGGTACCTAAGTAAATAGTACTTTTTTTTCAAAACAAGTAAGTAGGAAACTACGAAAAAACTTTGGAAAGGAAATCAAAAGAAACTTTGGAAAGGAGATCAAAAGAAACTTTGGAAAGGAGATCAAAAGAAATGACACCAGTGATTAAAATATTATTACTTAAGTATATTGTTTTTTTCACACATATACAAACATTTAAAATATAAATTTCAAGTATAATTATTACACTGTAACATTTCCGAACACTAGTACTACTAGATGGTAGGTGCATTGAGCAAGACCATCCAGGTCAAGCATCAGTCAGCCCCTTTACACCGGAACACAGCAATGTTTACTGCTGTACTCCGGTATGAAAGGGACTGTAGCTGGGGAAATTACTGGACACAAGAAACTTAATAAATAATGTCTCGGGTGTCGAGCGACAGTGCAATGCAGCTGTCTATCGCTTACTATCTAGCGAGCGTATTTCTGGTCTCTTCGCTAGGTTATATAAAAAATAACAAATGAAATAATACGGAACGTTCTAAAAATAATTTACTAAAATGCTTTAGCAATAAATAATGAATTAGCTAATTGGGGTCACCGTACTTCGCTAACCCTAATTATGCATTATGTTATAGCCATCCCATTTCTAATGTATGTTACAACATATTGTAAACAACAAAATGCTTTTGTAAAAATTTACATAATTACATATATACATTGATTGGCAGTTATGTACATAAATGTACATAACTGTCAACAACATAACATTACTGCCAAAATTTTAACGTTCAACCATCTTCAAATGGGTTTGGTAAGATTTGGTTTGGTTATACAACTTATAATGGCTTGATCGGTAGTACTCAAAGCTCGTGCGATATTTTTTAACATTACATTAGAATATTTACTTTAATAGATTGTCCAAATTAGGGAGTTGACAATTCTTGCAATATTTTAATTTTATGAATAGGATATTCAAATTACTAGTGCTGGTTTTGATATTTAACGAAATCTACCAACCTTTCAATTTTCTCCCGAATTTCCCCCCTATTTTACTATTTTTTGATATTGATTGATAGACGCGCTGATAGTGTGAAATGCATGAAAAAAAAACTGACTGGTCCAAAACGTAACTATTAAATCCCGCACTAGAAAACTTGTAAAAGATTTCAAACACTTGTCAATCGAATGAATTGTATGAAATTCATATATTTAAAAAAGTATAAAATAAAAAAAAATAACGAATTTATGAGACAAAGACATTACTGGAGAGATGTAAATATTTAATTCCTAAATATAAAATCCGTTTTACATAGTCCCGTTAGTGTTTTCCGCACTGAGAGCTGATATCCTAGACTTAAGCTCCTGGACTAAATTCTCTCGCGGTACTTCGTCCTCTTGCCGGGAGGAAATACTCCTGATCTTGACTACGCCTCGCTTGAGCTCAGACTCTCCGAGCACAACCGCGAATGGGATGCTATTGTCCTCGCAATGTTGTAGCTGGTTCAGCATCTTAGGGTTCTTCTTGTATGACTGCTCAGTCTAGATAGAAAGGTTGAGATGGTTGAAATACAATAACAAAGCAATAGAATAACGCAGTTAATCTAGACGTCCCTTCGGAGTCGTTGGACGTTCGGGGTGTGGGCCCTAGGACGTCCATTGAGTACGGCGGCGACTTCGAGGAGGACGGCGGCGGGGTTCCGACCCCCGTCCCCGTGAGCACCTTGTCTGGTTCCCGGGGGGCAAGGGCAAGGCACTGAAGGGCACCCTCGTGCAGATCCCACCGGAGAGCCCTGGGGCCGATGCGACAGCCGCGGGGTTTTAGTGGGTAAGAACCCCACATACACCGTTTGAGCCCCACAGCTCAAAAAAGAAAGGCGTATTCAGTCCTTCGAAGTCGCTGGACGTCTAGGGTGATGTCCTAAGCGTCCATGGAGTAGCGCGACTTACAGGAGGATGGTGGAGGGGTTGCTACCTTCAATCTCGTGAACACCGTGTCAGGCTCCCGGGAGGCTATAATGCGACTCCGGTGGTGCGCTCAAAGGCAAGGCACACGGGGACCTGGAGCAGATCACCCCAACCGAAGACATGATGAGATGTGACAGTCGCTTTAGTAGGTAAGGATCCCACATACCCGGGTTGACCGAAAATCTGAAGGTCACGGGAACATTTTAAAGTTTTTCCCCGCGAGGACAAAAATAGCCGGGTGGCTATGGACAGTTACATTGCACCGACAGTAGTCACCTAAGTCTCCAGAGATCGGCAAATTCACCACTTTATGCTTGGTTATGGTATGGCAGATTTGCTTGAAAGCACGGAAGCCTGGAATTTGTCTTTCCTACCCCTCCTGTTCACTTTTTCACTGATTAAATTTGATGTGGGGTTCCAAGACAATTTTGCGTTTCCCCGGGACTCGCCAAAGGTTCAAACCTCGGTGTCTTCACTGGTGACCGATGTAGTTCCTGGCGTACAGGAGTCACAGTGGTGGGAATGAGTGGTGGGATTAGTGCCTTTTACACCAGAGCACACATTGCTGCATGGCGGCAGAATATCTAACACTACGAAACTTACCTGGACACTGTCCGCCACATCTATCTCGTACCTAATAAGTAGTTGTAACTTAGTTGTATTACTTGTCATCTTCAGTGCCGGATACAGATACAGATACAGATACAGAAGTTTATTTGTAAAAACATAGGTATTTACATAAAGATCTTAAATAAAAAAGACATGGTTCGCTATGTTTTTCCTTATAGACATACAAATATGTAGGTATATGCAGCATGCAAATAAATTTATAATTAGTACATTATTCAAAGTGAAGTTATACAATGTCAAATAAGAATTCAATAATTAATGTCAATGTTAAAGTTAAGTACATAAGTCAAATAGGTAATGAAATATAAATCAGATAATCTTAATAATTATTAGTGAAATATATTTCTATTCAAATTGGTCATTAAGAAACTCGTCTACTGTGTAATAGGATTTATTAATTAATAATAAATAGAGGGCATTCTTGAACTGCTGTAAGTGCAATTGTTGTATGTTGTCTGGTATTTTATTATATATTATTGGAGCAGTGCCAAAGAAGCTTTTTTTCATCATTGCAGTTTTACATTTAATATGACATAACCTATTTACATATTGTGCACGCATTGGAGTCTTTTTTTCATCACAGACTTTTTTAAATAAATGTAGATTTGTTTTTACAAATAATGCACTTTCAAAAATGTACAATCCTGGCAATGTTAGTATTTTTAAAGATTTGAAATAAGGCATGCAACTGTCTGTCATTTTTAAACCAAGCCTTGACCTGATACAACGCTTTTGCATCTTAAATACAAGTTCCCTATCAGTCGAATGCCCCCAAAAAATAACACCGTACCGCAGAACTGATGCGACTAATCCGTGATACGCTATCAATAATGTCTGAGTGTTTACTTTCTTTGATAATTGAAAGAGTGCAAAGGCAGACTTACTTAATCGCTGGCATATTTCTTGTATATGAGGTTTCCAGGTGAGTTTATTGTCAATGGTAATACCTAAGAACTTAGCATCACTGGCTTCTTCTATTTTACAGTCCTTATACGCAACATCAATAATTGGGGTCTCGCGACGTTGATGAAAGTGCATAACTATAGTCTTATTTAAATTGATTATTAGATTATTATCATCAAGCCAATGAATGATATCGGAGAGAGAATTATTAATGTCATTTTGATAATTATTTATATTGGTACATTCTATAATAGCTGTACTGTCATCCGCGAAGAGAACCATATTATGTTGAACATTTTTTGGTAGATCGTTTATATATATTAGAAAAAGTAATGGCCCTAACACACTACCTTGTGGCACTCCATACCGTACATATCTTAAGTCAGATGTGTATATTGTTTCAGTTTTTGTTTTAAGACATAATCTAGAGATTTCTGTACACTGAGATCGATTACTTAGGTATGACTGAATTAGTTTAAGGACGTTTCCTCTTATGCCATAGCCATGCATTTTTTCTAAAAGAATTTCATGGTCTACATAATCGAAAGCTTTGGTCATGTCGGTGTAAATTGCACAGACTGGATTTTTTTTGTCTACAGATGTCATAATATTGGATAATAAGTCAAATATTGCCATGTTAGTAGTAGTGTTTTTCCGAAACCCTTTTTGTTCATTACAGAATAATTTATATTTTTCAAAATAAGTGTTTATGGAATTATAAATCACTTTCTCAAAAATGTTTGAAATGATAGGAATTTTTGCAATAGGTCTGTAATTTTTCATATCGGAAGGTACCATCGCTAATGCTCAAATTAATGATATATGACAGAGGTGGAGCTATAATATCTTTGACAAACTTAATCACTTTGGTGGATACGCCGTCATAGCCAACAGTATTTGTGTTTTTGAGGCTATTAATTATTTTTATTAGGTCGTCATTTGAGACTGGTGACATAAATAGTGATTGTGATGTTAAATTTTTAAAGGTTTTTTTAGTCGATTGAATATCTGTTCGAATATTATTTTCAATTATGTCTATAAAATAATTATTAAATTCATTTGCAATGTCCTTGGGATTTGTAAGAGATAAATTAGTATCCTTTTTTATGGACATTATTGAGTCCTGCGGCAGGCTGGACTTAGATTTGTTTATTACCTGCCACGCAGCTTTAGATTTATTCTGTGAATTGTTTATATAATTATTATTTTGAACTTTTTGGGGTTAATTTTATGATTTTCCTATAGAGGGTGGAGTATTTTTTGAATGTCTGTTTATTTTTTAAATTGGGATTTAATCTATATGCCCAAAGTAACTGCCTTTGTTTTTTACTACATATTTTAATCCCACGCGTTAACCATCTAGTCTGTTTATTTGTTTTTATTGTTACATTTTTTTCCGGAAAACATAATTTATACAATAACAAAAAGTCGTCCAGGAAGTCATAAGAATCATTAGCATCTTTGGCATTGTATACTTGCATAAACGATAAACTCTTTAAAAGAGTTTTAAATTTATTTAGGTTGTCAGTCGAAATATCCTTTTTTATAGTCCTCCAAAATTTCAGTTTACAAGTTTTATAAATAGGCACCTTAAGTAACTGGGACGTGTGATCCGAAAGAACTAAGTCAATCACTTCGGATTTACATCCTTTTTTGTAATTGTGTGCAAAATTGTCGATACAGGTATTACTGCCCAGTCTAGTAGGTTTATAAAGTTCTAGTTTTAGATTGTATTGTAGAAGAAAATTTTCAAATTCTATTGTAATGTTATTTTTTTTTAGTACATCAATATTAAAGTCTCCAGCTAAAATGATTTGTTTGTTTGAAAGTAAACTAATTTTCCTCATTATAATGTCCAATTTTTCATAAAATATATTGTAATGATGTTTAGGCACCCTGTATACACACAATATAATAATTTTATGCGACAATAATTCTACCGCGCAGCATTCAAATATACCAGCGACCGATTGTTTTGCTATATCTGGAATTTCCTTATACTGCAATCCTTTTCTTACAAAGATACACGTACCGCCTCGTTTAGAATTTCTTAAGAAAAAAGCAGCCGGGCAGAAGTTAGGTATATACAACAAATCTTCGTAGCCTGCCTCAATGAAATGCTCTGTTACGCAGATAACGTCTACAGTGGTTCCTTTATTTCGAAGCTCGTCCAATTTTATTACAAGTGCATCGGATTTACTCATCAGCCCCGCAATATTCTGATGGAGAATAGTGAGATAGTTATAGAAAAAACTGAGAATCTACTTGTGGGTCCGTTAACAAATTAGACTGGTCTTTTTGGGAACAATCAACTTCTGGGCAAGGAGGACTTTGGGTACTTAGATCAGATAGTAGGTCCTGCAAGTCAGATATAATAATTTTTAAACCATTTTTATTCAACGTCCCATAACGATTGCTATAATTATCACAGGTATAAGGGAGGTTAAGATTAGAATCTAGAATATACGCATAATTATGTGTTTCTATATCCATGAAAAGCAGATTATTGAAAATATCTATGCGGCTATTAAACATAATATTAGCATTATCCATGTATTTAAAAGTTGGAAGACATAATATAAAATTAGTATGCTTCAGTGGTAACAATTTTTGGCGGATAAAAGTGACAAGCTCTATATAATTAATCGTTTTTCGGAAATCTTCTTCACCTATATAAATAACACAGTAATCAGAATTTGTAAGGTCAGATACTTTTTCGTCAATGTTATCTAAGATTAAGCTAGTGCGGGGCCCGTAGCAAATATAAACATGGGGCCCTTGACTTTCATAGTTGTTGTTATGATGTAGTGAAGTTATTTAGACGTTCTCACAAGACAATAAAAAATGCTATTTATATGCTACACTTCGGTACCTTTTCACTTGATATAAGAGCTAGTGCTTACTTGGCCGCAATCCCACCTGATGGCAAGCTGCGAAGCTATCTAAAATGGTATTAGCCTTAAAAATACACACATAATTATAATTGACTGGGCAATTGGGGGGGGCCCTCAAGGCACGGGGCCCGTAGCATTTGCTGACTCCTGCTATATGGCTAATCCGACACTGGTCATCTTACCTTAATGCCAGCGTTCCACAGGTCCGCGCAGATCTTCATACGCTCCTCCAGGAAGTTCTTCTGTGCGGAGGCGACGTAAACGTCCACCTCGTTGGTGCGAACCGTTATGTCGCCGGCGGCCAACTTCGCTTCAAGCACCGAGAATATTCGCTCCACGCCGATACTGACTCCTACGCATGGTACCTAATCGTGAAAAGAAAAAAAAACTCGTTTTATCGTCATAGAAACTCTGAAGGTCATGGGTTATTTCGGTATCACTGGCTGCAAGTATGCAGAGGTATCCTGGAATAGGTGGATTGGTGGTGGGCGTTAATAGGTACAACATAGTTGCCTAACTAATGTAGCTATTATTATTTCAACATCGATATGATATTTAAACTACTTAGATGAACATTCACTAAAAACTCTGGTCGCGGAGTTATTCGTGCTGGTGGCGGTTACAAGAACTAACGGTTTTATTATGATAATGACGTGTAGTTTGACAGTTTCATATAGACAGTAGCGACACTTCCATCGGCAAAAATAATTTTGTTAGCCTGTGGCTTGAAAAAAAATAGCGTCTTAGGGTGCTATTTCTGTGTGCTACTTTTCGGGCCGTAACACCTAATCTAGTTTAAATATTATATCGATACATTTCAAAAGTCTGTATTCATATGTTTTACTTCCAATAAATATATTATTATTATCCTTAGGTATAACTGCCATTCGTAGAGTTGCCAACACGGTATTGACAGGCCAGCCTTGATTTTGTAGCTACGAATATCATCATTGAAATTTCAACTATAATTGTCCTACTATTAAGGCATATTACTAGTCGTCACTTAAAAAATCCTAAGTAATGATATCCTGCCAAGCCTAGCCTAACTATTTTTATTTATACAGGTTGCCGTTTTAATCACCTGCAAGCTAAAACCGGACTTGGATCGGCCCACGCTACGCTTTATCCAAGTAAATATAAAACCATAATTTTACACTAAAATATTAATTTAATTTTCTAGTCGAATTCTACCTTAAAATTGATGGCAGTTAACGACCTACTTCTTCGAATATATATTGTTTAAAAAAAAAACAATCAAAAAGCCCGCCCGAGGACTGACAAATCCCCTCGGGCTCATAGCTAGTAGAAAATATAATCTTTACTATATTCCTTTCATATTAGTGAGATAATTTTTCTTACCTGTTTGTTTTTCGAGTCAAACATTCCGACGAGATTATCATACCGGCCGCCGCCAGCTATAGAACCCACTGTTTGCTCTTCGTTACCGATTTTAATCGGCTCTGGAGAAAGTAATGATTTAATTATGAATTTAATGCACCTTATTAAGATTGAATTCTATTGATTTCGATTGATTGCATTTCTATTTGGTATGATGATGTTATTTCATAGAAACCATAGTTTCTAATAACCATAGTATCAAACCCCAGTAGGGATATTCACAAACGTCGGAAGTATTCATTTTCGAATTCGATGAAAAGGTTTCTCCAGCGATATCTTGTAAACGTTTTGCACAAACACATTATATGTAATTCGAATTCGAAAATGAATACTTCCGATGTTTGTGAATATCCCTACTGGGGTTTGATTAAATGTTGAAAAGCCAATTCATTTTATAATTATATTTCAAAGTTCATAAATTAGTAATTTGAGTGATAGTTATAAATAAAGCAGTTGCAAAAAAGACTATTAGATTTCTAAATGGTAGATCCCTTGTGCGAGAGATTGCCCTGATACTCATAGGTACCATAGTGTCAGATAAAGTAGGTATAGCCATAATGTAGCAGTGTATAAACGTAAAGATTTGCGTCCCGGCGTGAAGGATTAGTCTAATTTAAAGTTCCGAACCGGCTGGACCCAAAGCTCTTAAAAAATTCTTTTCTGCACAAGAAGGTAACAAGTATACAATTTAATCATTTAAAAAAACTTACGTGTTAAAACCGCCTCATAAATCACTCCTGTGTAATAATCTAAGCCTCTTGCTAAACTCAGATCGAATAGTATCTTGTCCTTGATGCCAAACAATTCGCAGTACTGTAAAAGTAGTTTGATTCCTTCGAGGCCTTCCACCGCTGCTTTTGTTTTGGACAACTTCTCGTCTTTGAGCAAGTTATCAGCCAATTCCATGCCGCCGTTAAGTCGGACGTACTCGCCGATCCTGTCCGCGGCCTCAGGAGTTATGCCTTTCTCATTGATCATTTCCGTTCTTACTTCATCCCACGGCGACTGGAGAGGAGAGAACAATATAAGCGTAATAATTAAGTTTAGGTTTAGTGGTGTGTCCGGGTTAGAATAGCACAATCCCATCTCCCCCTGTAGGGTGTCCGTAAGTTGGGTGGCGATAATAGCAACTCCTCCCTTCGGGGGGAGGCCTTTGTTTAGCAGTCGACGCCTTTCGGCTGATGATGATGTACAAAATATAAATTATGTTGGGCCGTCACGACCAGAGAGAAATCAGTCACAGGCACCTTTACATGCGCCTATAAAAGACTTACGTTTAAACTTTCTATACAACAATTTACAGATTAGCTTTACCCTAACTAGCACACTAGGAGCAGCTACAAAAATTGTAGTTCCCTGGCGAATCGGACTAGGATTAACGCGCTGCGTTGACTTACATAGTGATAAACTCTGTGATGAGTGTTGATTATTAACTTCTGATTTTGTATTCCATAGGCAATAACATTTTAAGAAAGACATATCTTTATAGATGTACGTAATAACTGGACATGGATCATTTAATAAACACCTTTTTGTCATAGGTGTCACAGACTCCTGTCCTCTGTGCAGAGTGTGCATGGAGGAGGAGGAGACAGCGGCCCACGTGCTACTGAGTTGCCCGGAGGTCGCAGTATACAGGGCTAAGGACTAAGGAAACCCGAGTATTCTCCGAGAGATCGTCAGCGGCATTAAGCGCCTGCTGGCATTTCTCGAGGAGTTGGGGTGGATGAAATGACGTGGAATAGCGGAAACCAGCTCGTTATACCAATACCAATAGATCTACGTAATATTTCTGCGTGGGACAGATAGCATAAATGTAGTGAGAGAAAACGAAATTATAGTATGTGCAATCTGTTGTCATTTCAAAGCTAAGCTAAGGTACACACCTTGTCCAACTTATCCACGGTGGAGCATGTAGTTCGGAACTTGTCCGCCGGCACTCCGCAAGCCTCGAACATCCCGTCAAGTAACCGACGGTGATTCACCTTCAAAACATATTGACCGATTCCAAGGGTGTCCAGTATTTCGGTCACTACTTTTAGACATTCAGCATCTGGCACCATTGGATCATACAGACCTGCTATGTCGAAATCCTGAAATAGTAAAAAAAAAAAATTTTATGTTCACTAGTAGGAACAGTTCATTTTCCTGAGGTCTTTTTTGTTACCACTAAGTCAAATATGCGGATTCAAATACCTGCAAGTCTTTGTGACAGAGTACTTATCCCATTGACATTATTAAATTCAATTTAAATAGCTCCAGAAGTGGAATAGTAAGGGGAAGTGGGTAAGAGGGAATTGTTACTACCACTGGACTACTAAATAGATATGTAGTTGACCATTGTAAGATTGAAAATTAAAAAATGAGCATATTTTGAGTTGATGATTTGGATAGTGTGTTGTCAGCTGATTCAGCCCATAGAAACTTGCAGCTAAATCAATTGGCAACCTATATAAAATTAAACTATTGAATTGTTGCTTAAAAGTATAAAGTTAAAAGTTTTAGAGGTCCTAATAACCAACCAAATGATAAGTCAAGTACCATACATTGTATTACAAATGGAAATTACAAGGTGTGAGTCAAACCGCAAATAACAGCTAGTTACCTAAACAAGGCAACATCAAAGAAAACTTACACATTGGTAGAACTCCCGGTATCTACCCCTGGTCATGGCTGGGTTGTCGCGTCTATACACCTTCGCTATGTGGTACCGTTTCAGCGAATTTATCTTGTTCATAGCCAAGTACCGTGCTAGTGGTACAGTCAAATCGTACCGCAAGGACAGAATCTCACCACCTTGGTCTTTCAAGTCATAGATCAGCTTTGAATCTTCTCCGTACTTTCCAGTTAGGACCTCCTAAAAAAATATCAAGAATGAATACTATAAAATACCTGTTTCCTTACTGCTGCAACTTACTGCAATTAATAAGAGTAATTTATTAACAAACTATCACATTGTTTAGTACTGCTATAAATACTGCTGGAAATTAATAGCTTATAACAATCCAGAATTAACCCATGGGGTGTCCGGTCAAGAATAGCACCTTCCCATTTCCTCTCGTTGGGCAACCGTAATAGGCGACTAAAGGAAAAAAAGAAGACAGGCAGCAGCGTCTTTCTGTTGGATTATCTATGACCTAAACTGTGATTCCCAAGGCACCTGCCAAGCATAAGGATTATGGCAACCCCTCCCTTTTAAGGGAGAGGCCTTTGTCCAGCGGTGGACGTCTTTCGGCCGATTATGATTATGAAGAAACAATACCTTTAATTCAAACACTGGAGTGTCAATACATTCAGCTCCATGCCTCTTGAAAACAGTAATTATTTTTTGTAGCACATCATTTCTTATGGTCATCTGTTGAGGATTATAATCTCTTGTCCCTTTGGGTGTTTTGAGTGTAAACTTCTGTGGTGCTGCATCTTCTGTGCCCAACTGCGCTTTGAGTGCAAGCAGTTTTGCCACCTCTTCTTGAATCTGAAAGCAGATAGAACAGAATCTTCTATAATTATAAGTTTATAACTTTAAGGAGCTAAACAGACTAAATCCTTACATACAAAAATGTACAGATGATCATTCTGATCACTACATAACTACAGTCAAAGTATGGCTATGTTATACCTGGTTTGTCTTTACTAGATCAAATTCAGAATAATAAATGAATGAACATTGGGTTAAGCACGCCATTGTACATATGTTTTTTTGCTCTATTGTAAAACTCTTTCTTGTGTCTACTTTGTACATAAAAAATAAATTAAACATGACATATTCAACCCTACCAACTGTGTTTGGCTGGCATCGGCTATCATCGCCCATCTTTTGTTCATCAACATGTTCCAAATTCAATTTTGTAAATAAAGAAAAGCAGGGTTTACTAGCATATTTTATTTTTATAATTAAGAAAGCACATTGACTTAAACTAAAACATTTAAGTACCAAACAAGCAGGAGGAAGGTTTCCAATAGGTACCTTGCACTGAGATGATGTTGCAATACACTTTGTGAAAGTTTTGTTGAGTATTATGTTTTGTAATTGCATCCCAATTGCATGGCTCTTTGTAAACCTCAGCAATTTATAAGACATGCTTGATTAATTTTTATCTCCTCACAATTTGAACCAAATGATATCCCGTCACCACAGCATTAACTTAAAAAAGAAACAAAAAGTCAATGTTTAGACACCGTTTAATCTTATAACAATCTATTGTAACACTCAAAATCCATTAATGAGTCATAAGTGCAACCCTTAGCAGTAAAATGTACACTATATGAGGATAAGGAGGACTAATTAGGACTCTGAGTGCAACAGAGAGATCTTTACAATGACAATAAGATTATTACAGTTAAATAAATGTGGTGACGCAATAACCATATGTAGAGATTTCAACAACTCCAATGAACTAATCTGGTGCATACCAACAATAATTGTATAAACATAATTTGTACAGATAAGCATTATTATTTGCACACCTGTTTTTCAATTGGAACATCATTCAGTTTTGTTAATATGTTCAGAGGACTTGCAGAAGGAAGTAACAATGTTTCAGATTCACTGAAACTCTGCATATGGTACCACCACCTCTTGATGTGTTTGTATCTTTCAAAATCAACACCATTCCCAAGACTATTAATCAGATTTATATCACAGATACTGGGCATATATCCACAAATATAACTAAACTGAGATAGATGATCGTCAATCTCTTGCAAATTGTACTGAATTTTAATCTTCTTACCCTATAAAATTATAACTTCACAGTACAATGATGCAATTTTCATGAAGTTTTCATATTATACTTTTAGATATTTTTTAAAGTACATAGAACTAACCTTATCTTGGGATTCCTTTGCAGCTTTCAACTTCCTAACTAGATCACCTTGCTCTTTAATTTTTAAAAGAATTGATTCTTGGTTCTCTGCCATATTTTAAACTTGAACTTAAAGGTAATTCAATCAGTCAGTCCGCTCAAGGTTTCGAAGTAAATGTGCTTGGTTGGTTCCGCGAGTAACTAAAAATTACACAATTGCAAGCTTTGTGCAGTTCATTCCTTTCATTTCGTCAGTCAGCCACAGGCCAAGTAATAGTGTTCTGTGCCACAGGCAGTCAGTCAGTACCTAATTTTACACTAAACTTTCACTAAAGAACAGTGTTTTTTGTTTGATGGATGAATGTATAAGATAGTAATCGAGTTGAATTTAAAAATGAAAAGAAAGGTTAGGACTTAGGACATTTATAAACACAGATTTATAAAGTTTTCTTTCAACTTCTTTCAGGTTAGTTAAACCGATTAGATTTTATAGGTTATGTTCCATCTCTTTTTAACACGCTTTCTATTGTACATGTTAATAGAGTGACAGAACGAGACGGGTAGTTTATGCTAAATGATAATAGTTTATTCGAACAAGATTCGAACACAACCGTGGGACGCGTTCCACTTGGGGCCCACAACGATCAAAACGCTCCTTTAGTCACTTAGCGACCGCGGGCGTTGCAGTCGCGGCTAAAACGTCATGACTTTGCGAAGCTCACGACGACCCATCTCAAAAGGTGAGTCGTCGCGGTCGTTGAGAAAAGTGGCGGCATTTTCGGAACTCAAAGTAGGTATCAAAGATGGCGCACGTGTAACTTACGTTATTTCATGCGGAAAGAGATATTTTAGTAGAAATGAATGTTTCTGCAGCAAAAGACATTTTAATTACATTTGAACGTAAATAAGAAATTAATATTATTAAAAATACTTACTGAAACAAAATATTTACAGTTTATTTACAAATATGTACACTTAAACTAGGTAAAAAACTTCCTCGAAGTTGTCGCCGCACTGGGAGGGAAGGGTACCTAAAAGACTGGCGGCATTACCCCTTTGTATGGCCAAGCTTATACGTTGGCAGAAAAAGCTACCAGCCCGGCGGTCTCCTGAGACTTCGATAAGTTTGGATGAAATTTCTTTTACCAAAGCGTGCGTCTCATGAGACCAAGGCCCCATGGTCTCCACCGCAAAGGGCGCAAATATATAGCTCGAACCTAGAGCTGCATACTTGCGTCGCTTTGCATCACTAGCGGTCGCCGCAGCCCCTCCAGCCGCCCTGCAAGTTGCCGGGGTGTGGGACGCAGCAAGTGTGTCGACACATGTCGCATCCCACACCAGCGGCTTACCATGTTGCCATGGTATTAAAGTGACACCATCAGGCCTCTTGCCGTCATCTCGTGTAATGCCGACTGGTTCCAGTACGGCAGGGACACCGGCAGTGACAAGCCCCCTGCGAATATTATCATTAAGGGCGGCATGGCGTGACATACGGCCAGCGCTACGCGAGCAAGACAGCCCGTGGTGACCATATTTATCTACGTACTCCCCACAGCGACAACGATGAGGAAGGTTGGTCCTGGCACCCACCCGCAAACAAACTGCAAGACTAAGTGTGGTGTTTGTCAATAAGGTACCAATATGAGACGATGGCATAGCCTGCAGCCAGTGACTGGACTCCTTCGCAGAGACAGCTAGCAACCGCGCACGATCCAAATCGTTAACGCTGGATGATAAAAGTGAATGCCAAATTGAATTACAAAGTGGTTTATCCCACTGTCTCTGAGAGTGAGTTAAGATTGGAGGGTCGGAACCCGGGCAAGCCAACAGCCAGGCATTTCTGGCCTCACTCAAATACGTCACCTCAACAGATCCTAAGGCTGAGACAATAATAGACCTGCTGAGGATTTCCGTACTATATACCGAGGACAAAAAAGCCGGGAGTGCTAGATCGGAAATTTTGCGGACACCCAGACCACCTAAACAAATCGGTAAAGTAGCCTGGGTCCATACCCGCTCCTCTTCAAAAGGACAGTTTAAAATTTTTGTTAAACAACACCGAGTTAAATCATCCAAAGTTGTTAAATGACTTTTAAATTTAAATAGTTGAGAACAGCGAAGAAAATAAGTGAATTTGGGCACAAAAAGGCAAAAACGCATAATGAAGAATGCCAAATGTGAGTTAATTTTGAAGATTCGATCAGAGGAATCATGGAATTTTTTAATTTTTGCATCCACGAAACTGGGTATGGCTTCGTCCAGAATGGGGGCACCGAGAAGGTACAGAGATTCCTTAGACAGTACCTTAATATTAGATGCCAAAATACTAAATTTGTTAATAATGAGGTTCTTTCGAGCCTCAGCCACTGAGTCCGAAACAAAGATTTCACACTTTGAAAAGTTAAATTCAAGACCGATTTTTTTAAACTCGTTAATAAGAATTTCGAAGTCAGCATAGACCGAATCTGCTGAACCCCCCAAAGTGCCATCATCCAGATACCAGACATTAAATTTGGAATTTAGAGTACATATGATCTGATGGATTGCCAAATTAAAGATAGCAGGACCAAGAGGGTCACGTAAATTAATTAAATACACCATTTACAAAAAATAATTTGACAGAATTTGAAATTTTTTGACGGGCCTGTTGGTCTAGTGGTTAGACTCCCTGACTGATATCCGATAGGTCGTTGGTTCGATTTCCCGCCGAGCGTCTGGGTGTTATTTATCTATTTAAGTATGTATTTACAAAAAAAGTATATAAGTATTAGTATCAGTTATCTGGTTGCCATAGTACAGGCTCTGCCTAGTTTGGGATCAGATGACCGTGTGTGAAATTGTCCCAGAATATTATTATTATACTTTAATTATATTTTTTTTTCAATATAATTGATTGAAACAATAATTATTTAAGTTTATTTTCAAGGCTTACAGATTGTAACCTAACCTCTTAAATCTTTTGCTTTCTTTATGATAACTCGCCGTTTGTATTATAATTACCTCCACGCTCAATACGCTCTCACTTGAGTTTACGACGCGGACGACCGTAACGCTCACAAGCAAGTGGAACGGGAAAAACTGCGGACGTGAGAGTGATCGTCGTGAACGTCCAGTGGAACGCGCTCCATGAAGGACTGTCAAACTGTCAATATCTTTCTCTTTGTCACTGTCAGTTTGGGAATTATTGTCAATGTCTAAGGCTGTCTACGGTCTAAGGCATGCCAGTGGCACTCTCCTTATAACAGGTGACAAAATTTTAATGTATGGAAACTAGCACACCTTCAGGCGAGGGAAGGAACTAAATTTTAAGATTCTGCTATAATTTGCCTAGATGGCGTTAAAAACGCAGTTTATATATTTTTATTTATTTAGTTTAATATTGTTTTTGTATATCTTCAATTTATTTGAGTAATGTTATATTTCGAATATTTATATTAAACTTCCATAATGTAATAACACCTATGCAACTGCCGGCGTCAATGGATTATTGTTGTGTGTGGGCCCCAAGTGGAACGCGCTCCGTATAGTATTGTACTATATCTGTGGTATTTTAAATTGCCTTTGGCGGTTACTATGGCAACTTAAGTTGTTAAGTCATTTTTTTAAAAAGACTTGTTTCATTGAAGATAAAAAGCTATAAACAATTATTGAAACTAAATATTTACAGTTTATTTACAAATATGTTTTTTAAGAATTCTGTTTGTTCTGTGTCTGGGTGTTATTTATCTACTTAAAAAACATATTTGTAAATAAACTGTAAATATTTAGTTTCAAGAATTGTTTATAGCTTTTTATCTTCAATGAAACAAGTCCTTTTAAAAATGTTTTTGTAAATAAGTACATACCTATGTACTTATTTACAAAAACATTTTTAAAAGCTAAAACAAGTCATTAAGAACCTTTGATTATATATACGTCTAGATACCTATTAGTCTTGTAACGTTACGATAATAAGTTTCGCCATCTCATTATTCGTGTGTGCGTGCAGGCCTCGTTGTACACTCGCGTTATCTGTGGTTGTGTGCGTGTTTGGGGATCTCCAGTTATAAATATTTTTCCCATAAATAGCGATAGCGTTGTGGGCTATGCATTGATATGTACTGTGTAAATGTGTATTTCCTTTTTTTGTAAAATAAAATAGAATAGAATAGAATAGAATAGAATAGAATAGAATAGAATAGAATAGAATAGAATAGAATAGAATAGAATAGAATAGAATAGAATAGAATAGAATAGAATAGAATAGAATAGAATAGAATAGAATAGAATAGAATAGAATAGAATAGAATAGAATAGAATAGAATAGAATAGAATAGAATAGAATAGAATAGAATAGAATAGAATAGAATAGAATAGAATAGAATAGAATAGAATAGAATAGAATAGAATAGAATAGAATAGAATAGAATAGAATAGAATAGAATAGAATAGAATAGAATAGAATAGAATAGAATAGAATAGAATAGAATAGAATAGAATAGAATAGAATAGAATAGAATAGAATAGAATAGAATAGAATAGAATAGAATAGAATAGAATAGAATAGAATAGAATAGAATAGAATAGAATAGAATAGAATAGAATAGAATAGAATAGAATAGAATAGAATAGAATAGAATAGAATAGAATAGAATAGAATAGAATAGAATAGAATAGAATAGAATAGAATAGAATAGAATAGAATAGAATAGAATAGAATAGAATAGAATAGAATAGAATAGAATAGAATAGAATAGAATAGAATAGAATAGAATAGAATAGAATAGAATAGAATAGAATAGAATAGAATAGAATAGAATAGAATAGAATAGAATAGAATAGAATAGAATAGAATAGAATAGAATAGAATAGAATAGAATAGAATAGAATAGAATAGAATAGAATAGAATAGAATAGAATAGAATAGAATAGAATAGAATAGAATAAAATAAAGCGTGTCGTGTCCCTTACCATCAGGTGAACGTCTTATTTGCCTCATGACCAGGAAGAAAAAAAATACTTCTAAGTAAGTACTTACCTACATAAAATTCATTATTTATAAAAAAAAAATATTTTAATTGATTTATTTAATGTTTTGGTCACTATCTACGTACCTATTACGTTTCATTGAATTCATTTTTGTTAAAAGAAAAATTACCCCCGACTTAAGATATATTCCCCCATTATTACCTAGCAACACCAGTCTAGTCGGACAATGTACAAATTGTTGTAAAAAACAATCGAGTTTTTATAATAATCCTTCACAGAATCTTAAGACTTACGAATGGAAAATTAAGTTAGGATCTTTATTAATTTCACTTAGTTAGTATTTTCACGATTTGATTACACAATTCGGCATAATGTTATTTTTTTGCGAGCACAAACCATCGGTACAGTTCAAGAGATACTAAACAACCAAGTATACCAATTTGAAGTTTTGGTGTACTTGATATTGTCAAGTGTTTGAACATCGAACACGCTATCTAGACGTATATATAATCAAAGTTAAGAACATGGCATAAGTATTTATTTATAATAACATTTATACTACTCGTGAACTATTTCAGGTCCACTACATCATTGTCCTTAACCACAATGGCTTGAATTGGAAATATTTAATGCAAAGCTGTACTGAAACAAGAAACTCAAGTTAAGGGGATTGGACAATATATGTAAATAAAAGAGTACGATTGTGCGTCAGATATGTTTAGATAAAGTTATTGGTTACCAAGTAAACTTTTTACAATAAATATCTCTTTGTTTTGCCTTTAATGTTCCTTACAAATATTCATTCGACATAAAGCTTCATTTCCCTATACGTAAAATGATTATCAAAAAAGCGCCATCTGTTGGCACATTTTGGATTCCTGTGAAGTTACGCCATCTTTTGGCGAGGGTAAAATTAGTTTATTAAAAGTTGAACGTGAGTGACCCATCTATTCTTAAGTATATAGTGTATTATCTATGGTCTAAGGTCTACAGATGCGTAGCATCCCTAATACGTCTGTGGTCTATAGTCAATGTCATTTTCCAAATTCCTTTTTTTTTATATACCATTGATGTTCGTGATGACCAAAATACTTCAAAATAAATGCAAAAAATTAAATTATTTTAATTAATGAAAATTAATAATGGACCGCTTTGAATACATCGAAGCACGTTTATTTGAAGGTGAAAATTATCTTAAACGTGATAAAAATGTAAAAATATACGACGGTGAAGACAAGGTTGGTTGTTCGAACTTTTCCTCTAATATTTTATGAAAACTGTTGTATTTTTAAGTTCTAATGTTTCTCCGCTTTTTAGACTCAATTCACAGATGGTGAAGTAGTATTAACTACGCATAGGATACTTTGGGGAAAACCAGGCGACATACCTAAAGGTCTAGTTTGTTTGTCCTTACACTTATACTATGTGTTTTGCATAGAAGAAGAAAGTGGAGGTGTTTTTGGGCTTGGTGGGCCTAAAAGAATCTTACTGCATTTAGGGCCTGCCCTTCCAGGTATGAAACTTTTTATATTCTTACCAATTTTAATAATAATTATCAGACAATTATCGTGCATTAATAATACCTAAATAACAAGTGCTTGCTAGCCTTCCTCAAGAAGTTAGGGTGCACACACAAGTTACGCCTTTTGTTTCTGCAACTAATGGAATTGTTGAAAATCAGTCTACTGTAACAATACTTAGCAATCATATGGCTATTTGTCTACGCCTATACTTAAATAATGCATCTCTCAATCAGATAGTATCTAATTAGGATCAAATTCTGGAAGTAATCACATATGGCAAACTATCCCATCTACTAAAACTAAACATAACCACTTGAAAAATTAACATTTTACCCTCTAATAAATGCTACAATATATAATTTATATTTATTTTGTTTACAGGCAAAAGGCCAGGTCCAGCGGTTGTGAGCCCATTTCATTTTGTAAAATTCTCCTTCAAAGATGGCATTGACCAGGCATTTTATAAGGCACTGAAGGATGCAGTTGCTGGAAAGGCATGGGAGAAGCCAGCACCCGTGGTATCTCCTATTACATCAGGCAGCCCAAATTTTTCTCCAAAGCCTTCAGTAGCTCCCACTGATTCTAAAATCCGCTCAGGTATAGTGGGAATAGAAAGGAGTATAGAAGAATTGCATAGACAAACTGATGCGAGTATCAGCGTTGCGTTCCAAGACTTGAGGAAGCTCATGGAAAAAGCAAAAGATATGGTTGCGATTTCCAAAAATATATCTACAAAGATCAGGGTAATCTATCTCAACATCTAAATATTTACTATAGTAAATAACTTTAATTAGTAATTGATAAGAATAAATAGATAAAGTATAAGAAGAAGAAATACACTATTATATATTTTTTTAAATAGTGGAATACTTACATCTCCCATGGGAATGACATTTTTAGACTTCTCAATTAGTAAAAAATATATATTTGCAGGTATATTATTAAGAAATAAACTACTTTTTTTTAACTTTATTATTAGAGGTACTCTGTAAGAATTAGGAACCTATGCAATCCAAAAAAAAAAGAAATGTATTTTGGCCACTATAAAATGTGTAATGTACTGTATATTCAAAGTATTGTTCATGATTACAGTTTGGTTTAATAAAAGGTGCATAGGCAGATTTAAGTCATTAAAAAATTAATAATGAAAATTCAATTTTGTGACAATATTGTTCTATATGAAAATTTATAATATTACAGGAAAAACAAGGTGATATTTCTGAAGATGATACAGTAAGATTCAAGTCTTATCTAATGAGCTTAGGTATTGATGATCCTGTAACAAGGGATACATTCAGATCTGACTCAGACTATTACTTGGGCCTGGCTCAGCAAGTTTCTGATATGATGATTGCTGTTCTACTGGTGAGTTAGTTACCCATAATATGTCTCATTGCTGGTTTGTGACAAGATCCCAACCATAGAAATTTAAATAAGCGATTAGATAAACTAGTGAACCCAGTGAAGCTATGACTCCATAATGTCCACCTAGCCAATACAACCACACCGGCCAATCTTTCACAAGATCAGCGATCTAACGCAGGAGATATTATAGTTCACAAGTGCTTGCGTAGACTCAATTACGTAGTTTCTTTCTTTACCTCTCATAATTCGATGGCCTTTTTTTTTGACGCGGAGGAAATCTTCAAAAGATCCCCGGGAGCTGTGGGACTCGACCGGGGTATGTGGGATTCTTACCCACTAAAACCCCCGCGGCTGTCGCATCGGCATATGAGACCTGGTCTCTCCGGTGGGATCTGCGCCTCCCTCAGTGCCCCCCGGGAACCAGTCACGGTGCTCAAGAAGACGGGGGTCGCAACCCCGCCGGCGTCCTCGGAGTCGCCGCCGTACTCAATGGACGTCCTTGGGCTCACACCCCAGACGTCCAGCGACTCCGAAGCAGGTAATCAGCCTGCATCATCCTAGCCAATAAAGAACAGCCACACAAAGGTGTTACTCCACGCGGGATTTGAACCCGCGATCTCTGGTTCGCAAAGCAAACTGTTTTCGACTGCGCCACCGAGACTCCATAATAATATCTATACTGGTGACCTTGTACACTGCAGAAACGTAATGTCACTGGTTGAAGTTGTATTATGGCTACAGTCTTGTATAAGGTTGAGGGAAGATTAATTTAGTAGTAGTCCCTTGACCAAGAGACCGTCAGGGAAGGGTTCAACCGCAGCGTCAGATATTCTGCCGCCAAGCGGCAGTGTGAGCATTGTGTTCGTGGTCTCAAGGGCACTGTAGCTGGTGAAATTACCGGACACAAGAGACAGTGACGAGTGGCAATGCAGCTGTATTTACGCGTGTCTCTTACCATAAGGCGAATTTCTTGTTTCGTCCGTAGACTGAATCCTCCTTCAACATTCTTAATCGCTCAACGGCCGATGATTCCGATCCGTGTCATGCCACGCGAAGCGCGCACGCTCGATATCGCGTCCGGCGCAAACAGAGGGCCTAGACAATTGAAGAAATAGATTCGCTTCATAGCGAATCTATTACTTCATTCGCTAACGGTGTCAATTCCCTATAATTTGTCACGTGATTTTTCGATAACTTATGTCATTCTCATACATTTTTATACTTTCTATAAGCGATAACGCTTGTAGAATGTACATCGTCTAGGGGGCAGGTCAATCTGGTTGTTATATATTGAACGAGGGTTCTTTGTATTTTCTACCTTTTCACTGAACATTCCTATTGATTTTCACTGGTGAGGCAAGGTAGGTATGCAACTGTTTATATTAACTTATCTTGTTGGCAGGATTGTGGGGGAATGATGTCATTAGCAGACGTATGGTGTAGAGTGAACCGAGCTAGAGGGTTGGAACTTATTTCACCTGAGGATTTGCTAAATGCGTGCAAGTAAGTTGTTAAAGAAATGTTATTTGAATTTATTACCCAGAATCAAATCTACAGAAAAAAATCGTTTGAAGGACGTCACGTGCGCTTACACCGCCCACACGTATTTGAGGCCGGCTCGTGGATTATCGTCCTAAAGGTACGTCATCGTCTAACGTCAACGTCAACATCGTCGGTGACCACGAGAGTAGGTATAGGTTAGGGTTGCCTGGAAGAGATTGCTTTTTAGCGATAAGGCCATCGATATACTATCTAAACAAGATTTGCTGTCACGACCCGAAAAGTGGTCACGAAAATAAGAGCTACGGAGACAGCTATCGCTCTATTTCAAATTAGTACGAGCCGACAACAGCTGGCGTAAGACGTGTCAAAATGTCCTATTGCGCGTTGAAAAACTGTCCAAATACTCGTCGCAACACTAAAATTACAGGTGGAATATCTTTTTTTCGGTTAGTAATCTTATTACTACTAGTTTAAATACAAAATATAAGTAAGATATCACTAAAATCCGAAATAACAATTATTTATTTGACATTTTCTCCGCTAGTAGTTCGCCATTTGCCAAGCCACAGGCTGACAAAATTATTTTTGCTGATAGAGAGTGTCACTACCGTCTATGCAAAACTGTCAAACTACACGTCACTACCACAATAAAAAAGTTAGTTCTCATTTACGCCACCAGCATACATAAGTTGGTAAATCAGTACACGAGCGTTACGTAGTTCTCGAACAAAGAATGCATGGAGTTTCATTGTTATAAAATTGTGCAATTTTTTTCACAACTGCGTAATATAGAAAAAGTGGTGATGAGATGTGTGTAAGTTTGTATTATTATACTATTAGAAACCCTAAATAAGATTATTTAAAAAAAGAGAATCTGTCTAGAAACCATTGTCACTGGACCACCTTAGTAAAATAAAAACTGAACATACCACTGAAGAATTATTACCACACTCCTGCAGCAGGAATACATTGTAATCACCATGACGCAGCAACTTCACTGAGACTTCCGCACTGTACGAGATCTGAGAAACGAATGACTGCGGTACCGCTAGAGCAGTGACTATACGCATTCGCTGGGCGCGTTCGGCTATCCTACCCACAATTTATTTTATATCGGTTTTGGAGTCTAACAATACCATCATTTGAAAACTCGTTGGTCTAATGGTTAACCATCCTGGCCTCTATCCAATAGGTTGTGGTTCAGATTGCCACTTTTTCTCTGGGTGTCATTTATTTAGATAAGTATGTATTTTCAAAAAAGTATATACGTATTTATATTAGGTGTCTGGTTACCATAGTACAGACTCTGGACAGTTTTGGATTACACGGCAGTGTGTCCTCAAATATTATTATTACTTTACAACAAGAACGTGGTTGCTCCGTGTATTAAAAAATTAATAGTTCTTCGACGGGATATCGTTTTGATGAATGTGAAGAAAGTTTAAGTGCTATAGAAATCATAAAAAATAAATCTATACAGCACAATTTTGATAAATACCAGATAAATTGCAACGAACTCATTCAAAAATTAGAACAAAACCCAGTTCCGGAAATTGTTTTCCAAATAGTAGGTTACATTTCTGGTTTTGTGGTAAGTAGTCTAGTAAAAAAGCTTAGGTGCGAGGACTGCAAAAGAAAATTATGGGCAAAAGAAAAATTATGGTTCCACAAACTAGTGGATTTACGAGATATGAATGGCTTATTTTATTGTGCAAATGATGTATTTGACATTTGCATGAACACTGAACGCGTTATACGCAACTGTGTTCGTTTAAGTGGTGGTAAAAATATACACAAGAAATATGACAAAATATTTATATCTGTTGCAGTTTTAAAATTATATATTAATAAAGATGTTTTTGTCGGAGAAAATGAGCATAACCATAACATTGATTTACTGAGATTAGTTGTAGAAAAATTCATCGATGTAAGACTGCATTATGTTTGTAAAAAAGAAACCGCTCAGACAAAAAATGATTCAAAAAGACAGATTTATAATAAATTAAATTTGTTTAAAGGTAATTAACATTTCTTTTTTCAGACAACTGATACTAATACTTATGTAATATTTTTTTTGTAAATCCATACTTAAATAGATAAATAACACCCAGACACTTGGTGGGAATCGAACCCACGACCCATCGATTAGCAACCAGGGTGTCTAACCACTAGACCAACGGGCCCGTCAATTAAATATAAATATAAAATATAATGTCAAATACATTGTCACTAAACTTGATTAATTATTAATGTTCAGTGTAGATAAATTAGACTTAAAATAAAATAAAAACTTGAAAGCGTTAAATATGCCATGTTTAGTACCGACTTCAATACTATTGTCATTATTTAACGCTTTTTGTAACATTTGTAACGCTTTTTGTAAAATTGTACCTAACGAAACCTAATTATTTTAAGTCTATGCATAATAAAGAATTTTGAATTTATATGTATGTCTTATTTCATCCAGTCGTTCTCTTGACCAACATGCGTATCAAATGAAGCGTCTTCGCTTCATTTGATACGCATGTTGAAGCGTCTTCGCTTCATTTGATACGCATGTTAATCTGTTGGCGGTCGACGCGTCATAGTGCTTATGCGATCGGAATCATCGGCCGTTGAGAGCTTAATGTTGTAACAAATAAATGCAGATATACTACTAGAAAGAAATAACAATCATTCTGGAGAAGTTGGGTACAAAGTAATGCTTTCTTTTATGGCTAGCATAACATTATACGTAATTTACCATATTTTTATATTACGGTTATTCTGGAAAAAATAAACGTAAGCAACTCCATACCTTTCCTTAGCTTACTGTACGTCTAAGCGTTCAAAAACAATGGAACTCAATGGAAGCACACAACTCTCAGCTCCAAAACTGTGTAAGTGCCGAATTGTCTGCAATTATTATTGAACCTTATTTTATAGTTCGTAAGTTATCTTTTTATATGAACATATTATTGTTTTGCGTGTACGTGTATAGTTGTGTAAGTATATGTAACCGCGACCACATTTTCGATGTCATTTTGTTCGTGACAGCTAATCTAGTTGGTATAGTATATCGATGGATAAGGCCGCCTTTGTACATTGATATCTACAACGTATTGTTAAATTTACATGTAACTTTTGGTGTACAATAAAGTGTATTTATTATTATTATATCAAACGTTTTTTAATGTTATTCCAAACATTTGCATGGTGCAGATTGAGATGAAGAAGAGATTGAGAATGAAACATGGAGACTGTTTGCACCTTTCTGATCCACCGATCCTTTATCTTTACCAAATATTAAATGGCTGAGCTATTTATATATTTTTTCCAGATTGTTACAAAGTATAGATGCACCAATATCGCTTAGAAAATTTCCAAGTGGTGCATGTGTTTTGCAGTTAAACAGTCACAGGGATGAAGAAGTCGCTAAGGCTACTAGTGATTTGGTAACTATACTCTTAAAATTTATTAGGTAACAATGTCGTCTCGGCTGGTACGACCACAGCGATAAATCTTTCATAAGATCAGCCTACACTGAGGATATTATAGTGCATAAAGGCTTGCATACGCACATATGCACTCAATTCGTTTATTCCCACAATGTTATGGGACGGAAAACCAACATGACTAAGTAGAGGTCCGTTGCAGGACAGACTTTACACGCCCACCGTGATCGGCCTGTACATATTGTCCTTACCAGTAACAAACAACTACACAAAATTGATACTCTCCCGCGACCTCCGGTTTGCAAAGCATTTTTCTACGCTACTTGTGTAACCAATAGTATGTTTAGTAGAACCATCAACCCACCAGTGCCCACCACATCAAAATGCATACATTACACTTTTTGGTGTACTATAATTATAGAAGTGAGCAGATAAGACCCCCCGGATATCTATCAAATTAGTACATGAATATTAAATTGTCCAGTGCCCTAAATTCTGACCATTTTCAGATTCCACGCTCAAATCTTGTTTGCGAAATCACGTGTATATCGTTAAAATAAAGTTACTTTGTTATTAAATCTATAAACGAAGTGTGCAACTACCAGCTTTTAAAACATTAAATATTCTTATGGCGATATTATTTTAGCAGAGCAAGAGTATTACTTATACTTTATTAACCTTATGCTTTTTTCAGCTGGAGGAAAATGGGAACCTAACACCAGAAAAGTTGTCTCAAATTGCCAATGTGTCCGTCCTTCTCGCACGCGAGCGTCTTTTTACTACAGAGCGGGTTGGCTTAGCATGTCGAGACGAGTCCATTGAGGGTCTAGCATTTTACCCTAATTTATTTCTTAAGGAAACCTCATAACGCTTTATTGTTGAATACTGTTAATTATTAAGAGTTTATTACACATATTTATGCATAAAATATCTATTTTTTTAAACCTTTAATGAAAGAAGTTCTAAGCACATGTATGATTTATTAAAGAGCAAGGCCTGTAGTTTCACAAAAGCTAGCTTACAATGTGAATTGTTTAAGTACAATCTAATCTTTTACATCAATTTCACCATTACAACCCGGTCTGTAAACAGTCTCAAAATATTATTTACTCTTACTCAGTTACTTATAGTCACATTCAGTACAAGATATGATGAAAAATATTCTCATTTTAATTAGCTGATAAATAAACTTACTTTAGTAACTACAGTAAAAAATAAAAACATCCTCTTAATACAATAGTAAACCTAATTTATGGATATTTAAATAAGCTACATAGACACTTGCATGGAGTGATCACAGATACATTTGAAACAAGGTTTTTTTTTTATTTTTAAATTCTTCTTTTCAAAATTTTAAGCGCGAATAATAAAAATTTGCGTTCTTATCTACAATTCTTAATACTGAGCTTTTCTAAAACCTATTAGCCAAAATAGTAGCATAAAACCAAAGGTGCCAAAAGAAAAGATAAAATCTCTACGCTACATTTTATATTTCGGAATGTAATCTATTATTTTGTCTTAGTACTCAATCACACTCTTGAAATCCTTTGGTAATTGATCTTCCTTGCCACACAGTTCCCAAGCTTTGAGTTCATCACATGAACGAATATTCTCCATGAAGCACTCCACTCCTCTCACAAATGGCAGTAACATTTCATCATTGATTACTTCAGAGAGACGATGCAAAAATGCAATATCCTTTGCAACTCGGTCCTTAATTTCTTTATTTAAAGGACGTACTGTGCATTGAAATAGTGTTAGCTGAAAAAATAATGGGCACTTGTATAATGTTGCAAGTGGTCATAATAAATAGTTTAAATTAATCCTCAGAGCCTAATTATGTAACTATTTTTTATACATGCAGTGGCTATTACAAGGTTTTCTACTTATTTTTGGGAGTATTATAAAAAGTGTCCCCCGTGGGGAGTTGGGGTAAGAATAGCAAACACCCACCTCCTCCCGTTGGGTGTCCGTAAAAGGCGACTAAAGGAAAACAAGATGGGCAGCAGCAGCTTTTTATTGGACTACCTACCACCTATACTGCGATCCCCAAGCTGCCTGCCAAGCGTGGGGATTATGGCAACCCCTCCCTTTTAAGGGAGACGTCATTGTTCAGCAGTGGACGTTTTGGCTGCTGATGATAAAAAAAAATCTTGTAGCATTTTAGCATAGATTGTCAAAATATACAACAAGTCTTTATTCTAGATATTTTTATATGTTTCTATCCAATTAACTAGTGATGTGGCATAAAAATAAGCATTGGTTTGCAGAAAATAACACAAAGTTTGTTCTGACCTTCTCTTCATCAGGAGATATTTGTATACCTAAATATGTATTCATACATTCTGCTAGAGTTTTAAGTTTTTTGGGCAAGCAACCCTTCTTATTTCGTGTTATTAACACATCACCAACCTGAAATACCACAATTATTTCACTAATGTATTAGAAATATATTAACTATAGCTAATTCCGCAAGCTTCGCCCATGGGGTGACAAGGTAAGAATAGCACCTCCCATCTCTTCCCGTTGGGTGTCTGTAAGGGACGGGCAGCAGCATCTTTATATTGGATTCCCTGCCACCTATACTGCAATCCTCAAGATGTCTGCAAAGTGTGGGGATTATAGCCATCCCTCCCTTCTAAGAGGAGGCCTTTGTTCAGCAGTGGGCATGTTTCGGCTGCTGATGACGAACACTACAAGATAAATACAGCACATTATTTTACCTGAGTATCAAAAACACCATTCAATTTTATGTTGTGTTTATGGTATAAACAATCTGATAGCTTTCTGCAGTCATGGACAATTTTCTTAGGGCTGTCACCCTCCAGAAGTTTTTTCAGGCCAGCATCAAATGCTTGGTATTGCATCACCTGAGTATCAAAAATGTATATCTGTTGTGGAGTGGATAAGACAAGGAATGGCAGTCTGCATTTCCTACCCATGTTTGTGCCCTCTGTACTCATGGCAATGTATGTATGCTGATTCAAGTCTTCCAATGCCTCATGGTAAGATTTATTTATTTGGTTTATGTATACATACTTTTTAGATATTTTTATGATATCTTCACATTCCTTTTCGGATATTTTTAAATGCTTCTGTTCACTGGAATCTTGCAACTTAACAATATCTGTTATCTCAGAATCATAGTAGTGGAGCACCCCATCACTAGGGTCACCCTTTGGTAATTCTTTTACATCATATAAGGATATTTTAGATTTGTCATTGGTCATTCCATAGAAGCGACCTTCAAACACTTCACTGTTCTTTGTATGAACTTGCAGTAGTTCCCCTTTAAGGTACAGGTTATCCATTTTTTATGATTCTGACTAGGACGATTGTGATTTTAGTCTTTCTTGACGGGTTTAGGAGGCGCTCTCTCGGTATCGTTGTAAGCCCTATAGATATAAAGGCCTAGCGTGACATGAAGAACGATTACGGCAACTACGGCAGAGTATACGCTACTCGTAATAGGCTCCAGGCGGAGAATAGTATCGAACAAGAAACTCTTTACCGAGAAGAAGGATAGCACCGGCACAATTATAATTATCAGACAATATTTTATTACTGTCTGAAAAACCTGAAAATCGGGAAGTTCCTGAAAAGAATAATAGAGGTTATGATGTGCGAATAGAAGCAATTAGAAATGCGTAAATTCTATTCTACTTACATTTGCGCGACCTTCAATCATCATAAGAAAAGAAACAATAAAATAACTAGTAACCGAAAAATAAAATTCAATTATTCAGCACAATTTTCATCGGGCAGGGAAGAGAATTTTTTTTTATTCTTGGTCGCAGACAGAAAACTTGAGGAAACGAAGGAAAATAAGCGAGCGGTCAATGCCAAGTGTCAACGTCAGGTGCATAGTAGGCTTGTTGAAAAAATATCGATACATCGATATATCGATATTTTTTCTTTCGATATATCGATATTTTCATCCGATATATATTTTTTCGATATATCGATACATCGATATAAAATATTAAGTATCGAAAACGTATCAAAAACGATATTTTTTTTTGGGAAAAGATCAGATCAGGTTAAAAGACGACCCTGGACCTTCATCACACAATGTGATCAGTGTAATTTCTTTACAACGAAGCCAGCCATCCTTGTACAAACTACACAAAAAAAGAAAGAAAAAAGAAAGGTTATCTCTAGTCAAGCAGTAAGCTTCTTTTAAGTTTATGTTATGCCTCTTGTCTTGCCTCTAGCCCTTACCACAGACAGACCTTTTGCGTTATCTTTGATTGCATTAAAAAATATTTCGTTCGATCGTTGGTTGGTATTGTTCATTTAGTAGCTTTGGTTGCATGCGTGGATACATTGCTTGTTATATATTTGTTTGAGTTCAATTAAATAGTTTAATTACTAAATAATTAAGTTTATGTTGAAATTCAGTTGCTTTGTGGACTTTATTTCCGATCTGATGGTAAGCGACACGTCTTTCTATAGACAGCTGTAAGGCATTGCCACTCAAGAAGCATTTTTATTTTGTTCCGTTAATAGGATACAATTTTGTTCCCGATATATCGATATATCGATATTTTTTGTTTCGATATATCGAAGTCGATAACGATATATTTTAAAAATATCGATATCGATATTTTTTGGCATTTCCAACATCCCTAGTGCATAGATATATACTGGTCAGGTGGCCATGTGATGACAAACTTTCATAGAGAAGCAAAGCAAACTTTTTTTTTTAATGGCAATTGCTTTGAGCATTATGCCAATGTCAAGTTATGAAAGCAAACTTTAGAGGAAAAGCGTAGGAAAAGTATCTATAAAGAATCACTAGAGATATGGATACTTTCTTTTTCATTCACACAAGAAAAGAATGCGTTTATGTAGGTTACATTTGATAGAAAGAAACGGAGCATATGCTTCAGCGTATGTTCAGCATCTGTCGCAAACTCGAAGAAAACCGCACCGACGACGCGGGTGCAGTTTACTTTTGAAGTTTTTTCGGGCACGATCTAGCTTTGGTTTTTTTAATAGAATTGCACTAAGAAATATTGTCTATAGTACTTATTATGCCGCATTTGAATAAATATCGTGTGTTTCGTTTACGAATGCTAATTTTCTGTTCTTATCGGCGGCACGCTAGCTAGTCTTGTCATATTCTGTCTACGCTCTAGACTAGAGAGACTTTTTTTCTCATTCGCACAAGAAAATAATGTTACATGTGATAGAAAGATATAGAGCAAATATAAGGTCATTCTATGCATTCGAATAAGGTCATTCTATGCATTCTTTTCTTGCGCGAATGAGAAAGAAAGTACCAGCTCTCTATTGGTTTCATTCTCTAAGGTCTGGGTGCTATGTATTTAAAAAAAATGTTCTTACCGGACACCACAGACTAGTAAGAGACCCGGACACCCATGGGGTGTCCAGGAACCACAACACCACCACACCCCCGCCCCCACCTACTTATAATGATGATTAATAAATTTTAGACGCCTGTTATATTGTAACCCAGTAATGTGCAAATAAAATACTTTTCCTATCTATAAGTGCTTATTGTGTGTTAGTACTTACGTACTATTAACGCTTTCACTGGTTCACGGTACATGCACATGAAAGGAAATGTTATATTTATTTTATGTAGTTAGATGAGTTGTGCGCTATTATCTATTTATCAGAAACATATATAAATACATGCCTTACATTTTATAATTCAAACGTACCTTCACAGTATTCTATAACACAATTATTTAGTTTTACAGTTATTTATAACCGTAATTTTAATATAAATAAAAACCAAAAACTCTAAAATGTTGAAAAAATATGGGGTTTTATGGGTCGTCCTAGTAAGTAACTATAATATGAGATGTAAATAATATTTTATTCGCTAAATTATTATTTTAGGTACAAATCTAGATAGTGATTTAATTTATCTACAGAGCGGGATATATTGCACATTTATTGATTTCAATGAAGTTCAAAAAACTGTATTAAAATGGAAGAACCAAAACTTGCTAAATATTAGCGAGGTCAGAACATTTTTTTAATGATTATCAAATTAATAATACATTACATTTTTAATTTTTTACAATATTGACATTTTGTAAAAATATTAAGTGTGCGGTTTTATATAGATTGGCGTTACATCAAATGGTGTTTTCGACTTCAGCGATGTGAAAAATAAAATTTTACAATGGAAGACACAAAAACTTTCTGCGTTATGTCCCACTAATGGGTAAGTATCCGGTCCGGTAGCCCGATTCTCGTAATAACAAACAGTCCAAATTTCGTTGACGTTTTGTTGTCGTTCGATCGAAGTACTATCCAAAATCGGTATTCTCGTATACCATATACGTAGTTCGATAGGACTTCAACTCAATTGGATCGAAACTAAACGATTAGTCAACGAGTCATTGTTCTGTACGTTTTGCTATTCCCAGTAGCCTGATTCTCGTAATCAAAACAATAACGTTAACGTAGCGACTCAGTCGTTGAAACACTTTTCGTATTCACGTCCGTCGATTTTACTTCAACGGCAACGATTTAAAGGTCGTTCGATTAAACTATCGTTGGAGCGTATTCTGGTATAACAATCGTCGTTCAATCGCTTTTCGTCGTTAACGTTGACTAAATGGTATTCTCGTATGAAAATGACGTCACTACCGATCGGATGCCAACGAGTAAGCGTCAAATTCCGCGATTCAAGAGCTCTTGAGCAGTGTTGCCAATTCAGTGTTTTTATAGCTAGATTTAGCTATAAATCAACTACATCAGCTACAAAAAAATCGATCTTGCTATTAAGCTATTAAAAATAGCTTATTAGCTAGATCGTTTCTTTTTAGCTTTTTTGGTTAACATGTCCTCTAAAAGGGAAAAGCCGACACCCCCTCCAAATTGTCTTCGACAGTAGTGTCGAAACACAGTGACCCTGACCACACAACAAGAAGTTTACCACACGACCTTCAAGCACACGACTATCTAATGTTAAATCTCGTTCAATTTTCTCAAGCTCCTTTTTTTCTCTAACTCAAAATTTATAAATATCGACCTTACATATATTCATGCATTGAGATTTGTTAATTATATTTAAATATGTTTGTGCTGTCATATACAGTCTGTATCCTGTAAAATATAGATAGACATATACAACGTGTTATAACAAAATCGCCCGTAAAAAAAAAATAAAAAAAATTTTTTTCGCTGATGTGCAAACCCTATTTCAGTAAAATTAAAGAGTAAACTACGCAGAATGTAGGTACCTACAAATTTAACTAATTCAAAAAATGTAGAAATCTACCTAATTCGCGGAACGACGAAAAATTTTAAAAGACCTAACCTTATTAGGGTTGACAACATTTTTGGCTTTGATAATTAATGAATTTTTTACGGGGTATTTTGTAACACGTTGTATTAGTAATATAAAAAATAAAATAATCTATCTAAATAGTAAAGTTTTTTAGTAATCCTAAAAAACCTCCACAAACAAACTTCGTTTTGTGTTTTTTTTGTATCTGAGGTGTTAGACAAATAGTAAAATAACTTTACTATGTCCAAAAATTGTATGGAACCCTCGGTGCCCGAGTTCGACTCGCACTTGACCGGTTTTTTTATGTTTAACTGATAAAAAGCCATTAAAACCTTTTGGCTATATTTTTTTACAGCAATTTTTTAGCTTTTTTTTATTGCTGATCTGGCTATCTTTTAAAAACAGAGTTGGCAACACTGCTCTTGAGTAATAGTGTTCTGTGTTCAAGAGTCGTTGAACAAACGTAGGATAATTGAGACGATTTTTGCTTTTCTTATTCTTGTTTGTGGTGCGAATCAAAGTAATAAAATAACTTTAAAATGAGCCATGGATTTACGTATTTACTGTTAAATTCATCTGTACAGCAAGAAATTCAAAAATAAAGCTGTTATGGCGAAATATAATTAAATATGTTAGATATGGGTTATGGAACGCGACCAAGCATGTTAGAGATATTGGATGTAGCACTAAGCAAGCATGAACGTGAGAGCTGAGAGTGAGTGAGACGAACATATGATCGTACGCTGAGTAAAGAGTAATTAGAAGATAGTGTGAGCGAGATGGTTTTAAGGTAATTATAGTTAGAGTAAGAGAGATAGAATAAACTAATAAATAGAGAAAAACACGTCTTTTAATTAATATTCAAATAGTATGTCTGTGGAGGGATTTGAAACTAATTAACCCCTAGTTTCCCGAACTCTTAACTCATCTCACAAGATTCCCACCAAACCAAAAATTTATTAGGGCGACATCTATCAGATGGATGGATATGTTTAAAAATAAAAACTTATATATATACAGACGAGAACCTCCTCCTTAAAGAAGTCGGTTAAAAAAAATTGTTCACTGAAGAAGTCGCAGCGGAGGGGAAATATTATTAATGTTAACTGAACAATGTTCTCTTCAAAACATGGCGCAGCAGACGCGGCTCTAAAGTCCAGTCAAAACTTAGCAAAACGATTAGCGATTAGCAAAACGTAGATAATTTTTTCTACCTCATAGTAGAAACACGTACATACAGTTTGCTACAAACTGTGTGACCCTTTATAATATTGCTCAGAGTAATAAGAATAGAGCTAGTATCGCGTCGATTCCCCGAACAAATTTTTCGTGGCACTTTTGCGGGGTGCGGGAGGCGAAGTAAACACACACAGATACACTTTCACGCATACCCACACTATAGTAAACTCGCAACACATTCAAAAATATACGCACACACATAAAAAATTACCTGGACATGAACAAAAATTTGGCAGAGGGGGGTTAGCGCATCATGCTCTCTCCAGTGGTATCTCCTCTAAGTAATATTGTGATAATTTTTAGGGTTCCATACCTAAAAGGTAAAAAAGGAACCCTTATGATGAGACTTCGTCTTTCTGTCTGTCTTACTAGGTGTGACAACACCTAAGTATATTATTTCAGGAACCACTGACGCTATGGATTTGAAACTTGGAATAGTTTTAGATCTTACTTACCCAACTTCATCGCCAATTCATTTGTACATCTCAATACTTTTTAGTTTGGGTTATGTCACGTGGTTTTTGGCTGTTAATCAAAAATGTAAAAAAAGTACCGCCCCCTTATCGCCGAAGTTTGTGGAAAAATCTGAAATAATGAAGAGTAACTGAGTAATACATTGTCTATCTATATTTTACAGGAAAAATAAAATTATCTTTCTAAATAGTAGGTACACTTTTTTAGTATTCTTAAAAAAACCTCGACAGTTAAACTTAGTTTTGCGGTTGTTTTTTTTTTGCTATCTGAGGTGTTACATGAATAGTAAAATTACTTTAATACGTCCAAAGATGGTATGGAACCCTCGGTGCGCGAGGCCAACTGGCACTTGACTATATTGGTATTTTTTTTATTTTATAATTAAGATTGAGTAAGTAAGAATTTTAAATACTTCACTGTTGTTTGCAGGCCCCAATTACAAAACTTGCTTAATATTGTATGTAGTACTGCACAACCTACAAATGTGACTCGAAGGGATGCTTGTATAGCATGTTTTTCGCGAGTTACTTCCATGTCTGAGGTATACTTTAATTCATAAGACATATAATTTTACCGTTTAATATAACTTTTTTATGTGACCAACCACCTCAACCATATTTATTTTTTCAGGGACCGCAAGAACTTACTGCGCTTAGCGTTTGCGCTGTACAATACTTTAAAAATTCGTCATATGAATCGTGTGCAACAGAGCTTCTGGTTTGTATATGTACCAATTATCTAACACAAGATCATGCGTATTATAACCATTAAATCCCGAGAGTTTAAAATTGATTTTCCACCTTTCGGTTATTAAGAAATTACCTACATAACTGATTTTCACATTAATTGATTTAGAGGAAAATAACAATTATTACAGTTTAGTCCCATCTCGGCATCTATGAATTTATCATCCCCACAAAACATTCCCAACTTGATACCTTTCATTAATCATTGTTAGGTACACAGAGCAGAAAAAAATGGAAACACAGTATCAGTATAGTACTTAAGTAAATCAACGTAAAAACTTCTTTAGCGGCGTTGTGCACTTTTTGTAACGGGGAAAAAACTAAGACGTAGGCGGCGCAGGGCGCTTGCGCGAACGTTCGTGTGTGTTTGTGTTACAGCGTGACACGTGCATCCAGAGATGGTGACTGCTGATAAAATAATAATAAAAAATAATAATATCCTGGGACAATATATATATGGCTCGACCGTCTATGTAGTTAATGTAAAATAATTCTAATAGTTCTGAAGTGTTAAATTGTTAATGCAATATAAATTGTCATGTTTGTGTACGATAGCGCATATGTATATTGTTGTATTTTATCCATAATTTTACCACATAAATGATAGTACTTTTATACTGATACTTAAAGCATCTCGTGCAAAATTATTCTCTAACTATTCCAAGATATCAAAAATTCACAACGTTAATATTCAAGTTTTCACTTCTGCCGGTACCCGGTCCCGGAGTGCAACCCGTACATTTATTTTTCAAAAATTACCGTTTATTAAACAAGTTTAATTTAAAATACTAATGTATAGTGCCCTTCAACATACTGTACCCCAAGGTTGTTTGGAAGAGATCGCTTTAGCGATAAGACCGCCTTAAATTTTCACACTGTAATCACAAAATATAGAGACTGTAATCTTCTTATCCTTTAAACTGTATCTTCTCTTTTGGTGTACAATAAAAAATATTTTTATTGTATAGTGGACATCGTAAAATATATTTTTTATGGGAATTTCACAGACAAGCCTTTGAATCGCTCTAATTATAGGATCCGTTATCTCTGCTTTGGCAGTAACTTATCAAATTTTTAAATAAGTATATGAAAATCTACAGATCGTATAAATATTCATTTTAAATTACCCCCCTTAAAAGGAAGAGTTGCGGATATTTACATTGGACCGATCTTTTAGACTATTTAGGTGTTCTATCCGATAGAAATTGGAAAAAAGCAATAAAAAAAATGGTCGAAAATTTTAGTTTTTCAGTTTTAAGTTTCGTTCCACAAGCCGAAAAACTATTTAAAAAAAAAAAAAAACGGACTTCAAAGTAAATTATCTAAAAAGCATAAAATAACGAAAATATATTGAAGTCGGTGCTAGCACATCATGTTAACTAACACTAGCACCAGCTGACACCGACTTCAATATATTTTCGTTATTTTATGCTTTTTAGATAATTTACTTTGAAGTCGGTTTTTATTTTTTTTTAAATAGTTTATTTAACACTTTTTAGTGACTTATTTTACCAAAATAGGTATCAGCACTATCACGCAACTCGAACGTCTACGTTACAATAACTTACTGAAAACATAAAAAGTTTATATCTCTTAAACTACTGGACCGATTTTGATGAAACTTATACTCTACCCTAAGTTGAAAAATATTCTAATTATTGCAAAAAGAATTTTCAAAATCGGACTTGTAGTTTCAGAGAAATCCGTGGACAAACCTACATACATACATACATACCTACCTACATACATACATACATACACTCATAAAAGGAGATGTTCCATTTTGGGCCACCTCTATGTACACTACATGGAAAAATAGGAAAAACATAGGAGAGTTTCATAAAAATACTTGTAAATTAATTTGAAGCAGAGTACAATTGTACATAAATGATTACTTATGGAGTTATTTAGTATGTCCACCCTGTTTTTAGGGCAGCCATGACAGTTGCGTTTGACATTAGTTTATTACTTGACAGTTTATGCTATAGGTATGACGTTTCGTAATAGATTGTTTATGCGAGTACATATTATTTTTAGGTGTTTTTACTGATTACGAACATTAATTGATTGCTTCTTTATTGGTCCGGGGCGTTACTGTATTGATTATCGGCTGTGATTTGGATTGGAATCCGTCGTATGAGTGCTATTTCACAACAAGTTCAATTGCAGGTATGTTCACTCAGTCAGTTGTTGTCAAAACTACATTTAAGTTACGTATTTCCGGTTCATCATATTATTTTGTGGTGTTGCTACAGTAGTATTTTATCATTTTTGTGTTGCTCTCCTTGACCAAGATATCTTAAATGTACAAGAAAACGAAGCAATATTAAAAAAAGAGAACTTTACAAAATAGTTACTATATTGCATAGTTATATATTAATATAGTGTACATGGTGCTGGCCCAGGCTCCATACATTTCTGGAACAACTCCTTTGGTAAATTTGTTTAGAAGCCCACATAGACTAACATATATTAATATTACGCATTTTTATCAATATTACATACATACGCGTCGAATAGAGAACCTTCTTTTTGAAGCCGGTTAAAAAGACAGTGAACACTACACATTTTAATTTTAATAGCTCGGAATGAAGATAATGCTGTACCTAATGCCGAGAATTCTGTACAATCTGTGGTAGGGACTAGGGATTGAGATAAATATTGCAAAATAGTTGATTTTCAATATTTTTATTTTTCTCAAAAACTATGCTTCTCCGCATGTTGAAATGTTGCATGTGTGCTTATAACTTTGATTATATATACGTATAGATAGAACGTTCGAAGTTCAAACGTTTGACAATCTCAGGTACACCAAAACCTATAATAATGTTTCGTTCCTTTCTGTAAAAAAAATATCAACCCCCAACTCGACGGCAGTTAAAGAAAAGCTTAGCCGAGGCCTTTGTTCAGCAGTGAACGGTTGGTCGTCTGCTGATGATGATGATGACTTACCTATATTTTTCTAAATATAAAAGGGTAGATGAATAATAACCCACGCACAAGGCAAGCCACGATCTTTTAGAAATCTGTCCGGCTATTTAAACACTACTCCACCATGACTACACTAATGCGTCAAATAAGTAGCCACGCACGTAGGTATGTATGTATACATAGTTAAATTAGACATAAACCCAGGCTTATTGGCTTTGTTTTCAGGCTTTATCGACATCAGCTCTGAATGTTCAACCATATGGATGTTTTAAGGGCTATTGTGATTTTGTACGTTGCCTAAGACGAGCGAATTCTGTCAATCTGGTACGTAAATTTGACTGCTGGCTAAGATTATTTATAAATAAGTAGGTATTGAAATGAAACTAATTTTACGGATTATATCGCGGTTTATTTTTGATTTTAATTTCCCGACGTTTCGAATATTTCAATGTGTAATATTCGCGTAAGTATCAGAAATCATTAAATAAGTAGGTACTTACATAAATAGAATTAAGATTTATTGCGGTCATAATCATCATAATATAATGTACTCGTAGACTGTTTACTTCAAATTTTATTATTCATTTAATAACGATTTCTAATATTTATGCGAATTTGTGTAATATTCGCATATTTGATCGCATTTAAATGAAATTAATATATATACGTCTGTGATACTACACCATACTATTCTATACGACACAAACACACTCAGTATACATACATATATAGATACAGTATAGATACTGCAAGCTCTTTCTGCATAGATCGGACTAACAATAACACCTAATTAGACTACCTGAGGCACAGACGTACTAACCAGGGATGCTGAGGGTACCCTAAGACAACTATGACGTATGGATGGACAGCTACCACCTCAGTTCGCCCGTGACCATGAATGCTGTAAAGTATTCGAAACGTAGGGTAATTATAATCTAAAATTAACCGCGATATAATCCGTAAAATTAGTTTCATTTCAATGTTATTATTCATCATCAGCTGAAAGAGGTTCATTTCTGGACAAATGCCTCCCAATTAAAAGGCTGGTTGCTATAATCCCCGCGCTTGACAGGCGTCTTGGGCAACGCAGTTCAGTTGG
The DNA here is from genome assembly GCA_911728495.1 of Furcula furcula. Lineage (NCBI taxonomy): Eukaryota > Metazoa > Arthropoda > Insecta > Lepidoptera > Notodontidae > Furcula > Furcula furcula. Next base: position 19,589,900 of record OU452249.1, on the reverse strand, counting down.
TAGGTAATCCAATAGAATGACGCTGCTGCATGTCTTTTTGCTTCCTCACGGGCAATTGTAATACTACTTGTTTTAAATGTACTTATGTCCATTGTCAAAAAAGATTTTTTATTTTCAGATTACTCAATGCACGCGGGAAGCTAGGACAGGGGTTAACATAACCGTTGATGCCGACAATGTTCGTTTTTATTCAAATGTAACGTCTTGTATCTTAGCAAAATCCAGATGTGGCAGCTTCAATCCTATCACTGGTGACCCTCAAATTCCCGGATATACGACATCAGGAACAAGAGTTAGTAATGCCCTACAGATTTCAGAAACAGGTGAACTAAGAATACTTGCATTTCCTGCTGTAACCCCAGTATCAAATTCCTTTTGTTCCATTTCTCACAATTTAACTCAATCAACATGGCTTACAAATGTTTGCTGATATTAATAAATTTTTCACCTTATAAATGAGTTTAAATTTAGCGAAAAATTACTATGTTTAAAAACTGTATAGACGTATGATGTAGGTACCTACCATTGCAGTGCACAGCAAGTAAGCAAACATATCTGGGAGTTATCTGTACTCTTAGCTATTTGTTAGTGTGCCACCACAAATATCCTTAAATGAACTAATATTACAGACGTATACATTTACAATTAAAAACATCACCTTAATACCATGTCAGTACAAAATATTTTTAAATTAAGATTATGTAGTGGTAGGCAAAGTCTTTTTGTGTGTATGGACCCTCAGAATGATCATAATACAGTTCTTATATGCAAATAATATGTCTATAGAATCTGCTAACTTATGAATATTTAAAATGGTATACTAATAATATACATGTAATAGGTTAAACAAGCCGAATACGTTTCTTTGCCTACCCTCTGTGCACGGCACTGGTAAGTACCTACCCAGTATTTAAATGAACATTTACGAGACATTGTAAGCACATAATAGGGAAATATAAATGTACATCATACCTCAACGTACTTGTATCTAAATTGTATCTGAAGCTGTTCTAAAGATCATTCTTGTAATATATTTAGAATATAAAAATGACTTTATTTAACTAATTTTAGAGACAAGCAATCGTTCACCTGATGGTAAGCGACACGTGTTCCTACAGACTACTGCATTGCTTGCACTACCCCCTACCACTCGTCACCCAAGACTACAGATGTAAAACAACCGATTTAAAACGTTTTAAATAAAACTTTGCGGTTTTAAACCCCAAATAAACTATTTTAAACGGTTGAAAACTCGCCTACAAAAATAAAAGAAATGTGTTTTATACTTACTTCATTAGAGGGTAAATTTTGATCATCTGACATCGTATTTCGTTTTAATTAGGTAGTTAGAAAATCAATAGAAAGCCCAATAGAATACCGAATTAAGGACATAGTACCTAAATAAATACCAGTGATGTTTGCGGACGAGTTAAACAATGGGTTGGTGCAAACTGTCCATGCAGTGGGGTCCAAGTTCTTTAAGACCCCACGCCATAATAAGCCTCAGAAGCTCTCCAATCAAACCATCAAGTTAATGGAAACCCGAACTGAGATGAGACTGCAATCTTCAGCTGATATGTCGGAATATGCTGAACTCAATAGACGAATCTCGAAATCCATGCGACACGACTTGCGTTCCTATAATACAGCATGTATTAAGGACGCAATTGAGCGGAACCAAGGCTCTAAAGTGTTTGCAAAGAATTCGTCTATTGGGCAAAGCCAAGTGACCAAGCTGAAGATCGACGACGGCAGTGTCATCTCATCAAAGTCGGAGATATTGAGAGAGCTCGAGAGGTTTTACGGACAGTTGTACACCTCGACACGAAAACCCATTGCCCGAACAGCTCAGGACACCAGAGCCCAACTAACCCGACACTACACTGAGGACATCCCAGACATCAGCTTGTACGAGATTAGAATGGCTCTCAAACAGCTTAAGAATAACAAGGCGCCGGGTGAAGACGGAATCACAACAGAACTTCTGAGAGCGGGTGGAAAACCGGTACTTTTAGTCCTCCAGAAGTTATTTAATTCCGTCTTACTCGAGGGTACTACGCCAGAAGCATGGCACGGGAGTGTGGTGGTTCTCTTCTTCAAAAAAGGTGATAACACTTTATTGAAGAATTATAGACCCATCTCACTCCTGAGCCATGTATACAAGCTGTTTTCGAGAGTCATTACGAACCGTCTCGAACGCAGGTTTGATGACTTCCAGCCCAGGAACCCGGGTTCCGAAAAGGCTTTAGCACCGTAGACCACATACATACGCTCCGCCAGATTATACAGAAGACCGAGGAGTATAATCGGCCATTATGTCTAGCGTTTGTGGACTACGAAAAAGCCTTCGATTCAATCGAGACCTGGGTGGTATTGCAGTCCCTCCAGCGGTGCCACATTGACTATAGGTACATCGAAGTGTTTGTACAGCAACGCCACCATGTCGATCCGACTACAGGAAGAGAGCACGAAACCAGTCCCACTGCAGCGAGGTGTGAGACAGGGAGACGTTATTTCTCCGAAACTGTTCTCAAACGCATTGGAGGACGTTTTCAAGCTCTTGGACTGGTACGGATTCGGCATCAACATCAATGGCGAATACATCACTCACCTTCGTTTTGCCGACGATATAGTCATTATGGCAGAGTCGCTGGAGGACCTCAATACGATGCTCAGCGCCCTCAGTAGCGTTTCCCAACAGGTGGGTCTTAAAATGAACATGGACAAGACGAAGATCATGTCTAATGTCCATGTTGCACCCGTACCGGTAGTTGTTGGGAACGATACTCTCGAAGTTGTTGACCACTACGTATACCTATGACAAACTGTCCAGTTAGGTCGGTCCAACTTTGACAAAGAGGTCGCCCGAAGAATCCAACTCGGATGGGCAGCGTTCGGGAAACTACGCGATATCTTCTCGTCCAAAATACCGCAGTGCCTGAAGACGAAGGTTTTTAACCAGTGTGTGTTGCCAGTGATGACATATGGTACCGAGACGTGGTCTCTAACGGCTAGCCTTTTACAAAAGTTCAGAGTCACACAACGAGCCATGGAGAGAGCTATGCTCGGAGTTTCTTTGCGCGACAGAATCCGAAATGTGGAGATTCGCCGAAGAACTAAGGTCACCGACATAGCTCTCAGAATCTGCAAGTTGAAGTGGCAATGGGCAGGCCACATCGCTCGAAGAACCGATAACCGTTGGGGAAGAAAGGATCTCGAGTGGCGACCACGAACCGTAAGACGCAGCGTTGGCAGGCCTCCCACTAGGTGGACAGACGACATTGTGCGCGTCGCAGGTAACCGGTGGATGCAAATAGCCAATTGTCGTTCATTGTGGCGTTCTAAGGGGGAGGCCTATGTTCAGCAGTGGACGTCTTCCGGCTGATGATGATGATGATGATGTTTGAAAAGCCAATTTCTTAATTTTGTAATGTTGAATAATGAATAAATACCTAAACGTTACTTAGTTGTTCTTAATATACCTAACAACGGACACATTACCTAAATACCTGTGATAGGAAAAGCCAATTTCTTAATTTCTCCCCCTCTTGTATTGTATCCATACGAGCATGTGAGTTAAAAGCGCGCAGCGCGCTGCAGTTTAACACGCTGGCTACACGGCACGGTTATAAACCACAGGCACTAACTTGATAAAGTGGCTATGATTCCAGGAAAAATATCGATATGTCGATATTTTATGTTTAGTAGTCTTGTGTACTACAAGAACGGTGAACGGTTAGGAACCGTTGCGCAGTGCTCACCGAATAGATTCGATTCCCTAATCATAATCGTACATCGGACACTTGTTCTTTTAGTTCAGCTTGAACGATGAACAAGCAACCGTACGAAGTACTACGTACGAAAGAGTCCGGTCCTCATCTTGCGGATGTTGTGTGTTGCCAGGGCCAAAGTTCGGTAGGGGTGGTAGCGGGGCATCTGCCGGAGATTCTTAGCACCCCCTGCTCGACCGTTACCCCGCCTGCTATCAAGGCGAAGAATAGAGGAGCCGCCGGGGACTGGGGCCCATTTGCAAGTCGTGTCTGTCATTGTGTGTTTAGGGGGGAGTTGCCATAATCCCCACGCAGGTGTCTTGGGGATCGCAGTATATATGAAGAGATGAATCTCAAACAAAAGACGCTGCTGCCCGTCTTCTTGATTTCCCTTAGTCGCCTCTTACGATACACCCAACGGGAAGAGATGGGGGGATGCAATTCTAACCCGGCACCCCACGGGTATTTTAAACTACATATGCAAAATTCCTGTGACCAGCCCCAAACCATGTGATGATGATCTTCATCACCAAGATATGAACGAAGTTGATGATGTGTGATGATGATTTATCTTTTCATGTGTACTTATGTATACATGAAAAATACACGATGTATTTATTTCAATTTGTAAATAAAATTCGTTTATTAATCGGTTGGTAAAAGTAAACAAAAAGACTAAACTAGTTTTGAGGTTGAAAAAACGACGGATGCATCGTCAACGATTGACAACGACGTCGACAGCTAAAAACATTCTGTTTACGATATAAACTAGTCGAAACTTTAGACTGTTTTATAAACTAGATTATCGTGGACGATATTACTAGTTTATCGTCGACGATAGACTTGTGTAGTACATGAGAGAACTATTCCTTTTCATTTTTAGTACAACACTCTTTTAGTACTTCGTCTTTCGGTATGTATTCGTAGTCTCTGGCTCTATGAACGAATAGGAATAGCTGACCAGTTATTACAGATAATAACTGGTAAGCTATTCCTATTCGTTTTTAGTACATCATTCATTTGGATTAATTTAGTACTTCGTCTTCCGCTCGAGATTTATTCGTCTCTGGTTCTGCACGAACTGGTCCGATCAGTTACTCGTTGACACATAGAACGGGACTGAATGAGCGGGAATTATATGTACTAAAAGTACTAAAATAATAAATTTTTACATTTGAAAGATTATACTAGTACGTAGCGCTCCGTTCAATGTCCGAGCAAAATAATAAATAAATAATAAATAAATCTTTATTCATTAACCAGAAAGATTACAAACTTCAAAACAAGGTTGGAATCGCCTTTTAAGTGTAACACCTGTGCCAGACGATTCCGCTCTCCCATAGCCATATGTATTTATACATTTCAATAAACCTAGCAGTAAATTGTGTGTTATTGTAAATATTAACATTAACAGACAAAAAATAAAGAAAAGGTAAGGTTTTTTTTTGTATTCTGTATCTGAATGTATTTTTGCCTATGTGTGTGTGTGTGTTTGTGTGTAGGTGTGCGTGTGCGTGTGTGACTGTGTGTGTAGTTGTGTGAGAGAGAGAGTGTTGATATTTAACTATGTATAAGTATAAATATAATCCAAAAACGTCTCATACGAATGATTCAAATTCATGATTTTTAATTTTTATTATAGGTACTTACTACAATATAAATTACGAAGATGATTGTAATAATGTTTCTGTATCTTCATATGTTAAAGATTTTAACCAATTAGTTATCCTTAATTTACAAGTACGAGTATCCATAGGATAGATGTTTAAGATTTTATTAACTTTATTATATAAGAGGGCCGATTGTTTAATATACTGTCGTTGAGCAAAAACAGTTTTGACATTGTCTATAGTGAAAACGATATCTTTCCTCCTTTTAGTTAAAATACTGGGATCAAAGACTACAGATTTATGCCTTTTCAGTACTACAAATAAAATATACAATTTTCTGACGGTCAATAAATTACTTTCCATGTAAAGCTCATTTGTGGGGTACATGTACGGCTTAAAATACATCACTTTTAAGAGCGCCCTTTGAGCTCGTTCCACTTCCAAAAATTTTATTTTGGATGCCCCACCCCAGACAGAGACACAGTAACCTAACACAGACTGAGCTAATGCTAAATATATTCTATTCAAAAGTGATTCAGAGGCTACATATCTTAATGTTTTAAAAATCCAAATTAACTTTCTTATTCTGGTAGAAACTAAATCTATATGACTGTGCCATGATAATCATTACACCTAGGTATTTAGTCGAAGCTACTTTATTAATTGTAGAGCAATTGCAATTTATTTCAGGTGAATAATGACAAGTATGTAATTGAATACTAAAGTTAGTAGCAGGCTGGGTACGAATATTTTTCGAAAAACATATATAGTTAGTCTTCTCACTATTGAGCGAAAGAAGGTTCATCCTTAACCAATGAGCCACCTGCATAAGTGCCAGTTCAGTATCGTTATGATCGTTCAGTATTCCATGAAGAACCATTAACAACCAAGACTGTGTCATCGGCATAGCAAAATATATTAGCACCTTTAATTTGTAAATTACACAGCCCGTTGATATAAATCAAAAACAGCGTCGGGCCCAACACACTGCCTTGTGGCACTCCGTAAGAAATATGTGTGTCATCACTGACATATTGTCCAACTTTTACTTTCTGTTTCCGACCACTCAAATAGTCTTTGAAAAGCAGTAGGGGGGTACCCCTGATGCCTATGTTCTCAAGCTTTTGCACCAGAATGGGGACAGAAAAGGTGTCAAATGCCTTTTTTAAATCTAGAAATACAGCAAGACTCCTGTATCCTTTATCTAAATGTGTTAGCTTAAAGCTATTAGTGAGCTTAAAGCTATGACGGCATCCTCTGTCGACTTGTTTTGCCTAAAACCGAATTGCGAATCAGATAAAATGTTATATTTACTCAAATAATTGATTAATCTTTTGTTCATTACTTTTTCTACTATCTTAGATATAGAAGATAGTACTGAAATAGGACGATAGTTGTTAACATCGTTTTTGTCACCATTCTTGTATACCGGAGTAATAAGAGCTTGCTTAAGCATTGCAGGAAATACGCCCAGTTTGAAGCATAGATTGACCAGATGACATATAATTGGAGTAACTTCGTTTATGGCAAGTTTTAAAAAACTAGAAGGTATATTGTCCCAGCCTGGAGCACTGCTAGATTACAACGAATTAATCACATCATGTATTTCCATTGGGTCTGTGTCCAGTAAGGCAAAAGATGAAAGCTGAATATGACGCTGGACGTCGCTGGACGTTCGAGGTGTGGGCTCTTTGAACATCCATTGAGGAAGGCGACGGGGTTGCGACCCCCGTCCCCGTGAGCACCGTGACTGGATCCCGGGGGGCTACAATGCGCCCCCCGGCGGCAGGCTACAATGCGCCCCCCGGCGTCGGGCTCAAAGGCAAGGCATTGAGGGACCCCTGGTGCAGATCCCACCGGAGAGCCCTGGGGTTCCCCCTCTCATCGTTCTGTTTTCCACTTGCATCTGATAGTCGTGTACCCATACTTCTTCATACTTAGTACATCGAGCGGTTTCTTGCACATCGTTCAAGCTGAATTAATAGAGCGAGTGTCCGATGTACGATTAACGGTTGGTGGTTAATCAGCATTGCGGAATGGTTCCAAACTGTTCACGGTTCTTGTACTACACACAAAAACTAATTTGAACTTTCAGTGTGTTTAGAACTCCGGCGTCCGGTAAACACGCATCTAGGGATTGGTCGTCGACGCATTTTCGGTTGACGAAACGAGGCCGTTTATCGTCCACGATAAACTAGTTTATAATACAGTCTAAAGTTTCGAGCAGTTTATATCGTAAGCAGAATGTTTTTAGCTGTAGACGTTGATCGTCGACGTCGTTGTCTATCGTTGTCGTTGTCGTTTGGTCAACGACGAAACTAGTGTAGGCTTCTCGTTTACGTTTACTAATCGATAGATCAATGACTTTAATTACAAATTGTAATCAGTATATTTTCGTGTAATTTTTCATGTGTACTTCTGCACACCATCATCACCATTCATCATAATCATCATTTTTCACATCTTCATCAGCATTATCACACATCATCATCATCATTATTCACATCTACATCACCATTCACATATTCATCACCGTTCATCATCATCATCAAACACCATCATCGCCATTCATCATCATCAACACTATTCATATGTTTATCACCATCATCACACATTTTCACTATTCATCATCATCATCATTCACATCCTCATCACCATTATAACACATAATCACCATTCATCATCATTCACAACTTTCACACCATCATCACCATTCATATCTTCATCACCATTCAACATCATCATTCACATTTTCATCACGTTCATCACACAACTATCATCATAATCATCACCATCATCATCTATATCATCATCATTGTTCGAATTGAAGACGCCACCACCCCACGCATTTCAGCCATTTAATTATCTTGTTTTTTTTTGTTAGCTTTATTTGTTTACATACAACAATAATATTAAAACTATTAAAATCACAAACGTTACATAATTAATATTCAATAATAACCTTATCCTCATGTTCTTTAACATTCATATAGGTATGCATATCTTCTAGGCTTGTTTTTGCTCGGACATTGAACGGAGCGCTACGTACTAGTATAATCTTTTAAATGTAATAATTTATTATTTTAGTACTTTTAGTACATATCATTCCCGCTCATTCAGTCCCGTTCTGAGTGTGTCAACGAGTAACTGATCGGACCAGTTCGTGCAGAACCAGAGACTACGAATAAATCTCGAGCGGAAGACGAAGTACTAAATGAATCCAAATGAATGATGTACTAAAAACGAATAGGAATAGCTGACCAGTTATTATAGAGCTAGAGACTACGAATAGTCGAATACATACTGAAAGACGAAGTACTAAAAGAGTGTTGTACTAAAAATTAAAAGGAATAGTTCTCTCATGTACTACACAAGTCTATCGTCGACGCATTTTCATTCGACAAAACAAGACCGTATATCGTCCACGATAAACTGTTTTATAAAACAGTCTAAATGGGGCTGGTGTACTCCACCAGAGCAAAAGCCCCGAAAAAAAATTAAATAAAAAAAAAACAGAAAATTTTCGACTAGTTTATATCGTAAACAGAATGTTTTTAGTTGTGGACGTCATTGTCAATCGTTGACGATGCATCCGTCGTTTTTTCAACCTCTACACTAGCTTAGTCTTCTTGTTTACTTTTACCAACCGATTAATAAACGAATTTTATTTACAAATTGAAATAAATATATCGTGTATTTTTCATGTATACATAAGTACACATTAAAAGATAAATCATTATCACACATCATCAACTTCGTTCATATCTTGGTGATGAAGATCATCATCACATCATCACACAACGATCATCATTATCATCACATGGTGTGGGGGCGGGGTTTTTTTACTGGTCACAGGAATTTTGTATATGTAGTATAAAATACCCGTGGGGTGCCGGGTTAGAATTGCATCCCCCACCTCTTTCCGTTGGGTGTATCGTAAGAGGCGACTAAGGGAAATCAAGAAGACGGGCAGCAGCGTCTTTTGTTTGAGATTCATTTCTTCATATATACTGCGATCCCCAAGACGCCTGCCAAGCGTGGGGATTATGGCAAATCCCTAAACTAACACACTAAACACACAATGACAGACACGACTTGCAAATGGCCCCTAGTCCCCGGCGGCTCCTCTATTCCTCGTCTTGGTAGCAGGTGGGGTAACGGTCCAGTAGGGGGTGCTAAGAATCTCGGCAGATGCCCCGCTACCACCCCCACCGAACTTTGGCCCTGGCAACACACAACATCCGCAAGATGAGGACCGGACTCTTTCGTACGTAGTACTTCGTACGGTTGCTTGTTCATCGTTCAAGCTGAACTAAAACAGCAAGTGTCCGATGTACGATTAAGATTACCGAATCTATTCGGTGAGCATTGCGCAACGGTTCCTAACCGTTCACCGTTCTTGTAGTACACAAGACTAGTAAACATAAAATATCGACATATCGATATTTTTCCTGGAATCATAGCCACTTTATCAAGTTAGTGCCTGTGGTTTATAACCGTGTAGCCACGGTGTGAGCTTGTGCATGTGTGTGTAGCGAGCTGGCAACGTTGCGAGTTGCGTCGAGTTTCGAGTCCTCGAGTGACGACGACTTCAACGAGAATGCAAGAGTGTGAGTTTGGTTTTAAACTCTAAGGTTTTGAACCGATACAAATTGATTACCTATATAGATCATCGTTTGAAAAGAAAATGTTTATTTACCTTTATATTTACCAACACAGAGTTTTTTTCAATAGAGTTTGGAGTAATCAGTAGGTACCTATATCACACATAAAAAATGTTTTAACAGTTTTTTAGGTACTCCGTTATATCCGTAGACAGAATATAAGTTATATCCCTACCACGATAAAATCAAGAAAATGTAGTTGTAAAGTCATCAACACAAATCGTTATAAACTGAAAAAATGTTTTTTTTTCTTTCATGTTTGGCGTGTATATTGCCAATGTCAAGTCCCGATGCCTGCGTTACAAGAGTTCCCGCGCTTTCCACAACTTCTTCAATATTCTTCTTTTGTAAAATTATAGCTTCCATCAAGTATCGACGGGTTTCGCCAGTGTCACGTAGTTAAATAGCAGCCACAAAATGAGCTAACGTATTGAGTTTAGAGAATACGAAAATAGAAGAATTTGCGTTGCGATGGCGGCCGCGAATCAAACCCCAAAAAAATGGTTTATTTCGGTTTTAAACGGTTTTTTTTGTTTAAACTAAAGATGCGTGACTATGAATGACTTCATTCGAATTATTCGAATATAAAAATCATTCGACTTATTCGAATAATTTACGAAGTTAGTAACTAATTTGATACTTGCTCGACTTTGGTTATTCGCTCATTATTTGGCGGATTGAATGATGTGATTTGATAGGCACTCTGAAATTATTCGTTCCGTGACCGGAATGGAAAATAATTCATTCATTATTCATTCCAAAAACTGTCAACTGACTCGCGAACAAACTAGTTCAAACGACGTTAGTAATTACTAATTAGTAGTGGATTCGAGGAACATTAGTATATTACTAATATTCAAGTCGAATGCGTACATTAGTAGTTGTAGATTATTCGAATCGTCGAATTAGCAACAGTCGCGCATCTTTATTTTAAACGGATTGGTTTAATTGGTTTTAAGCTGGCCTTACATCTATATCCAAGACACCAGATTGTTTATAACTTAACTAGTCTAGTATAATCCTCGGCACGTAAGTTGGCAAGATTTTGTCGTAGTGGGGGAAAGTTCGCGCAAGTGCACTTAGTTGCAACAAAACATGGTCAATATAATATATTACAATTTTATTACCATACTAGCTGACCCACGCAGCTCCGCCTGCGCTATTTTTACGTTAACTAAATTTTTAATAACAGACATTCACATAGAATACATAACCTCCTTTTTTATAGTCGGTTAAAAACTGGGACCCACTTTTTACTTGCTGTCCGAAGCACGGACCCGTTTAGTTCAAATGGCGTTAAACGGTCACCCATCTATTTAATGACCTTACCTAACGTTGCTTAACCCGACCGATTACAAAACCTTGATAACAACTCTCTATGAGTGTTCCCTTGCTAATATTTATTATATTATAAAGAAAAAATGATAAAATCGGACCAAGCGTATAACCAAGTACCCATTTTGACTTTAATCCCCTCTCCCAAATGAACCGTGAAAGATTACGGGATAAAAAGTATCCTATGTCCTACCTCGTAGTAAGATTAAAGATGGGCGACTATGAATGATTTCATTCGAATTATTCGACTTTATAAATCATTCGACTTATTCGAATGATTTTTTGAAATTAGTAACTAATTTGATACTCACTTGACTTTGACTATCGGCGAATTGAATGATGTGATTTGTCAGGCGCACTGACATAATTCGTTCCGGGACCGGAACGGCAAATAATTCATTCATCTTTCATTCGAAAAACTACCGACTGAGTCGCGAATAGTCTAGTTCAAACGCCGTTAGTAGTTACTAATTAGTAGTGGTTATTCGACTATGAACATTAGTATATTACTAATATTCAAGTCGAATGCGCACATTAGTAGTTGTAGATGATTCGAATCGTCGGATTAGTAACAGTCGCGCATCGCTAAGTAAGATCTCAAATCATGCCAAGTTTCATTTGAATCCATTCAGTAGTTTCGGCGTGATGCGCAGCCGTGATACAGACAGACAGAAAGACAGACAAAAATTAAAAAAATTAGGTACATTTTCGGCCTCAGTATCGGTTATAGAATGCCCTCCAAATATAATTTTCAAAACATCTTCAATGTACAGAATGTTACAGTTTTATTATAAGTATAGATTTTTAGTCATGTCATAAAAATAAGGAAAACAGAGGAATGATTGGAATATAATGAGATGTATTAAATGAAATTCATAAAGTTTAACTTTTACATAAGAAATGTATTTTAAAATAAAATATTGTGATAAAGTAATTACAGATTTAATGCTTGGCGGCCGGCAGTTTGCAGGATGAAAAGTCAGAATCTACTTGTAGTGATAAAATAACATTTTCAAAAACTTCTAACAAATACTTAACAATAACAAACTGAACTATGTATTTTAGTACACGAAAAAAGAGGATTTAACACTACGTATAAGAGTCGGCACTCCCATACAAGCCCCTAAATCGAATCATCAACGTACTTTTCCTAACTTAACAAACATAAAATTTAATGGCTACCAGTTTGCCAACCCGCCATTTTTTTTTAAATATTGTATACCACTAGGGCTTGCCACCCCTTAGTATGTTTGTCTATCGATATCGATGAAAATGAAAGAACACAATATACAGGTGTGTTTATTGTTAAGTTTAATTCACGCAAAGTTACCTATGTACAATAACTATGTTTTCAAAATAAAATTAAGCAATTTTTACAAATAAAATAAAGAAATATTTATGATTTTTGAATGCTTTACGATCATTAATCTCAAAATTCGATTCAAAATGGAGTCGTCATACTAGATATGCTTATTTATATGCTGTATTAGTTATTCTTAATCCTGATAACACGTTGTGCCATATCTATGTATGGATAAATCAACAAGTCTTCATTTCCAATTAACTTCACCCATCTGAAGAAAAAAGCATAATATTATAAAAGCACAAAAAACAACTACAAATAAAAACATACATACACACACTCGAAAAATATAGCCCTCCTTCTGGGCTAGTCAGGCAAAAATATCGATATTTATGGACTTATCACTATATAATATGTACATCACTATTTATTTTGTTCAACAACTAAGTTTTATGAATAAATTCATAATTCCATTACAAAACTTGCGATCGACTACTAAATAGGATTCAAAAGTAATGTAACTGCTACACCACAAGAAATATTTACATTTTTTTATATTAATTTATCATAAAATTTTACCTTGCCGGGTCATGTGGAAATCTGGCCAAAAATAATTATCTCAGAAAACCTTTTTGTGACTCGCTTAACACCACATATTTCACATTTTCTTAACGATTTACCACCCATAATATTAACACAACGCCCATTAAGGCTTAAATAAATGTAAATAATATTTTATAATATAATAACTTATTAGCCGCCAAAATTCAAACCAGAATAAAATTTTCAAATGTCAAGTTACATCCACAGGTTAGACAACAAAAAAATAACAAATTCGTATTATAATATAATACGTCCAAATTAAAACAGAACTTCATAGAGTTGAAGCCAATACGTATTAGCAGTCATTTTAATTTGGTAACTTTATATTGCCTACCTAATTAGTGCCATTATTTCTAATAAGTACGTTCACAACTCCATACAAATATCGGTTTCTAGGCAGTGTCGACGGCCTGGTACACGCAAGTTTACTCGGGAGCGAACGGGACGTAGACGAGTTGCGGGGAGCAAGGCTCGACCGGCTAACCAATAGCGCGCCCAGAACGATGTTACCTTGTTCCCCGCATCCCGCTGGATAACCAAAGAGACCTATAAAATGACTTCTGCGCATCTAACGAATCTTGCCAGGGCGTCTACTCGCAAAAACGATTATCGATACATCGTAACATTTGTCGTGTCTTTTTTTTTTTTTTTTTTGTATGAGTAGTACTGTTGGCCGCAGATGGCCATTACAGCTTCACCGGACAAGAGGGGCGAGCGCTTTGAGCGCTCCAGCCCGGAAAGATAGGTAGCGACTAGCTCAAGGGCACCTCAGGGAGGCACGGCCTCGGCTTGGGCTGCCGCTTAGAGAGTGTGTGAGTTTACCACCGGTTCACAACGCGCCCCCGCTGAGAAGAACCGGCAAGAAACTCAGCGAGGGGATGCATGTCGAGGTCGCATGTGTACGATCCTTCGGCCTCGCCGGCGAGACCGGTGTCTGTGTGTAGGTGTGTGTACGACTCGTGACGTCGTTGTCGGTGTAGGTGTTGGTGTTGTGTCAAGGTCCAGGAGGACGGACATCGGGTCGGGTGGGTCGAGCAGTACATGCCGCGGACGGCGGCGATGTACGGTAGGTCGACGATCTGAGGGACCAGGGCGTCTACTCGCAAAAACGATTATCGATACATCGTGACATTTGTCGTGTCGAATCCTACTCTGAGTTACATCGTTTTCTATGTCGTAACGACGAATGAACGAACGATACATTATTCGACATTATCGTCCATAACCTACTCTTACACGCTGGCTACACGGTTATAAACCACAGGCACTAACTTGATAAAGTGGCTATGATTCCAGGAAAAATATCGATATGTCTATATTTTATGTTTAGTAGTCTTGTGTACTACAAGAACGGTGAACGGTTAGGAACCGTTGCGCAATGCTCACCGAATAGATTCGGTAATCTTAATCGTACATCGGACACTTGCTGTTTTAGTTCAGCTTGAACGATGAACAAGCAACCGTACGAAGTACTACGTACGAAAGAGTCCGGTCCTCATCTTGCGGATGTTGTGTGTTGCCAGGGCCAAAGTTCGGTGGGGGTGGTAGCGGGGCATCTGCCGGAGATTCTTAGCACCCCCTACTGGACCGTTACCCCACCTGCTACCAAGACGAGGAATAGAGGAGCCGCCGGGGACTAGGGGCCATTTGCAAGTCGTGTCTGTCATTGTGTGTTTAGTGTGTTAGTTTAGGGATTTGCCATAATCCCCACGCTTGGCAGGCGTCTTGGGGATCGCAGTATATATGAAGAAATGAATCTCAAACAAAAGACGCTACTGCCCGTCTTCTTGATTTCCCTTAGTCGCCTCTTACGATACCAACGGAAAGAGGTGGGGGATGCAATTCTAACCCGGCACCCCACGGGTATTTTATACTACATATACAAAATTCCTGTGACCAGTAAAAAAACCCCGCCCCCACACCATGTGATGATAATGATGATCGTTGTGTGATGATGTGATGATGATCTTCATCACCAAGATATGAACGAAGTTGATGATGTGTGATAATGATTTATCTTTTAATGTGTACTTATGTATACATGAAAAATACACGATATATTTATTTCAATTTGTAAATAAAATTCGTTTATTAATCGGTTGGTAAAAGTAAACAAGAAGACTAAGCTAGTGTAGAGGTTGAAAAAACGACGGATGCATCGTCAACGATTGACAATGACGTCCACAACTAAAAACATTCTGTTTACGATATCATCATCATTCTCCTTACCTTATCCCATCAACTGGGGTCGGCGCAATATGTTTTATCCTTCCATTCATCTCTATTTGCAGTCATTTCCTCACTCACTCCAGCTACTTTCATATCATTCGTAACACAGTCCATCCATCTCTTCTTCGGCCTTCCGTGCGCTCTATATCAATCCACATTCAAGCTCATCATTCTTCTCGTGACATGCGTCTCCTCTCTCCTCAATACATGTCCAAACCAAGATAGCCTCCGACTCCGAATTTTATCGGTGACAGGCGCTACTTTCATACTTCCTCTTACATACACATTCCTCACCTTATCCATTCGCGTCACTCCACACATCCATCTTAACATTCTCATCTCTGCAGAATGGACACGCTTTTCGTCTTGCGCTTTAGCGGCCCAACATTCCGCACCATAGAGCATAACTGGTCTAATGACCGATTTATAAATTTTGCCCTTAAGTTTCAGCGGCATTTTTGGGTCGCATGTGGTACTGGTTATTTGTCGCCACTTTTGCCATCCGGCGTTGACTCGCCTTTTAACATCCCGGTCCACATTTCCGTCGGGCTGAAGCAACGAACCGAGGTACTTAAAGTCAGAGCATGATGGTGTTACATTGCTGTCAATGGTGATATTCACGGCACTAGCGACACCACCAAAATCACAAAATAAGTATTCCGTTTTGGTTCTACTTATCTTCAATCCTACAGTCTCTAGTGCGTGCTGCCAGTTGTTAAGGTGGCTTTGCAATACTGCACCATCCTCTTCAATTAAGACTATGTCGTCTGCTGTTTACGATATAAAGTAGTCGAAAATTTTCTGTTTTTTTTTTATCTAATTTTTTTTCGGGGCTTTTGCTCTGGTGGAATACACCAGCCCCATTTAGACTGTTTTATAAAACAGTTTATCGTGGACGATATACGGTCTTGTTTTGTCGAATGAAAATGCGTCGACGATAGACTTGTGTAGTACATGAGAGAACTATTCCTTTTCATTTTTAGTACAACACTCTTTTAGTACTTCGTCTTTCAGTATGTATTCGACTATTCGTAGTCTCTAGCTCTATAATAACTGGTCAGCTATTCCTATTCGTTTTTAGTACATCATTCATTTGGATTCATTTAGTACTTCGTCTTCCGCTCGAGATTTATTCGTAGTCTCTGGTTCTGCACGAACTGGTCCGATCAGTTACTCGTTGACACACTCAGAACGGGACTGAATGAGCGGGAATGATATGTACTAAAAGTACTAAAATAATAAATTATTACATTTAAAAGATTATACTAGTACGTAGCGCTCCGTTCAATGTCCGAGCAAAAACAAGCCTAGAAGATATGCATACCTATATGAATGTTAAAGAACATGAGGATTAGGTTATTATTGAATATTAATTATGTAACGTTTGTGATTTTAATAGTTTTAATATTATTGTTGTATGACGCAGTATGTAAAAAAATAAAGCTAACAAAAAAGAACAAGATAATTAAATGGCTGAAATGCGTGGGGTGGTGGCGTCTTCAATTCGAACAATGATGATGATATAGATGATGATGGTGATGATTATGATGATAGTTGTGTGATGAACGTGATGAAAATGTGAATGATGATGTTGTATGGTGATGAAGATATGAATGGTGATGATGGTGTGAAAGTTGTGAATGATGATGAATGGTGATTATGTGTTATAATGGTGATGAGGATGTGAATGATGATGATGATGAATAGTGAAAATGTGTGATGATGGTGATAAACATATAAATAGTGTTGATGATGATGAATGGCGATGATGGTGTTTGATGATGATGATGAACGGTGATGAATATGTGAATGGTGATGTAGATGTGAATAATGATGATGATGATGTGTGATAATGCTGATGAAGATGTGAAAAATGATGATTATGATGAATGGTGATGATGGTGTGCAGAAGTACACATGAAAAATTACACGAAAATATACTGATTACAATTTGTAATTAAAGTCATTGATCTATCGATTAGTAAACGTAAACGAGAAGCCTACACTAGTTTCGTCGTTGACCAAACGACAACGACAACGATAGACAACGACGTCGACGATCAACGTCTACAGCTAAAAATTCTGCTTACGATATAAACTGCTCGAAACTTTAGACTGTATTATAAACTAGTTTATCGTGGACGATAAACGGCCTCGTTTCGTCAACCGAAAATGCGTCGACGACCAATCCCTAGATGCGTGTTTACCGGACGCCGGAGTTCTAAACACACTGAAAGTTCAAATTAGTTTTTGTGTGTAGTACAAGAACCGTGAACAGTTAGGAACCATTCCGCAATGCTGATTAACCACCAACCGTTAATCGTACATCGGACACTCGCTCTATTAATTCAGCTTGAACGATGTGCAAGAAACCGCTCGATGTACTAAGTATGAAGAAGTATGGGTACACGACTATCAGATGCAAGTGGAAAACAGAACGATGAGAGGGGGAACCCCAGGGCTCTCCGGTGGGATCTGCACCAGGGGTCCCTCAATGCCTTGCCTTTGAGCCCGACGCCGGGGGGCGCATTGTAGCCTGCCGCCGGGGGGTGCATTGTAGCCCCCCGGGAACCAGTCACGGTGCTCACGGGGACGGGGGTCGCAACCCCGTCGCCTTCCTCAATGGATGTTCAAAGAGCCCACACCTCGAACGTCTAGCGACTTCCAGCGTCATATTCAGCTTTCATCTTTTGCCTTACTGGACACAGACCCAATGGAAATACATGATGTGATTAATTCGTTGAAATCTAGCAGTGCTCCAGGCTGGGACAATATACCTTCTAGTTTTTTAAAACTTGCCATAAACGAAGTTACTCCAATTATATGTCATCTGGTCAATCTATGCTTCAAACTGGGCGTATTTCCTGCAATGCTTAAGCAAGCTCTTATTACTCCGGTATACAAGAATGGTGACAAAAACGATGTTAACAACTATCGTCCTATTTCAGTACTATCTTCTATATCTAAGATAGTAGAAAAAGTAATGAACAAAAGATTAATCAATTATTTGAGTAAATATAACATTTTATCTGATTCGCAATTCGGTTTTAGGCAAAACAAGTCGACAGAGGATGCCGTCATAGCTTTAAGCTCACTAATAGCTTTAAGCTAACACATTTAGATAAAGGATACAAGAGTCTTGCTGTATTTCTAGATTTAAAAAAGGCATTTGACACCTTTTCTGTCCCCATTCTGGTGCAAAAGCTTGAGAACATAGGCATCAGGGGTACCCCTACTGCTTTTCAAAGACTATTTGAGTGGTCGGAAACAGAAAGTAATAGTTGGACAATATGTCAGTGATGACACACATATATCTTACGGAGTGCCACAAGGCAGTGTGTTGGGCCCGACGCTGTTTTTGATTTATATCAACGGGCTGTGTAATTTACAAATTAAAGGTGCTAATATATTTTGCTATGCCGATGACACAGTCTTGGTTGTTAATGGTTCTTCATGGAATACTGAACGATCATAACGATACTGAACTGGCACTTATGCAGGTGGCTCATTGGTTAAGGATGAACCTTCTTTCGCTCAATAGTGAGAAGACTAACTATATATGTTTTTCGAAAAATATTCGTACCCAGCCTGCTACTAACTTTAGTATTCAATTACATACTTGTCATTATTCACCTGAAATAAATTGCAATTGCTCTACAATTAATAAAGTAGCTTCGACTAAATACCTAGGTGTAATGATTATCATGGCACAGTCATATAGATTTAGTTTCTACCAGAATAAGAAAGTTAATTTGGATTTTTAAAACATTAAGATATGTAGCCTCTGAATCACTTTTGAATAGAATATATTTAGCATTAGCTCAGTCTGTGTTAGGTTACTGTGTCTCTGTCTGGGGTGGGGCATCCAAAATAATTTTTTTGGAAGTGGAACGAGCTCAAAGGGCGCTCTTAAAAGTGATGTATTTTAAGCCGTACATGTACCCCACAAATGAGCTTTACATGGAAAGTAATTTATTGACCGTCAGAAAATTGTATATTTTATTTGTAGTACTGAAAAGGCATAAATCTGTAGTCTTTGATCCCAGTATTTTAACTAAAAGGAGGAAAGATATCGTTTTCACTATAGACAATGTCAAAACTGTTTTTGCTCAACGACAGTATATTAAACAATCGGCCCTCTTATATAATAAAGTTAATAAAATCTTAAACATCTATCCTATGGATACTCGTACTTGTAAATTAAGGATAACTAATTGGTTAAAATCTTTAACATATGAAGATACAGAAACATTATTACAATCATCTTCGTAATTTATATTGTAGTAAGTACCTATAATAAAAATTAAAAATCATGAATTTGAATCATTCGTATGAGACGTTTTTGGATTATATTTATACTTATACATAGTTAAATATCAACACTCTCTCTCTCACACAACTACACACACAGTCACACACGCACACACACACCTACACACAAACACACACACACATAGGCAAACATACATTCAGATACAGAATACAAAAAAAAAACTTACCTTTTCTTTATTTTTTGTCTGTTAATGTTAATATTTACAATAACACACAATTTACTGCTAGGTTTATTGAAATGTATAAATACATATGGCTATGGGAGAGCGGAATCGTCTGGCACAGGTGTTACACTTAAAAGGCGATCCCAACCTTGTTTCGAAGTTTGTAATCTTTCTGGTTAATGAATAAAGATTTATTTATTATTTATTTATTATTTATTATTTTGCTCGGACATTGAACGGAGCGCTACGTACTAGTATAATCTTTCAAATGTAAAAATTTATTATTTTAGTACTTTTAGTACATATAATTCCCGCTCATTCAGTCCCGTTCTATGTGTCAACGAGTAACTGATCGGACCAGTTCGTGCAGAACCAGAGACGAATAAATCTCGAGCGGAAGACGAAGTACTAAATTAATCCAAATGAATGATGTACTAAAAACGAATAGGAATAGCTTACCAGTTATTATCTGTAATAACTGGTCAGCTATTCCTATTCGTTCATAGAGCCAGAGACTACGAATACATACCGAAAGACGAAGTACTAAAAGAGTGTTGTACTAAAAATTAAAAGGAATAGTTCTCTCATGTACTACACCAGTCTATCGTCGACGATAAACTAGTAATATCGTCCACGATAAACTAGTTTATAAAACAGTCTAAAGTTTCGACTAGTTTATATCGTAAACAGAATGTTTTTAGCTATCGACGTCGTTGTCAATCGTTGACGATGCATCCGTCGTTTTTTCAACCTCAAAACTAGTTTAGTCTTTTTGTTTACTTTTACCAACCGATTAATAAACGAATTTTATTTACAAATTGAAATAAATACATCGTGTATTTTTCATGTATACATAAGTACACATGAAAAGATAAATCATCATCACACATCATCAACTTCGTTCATATCTTGGTGATGAAGATCATCATCACACAACGATCATCATTATCATCACATAGTTTGGGGCTGGTCACAGGAATTTTGCATATGTAGTGTAAAATACCCGTGGGGTGCCGGGTTAGAATTGCATCCCCCCATCTCTTCCCGTTGGGTGTATCGTAAGAGGCGACTAAGGGAAATCAAGAAGACGGGCAGCAGCGTCTTTTGTTTGAGATTCATCTCTTCATATATACTGCGATCCCCAAAACACCTGCCCCTGCGTGGGGATTCTGGCAACTCCCCCCTAAACACACAATGACAGACACGACTTGCAAATGGGCCCCAGTCCCCGGCGGCTCCTCTATTCTTCGCCTTGATAGCAGGCGGGGTAACGGTCGAGCAGGGGGTGCTAAGAATCTCCGGCAGATGCCCCGCTACCACCCCTACCGAACTTTGGCCCTGGCAACATACAACATCCGCAAGATGAGGACTGGACTCTTTCGTACGTAGTACTTCGTACGGTTGCTTGTTCATCGTTCAAGCTGAACTAAAAGAACAAGTGTCCGATGTACGATTATGATTAGGGAATCGAATCTATTCGGTGAGCACTGCGCAACGGTTCCTAACCGTTCACCGTTCTTGTAGTACACAAGACTACTAAACATAAAATATCGACATATCGATATTTTTCCTGGAATCATAGCCACTTTATCAAGTTAGTGCCTGTGGTTTACAACCGTGTAGCCAGCGTGTTAGTCGCAAAGTCGCTTATCGAATATTGGAATTTTTCAACGACCTAAACGTGATTTTTCGATAATCTTGACGATAGCTCATTAGGTGTCGTTGGCGATATCGTTTTAGTTTTTACCTTTGATTTTCTTTAATTTTCTTTATTTTTGATATTTATGATTAATCTTTTAGTTCACAAAACGTGTACCGGACCGGTTAAATTTATGTATTTCTTTTATTTTTTATTATTATTTAAATTGGTAATAAGCAGAAGGACCACCTGATGGTAAGCCATTAATTTAATAATTTTATTTAAATTTATATTTAATTATTTTTATTTAAATTAATAATTTTATTTAAATTAATAATTTAATAATTTTATTTAAATTATTTAATTTAATAATTTTATTTAAATAAATAATTTAATTATATTAAAAAAATAATTTAATAAAATATAGAATTTAATTTAATTTAAATAACATATAAAATTTAATTTATTTTAAATAACATAATATATAATACATAATTTAATCTAAATTAAATTAAATTATATATTTTATTTTATTTAAATAAAATATAAAATTTAATTTAAATAAAATATATAATTTAATTCAATTTAAATAAAATTTAAATTAATTTATATTAAATAAAATTTAATTTAAATTACATTAAATTTAAATATAAAATTTTATTTAACTTAAATAATATATAGAATTTAATTTAACTAAATAAAATATGAAATTTAAATTAATTTAAATAACATATAAAATTAAATTAAATTTAAATAACATAATTTAATTTAAATAAAGTATAAAAATGTATTTAATTGTAACTGCGAGGCCATAACTTTGTACTTATTATTTATTCCATTCGCTCCGAACATCGTAGGAGCGAATGGAATAAATAATAAGCTCGTATATCATATAAATATTTACTCTACCGCAACGATAATCGACGAGAAATTCGAACATTTGTTAGAGTAGGGCAGGTGCGATACTTTCGGAGACGTATCGTTTCGTTTCGAATGTATCGTTGTCGATTTTGCGAGTAGGCCCCCAGGACTAGGGTCTGGGTCGGGTTGTCGTGTCGAATCCTACTCTGAGTTACATCGTTTTCTATGTCGTAACGACGAATGAACGAACGATACATTATTCGACATTATTATATTATGTTATATATTTTATTTTATTTAAATAAAATATAAAATTTAATTTAAATTATATATATAATTTAATTTAATTAGAATTTAATTCAATTTAAATAAAATTTAAATTAATTTATATTAAATAAAATTTAATTTAAATTACATTAAATTAAATTATATATTTTATTTTATATAAATAAAATATAAAATTTTATTTAACTTAAATAATATATAGAATTTAATTTAAATAAAATATGAAATTTAAATTAATTTAAATAACTGTTAGGGTTTGCAATTTTGTAGAGATTTATCGCTACTTATTTAATACTTTATTTTAATTGTTTAATATTTTAATATACTGGTAACTACTTTTCGAGTACTGACAGAAGCGGAAGTTAGTCATAGACTCTGCAATTGATTCGTAGCGCCGCCGCCGGCCAATCACGGAGCCGCATTAAAGAGAACTGATGCGGGCTGTGATTGGTCGTGGCGAGTCGTTTGGGGGTTTAGTTTTCGAGTAGGGATTTTTCTGATAAAAGCATGGTCGGTAGTATTGTGAGGGTATTCGAGTGTCAACCACGAGACTGTTAAGAGTTGGAAGTAACTGTTGATTGTGAATTTGATTTATCTAATTTATTGTAGTCGTGTATATTCAGTGTACAAAGTGTTGTAATAAAAGTGATTTATATTCTGTGATGATATCTTCTATTATTCTCCTCGGAGCAAGGTCGTCCTTATAGATCAGAAGTGGCTATCGCAACTAACTTCAACAAAACGTAAGTACACGCCCAAATCTAAAATTTTTAGACAAGAAGTGTTTTGAATTAAGTAATCTTTGTCTTTTGAATTAGTTTGAATTGATATTTATCTCTACGCGTTGTAGTTTTTCTATATCGGTTTGCTGCTTAAAATTTATCATCGTGCATTGTGATTTCTAAATGAAATTTGAAGGTAACCCGCAATACCTGGAAAAATAAAAATGTTTAAATATTTTTAAAGTACCTACCCTCTATTTTTATGTACAACGCCAATTGAGCAAATCAAACTGTTCGTATATTATATTTTGTATTTTCTCTGTAAGTGATTATCTTGTAATCTTTTGCGAAAATAAATGTCTTAAACCGTATAAGTATAATCCGCTATTTTTTGCAAATAAAAACAGCTGACGGTAAGACGGAGAAATTTCAATAGGTAGTCCAATGATTGACAGATACATCCATACCAATTGTATTCTTATAAAAAAATACATAGGTATGTAACAGTTTCGGATAGTCTATAACTAATAATATAATTGGGAGATTGTATTTATTTCTTGCATGATATGGAATAATATGGAAGATGATAGCAGTGTCTGTATTGTATCGAATTATATCTGAAGTGCGCAGTATTAGTGTCAGATTGCAGTATTAGTAATGTATTATGGTCTCATCGGTTATTATTGGGTGACCTCATACCAAAATATTCCTACAGTGTATGGCAGTGATTGTGTTAGGTAGTCGTCAATCTGTTTTCTTTTAACTACATAGGTAGTAATTTTAGCTTGCCTATATAAAATGCTCTCTAATATTTACAAGTTACCGTCATAATACGATACACGTGTAAGTCTGTAACATAATATTCACACAACCTTTTTGTTGCGAGTCGAGCGTGAGCTACGGAATGACGGCCACGAGGATGACTAAGGTGGATCGGAATCAGCGTTCACAATCACTGCGGGACAACGACCGTCGTGGAAGGAGCCATCGCAATCGGTCCGCTGACTGCCGGTAGCACAGAGCCACGTGTCGACGCGGGACAATCTAACAGGTCACGTAGTCCTTCATTTTCCAAAAAAAAAAAAAAATGTTTTCGATATTTTTAAATGCGTTAGGGATGGTGTTGCATCTTCCCAGGACGCAAAAACCTTATATAATATTAGATTTTGGATCCTTGAACTCAACGCATGCATACTTTGTTAAATTAATGATATTTGTTTACCAAGTGTGCATCGCTATACGGGAGGGTGATAGAACTATCACTGATTTTGGTACTTTGAAGTTCTAGGATCTGGCCGAGGTCTGGTAGTTCGATTCTATTGACCTGGTAGGAATGGCAAGAGAAATTACTGTTTGCTTTTCCTTTTGAGCAGAACATAGCCGGGTCTTATGTCTTGAAGGGGGGCTACTTAGGAGTCTTAGGACGAAGGAGTAGGTACGAGGTTTAATACGAAGAATCGACACACAATCAACGTGATATTGTAGGGAAAACGTGCGGTAGTGTATTATTCACAGATACAACTATCGAACTTTGAGGTCTGGTTCCCTGGCATCGCGATGCTCATATCCTGATCTGCTCTTGCAATATCTTTGTGGCATTAAATATCATCAGTCCTGTTGCTGACTGTTGCTGACTGTTCCCCAGTAAGTTCCCCAATATGAATTACTGGTGCTGTCCTAAATCTATTAAAATGCATTGCAAAAAGCGACATGTATAGGTTTAATTAAGTCGGAATAGCCGAGCCGTTACTCAAAACTTATGAATGAAGTACGGAAAATAGGACTCTTCACCGCCTTTGTACCCTTTGGCAGTGACTCCACTTTAACGAATGGATATGTTGTGCAAAAATTAGGACTTTGTCTAACCATCTCTCATCGGTTTTACAAAGGACAATGCCCATCTGTGCCCCAGAAATGCCCAGAGAAAGTATATTACAAGATTGCTCTAATAAATAAAATTAGAATTATGTTGTTAATTTTAAATCATATGAAGCACTAGATAAAAAATAATAATAATAAGACGTTCTTGTTAACATTGCAGTACCAGTGTATCTAACCAAATTGTTTTCACATACATATTGACATTATACAATGGGGACAGACTAGATAATTCCAAATAAGTATATAAAAGAACACTGATCTGGCTTAGCTTATGTGATCATGAAGTTCCTAGTGAAAAACTAATAGCAATGCTGTCTGTGAACGATAAAGTAAAAAAAAAACCAATAGGAAATTATCATGTTTAATGTCCAATATCATAACATTAAATCTAGATAACATATACATACTGCTAAAAAGTTATCTTGTGACATAGTGCAATTTGCATTGCTGACTTTCAGCTCCATACTATGGGCATGGTCCTTTGTTAAGTCTGGGTATGTTATCACCTCAACTATGCATAGACGTTACTGCCCAAGTTGTATCAGGGGGTGGTGAATTGCACGAACATACTTAATCGCTTATAAAAACTTGACTCAGTTGCAATTTCTTGATGTAGGTAATAAATTCTCCTTAACCTGAGTTAGACAAATGAGTGAATGTTCCTTTACGGCTTGATCAGTCGATGTCTTTGGGTTGTACGGCTCAGCCACGGTATTGGCTGATTGATCTACCATTTAGTAGCAGTTTTGAAAAAAAAACGAATTTCAACTGAATAGTACACATGAGAGTAGAAACAGTAACACATGTCTAAAGGACGTATCAAGCTAAGTGCGGACGTGTTGATGTTGTGATAGTGCAATCATCAGCCATATGTCGGATCTTGATAGATTTTGTATTTTGTCGTGGGGATAGTGCAATTTTCTGACAAGGTCATAACGGGACCACCGTCAAATGTAGTCACAAGCACAGCATTATAATAATCAGGCTCGTGTGTCTGAAGATAAGCAACGTCTATTAGACATACTGAAACTCTAAATATTGTCGACGTCCCTCCATAATTTAGGACGCGCAAACATCACGAGTTGAATAGTTACCACTCAAACAGGTTGTCCCATCACGAACGCGAAGGCCCGTCTCAAGCTAGTCTTTGCTTGTTCGTAAAAGGGATGGGTCATTTAGGATGTGCATGGATTATCGGCTGTTAACTTGAAATTATCTTATTCCTGTCATTGAAGACTAAATGCCTCTACTAGCTGCACAGGCCTGTCGTCGGTATTACCCGTAGTGCTGTTCTCTAAGCAGCAAGGGCTCGAGCTCGATGCTACGACAGTGGCTTGTCAAGTTTTCGTGTTCACTAAATTTGCTTAAGCAACACTACCGCCACGAGGGTCTAATAGTTTAACTGTCAGCTCTACGTTGAGCAGAAATTCGATAGTGAGTACGGATCCCTGCGGCGTTAGGTTCTACGTCTAATTCGGTGCTGGCTCGACGTCTAGCATGCACTGCTACAGTAAGTTGGGTTGATAGCTGGGTTCCGATTTCTGAGTAGAGCAAGCATATCGTCGCTTACTATACTATATCATAGACTTTAGCAGAAGCGAAGAACCTCTACTCAGTTGTAAAGTTTAGCTGTGATTTTCTTTCTGCGAAAGTTTAGGGTTATCTGCTAGGTACCGTATTTTAATAATTACCGGTTAGTGAGCATTCCACATTTCTGTACCGGGGTTAATTCCGAGAACCTTTAGTAGGTGTCTATATGTGTAAACTTTGCAAGAGGTCGATTGTTCTGTAACATAGGACTGGTTCTAAAGTGAGCCATGTCGCCAAATAAGCTACCGCGAAATCCCGTAGCCGTCAATGTGGAAGCCTTTTCTGACCAATTTCTGAGTGTAATAACAAACTTTAGTGACTACTGGTTGCACTGTCCAACTGGGAGACCAATCTGTAGGATCAAAAGTATTAACAGCGATTGTGATGAAAAGTGCCTAAATTACATAAATAACTACGTTTTAAAAGACTGTCAAGTATTATGTTATGTACATGGTAATAATAGCAGTATTCGATGGGTAGTTCTGAGGGATGCGGTGTGGCAACTGTGTCGTATGAACAGGTATGAACCACGGCGACATTGAATATTTCAGTGTCAAAAGAAGACCTTAGAACTGACAATCCTGGTTCGTCAGAAAATAATGTTAAAATTAATAGATTCATATCGTTTATTACATTCCATAATATTTACAAGGTGGTTATTGGGTGGTTATTTATTAAATTGGTAGCTTAAAGCTAAGTATAATTATGGACCGTGTAGGGCCACAAAAAAAAATGTAAATAAAATTAAAATTATGGTACAATATCGTTGGTATATACGATTAAAGTATTAATAAAATAAGAAGCGATTTATGTATTGGCAAATAAAAAAAAGGGTATAAACGTTTGCATAGAATTCTCTTATTAAAAAAAAAACATAACTTAAAAGCGAAATACTCCGCAATGTCACAAAAACAAAAGTAGTGGTGCCGTTTCATGCTTTGCATGTTGACCACCTTGGGCCCTTCGTAAGATCTAAGTGAGGTTATACTCACCTACTTGTAGTTATGGGTGTGTTTACCTGATTGATTATACCTGTCAAGAAAACAAACAATCTGTGTTCGTTTTTGAAGATTATAAATTACACAATTGGGGTCGATCAGGGGATCGCTTGGCAAGCGATCGCTGTAGTTATTCTGCATCACATGCTTTCATAAGATTTGAACACTGTTTAGTCGGTGTTGACGGTTAGTTGGAAGGGTTCAATCGTACTATCCTTGAATCGCTAAACGAACTAAACAAAATGATGAGAAAGATTGATTTAGGCTTTTGGGGAGAGTTTGTTGGATACTTAAAAACGCAAAAAAAAACATAGGTGTATCTGATTCAGAGGTGTTATTTGGTGCCAGCATGAATGGGATAAAGCTCTATTCTTAACGTGATAGTCTATCAAACTCTCCTTAATAGCGATTTCCGTTATTCGAAATGGGGTTCAAGATAGGATAGATAAGAGGACAGAAATATAAACCCTGCTTTAACAGTGATGGGCAAAGCAAAAAGTTATAAACGTGGACATATCCACGTTTATAGAACCCTGTAGTCATTAATATTTTGTGGATTAGCACGCATGCAAAACGAACTATAAACTAGCAGGCCTTGGAACTACATAGGTGAAATAGAAGTTCACGAAAATGAATCTAAAGCTAATGTAGTAGAATAGTAATGATAGTAATTAATTTGAATCCGTAATTTTGTGTGTATAATATGAGATATTAAGAGTAATGTTGCTACAGAAGGTCTTTTGTATCTTTCCAGATAAATCACAAGCAATCGATCGGTTTGTGCGCATCGGCCCACTGCGCCGTCTCAAGTAATCGATCGGCTTGTGCACGCCGTTGGTGTTAATCTGATTTCGAATTGGTAGTCGGGCGGTCATGCATGGTATCGAATCGATCGTGCCACGTTTTGATACGTTCGGTGCCACGACGGTGCGTCTCCACAAGTAATCGATCGGCTTGTGTGAGCCACCACAATGCATCGACCCACTGTGCGGTATCAAGTAATCGATCGGCTTGTGCCGCCAGTTGGTGTTTCGAATTGGTAGTCGGGCGGTCATGTATGGTATCGAATCGATCATGCCATGTTTTGATACGTTCGGTGCCACGATGGTGCGTCTCCACAAGTAATCGATCGGCTTGTGTGAGCCACCACGATGCATTGTCCCACTGTGCGGTATCAAGTAATCGATCGTCTTGTATATCCGCCAGTTGGGGTCTATATGATTTTGAAATGGTAGTTGGGCAGTCCTCATGGACTCGATTCGATCCCAATCCCATTAAGTAGTCTCACCTGCGCCGTGTGAAGCAATCGATCGGCTTGCGCTGGTGTGCCAGTCACCAGTCTTTCGTGGACCTGAGTAAGTCCATATATGTACATATTGATATTTCGATGTGGTTTCGATTCGTTGTCTAATAAATTAGAATAGAATGGAATACTAGATGTTTACAATATAAGTGTACAGTTTTCCTAACAGCAATTAGATAAATGATACATTTGTTTTTAATAAAATAAAAGGAATGGAATTATTATGGAATTATCTAATTAACTAACGAAGTTTATTGTAATGTAAAATACATGTACATAACATGATGTAAATAAGATAAAAATAAAACAGGTTCTAAACTATAGTTTGTACAAATTGTTGATGTTCAATTGATTGTATTAGAATGGACCTTCGTGCTGCTGACCATGTACTCGACACCGATTGTTAGGGTTCCACCTGGGTCGTGTGCGGGGACGCACACGTCGTCAGGATGGTCGATTGTTAGGGTTTGCAATTTTGTAGAGATTTATCGCTACTTATTTAATACTTTATTTTAATTGTTTAATATTTTAATATACTGGTAACTACTTTTCGAGTACTGACAGAAGCGGAAGTTAGTCATAGACTCTGCAATTGATTCGTAGCGCCGCCGCCGGCCAATCACGGAGCCGCATTAAAGAGAACTGATGCGGGCTGTGATTGGTCGTGGCGAGTCGTTTGGGGGTTTAGTTTTCGAGTAGGGATTTTTCTGATAAAAGCATGGTCGGTAGTATTGTGAGGGTATTCGAGTGTCAACCACGAGACTGTTAAGAGTTGGAAGTAACTGTTGATTGTGAATTTGATTTATCTAATTTATTGTAGTCGTGTATATTCAGTGTACAAAGTGTTGTAATAAAAGTGATTTATATTCTGTGATGATATCTTCTATTATTCTCCTCGGAGCAAGGTCGTCCTTATATAACATATAAAATTAAATTAAATTTAAATAACATATAATTTAATTTAAATAAGGTATAAAAATGTATTTAATTGTAACTGCGAGGCCATAACTTTGTACTTATTATTTATTCCATTCGCTCCGAACATCGTATATCATATAAATATTTACTCTACCGCAACGTTAATCGACGAGAAATTCGAACATTTGTTAGAGTAGGGCAGGTGCGATACATTCGGAGACGTATCGTTTCGTTTCGAATGTATCGTTGTCGATTTTGCGAGTAGGCCCCCAGGTTACGTGCCGATGGCTGTACGTCTGTGGTATAAAACCGTAGTGAAAAATCCTAAATCTATGTATAGAACGAAGTCGAGTCGCTTTCCTCTTCTTTATCCGACACTTCCGACAGAACGTAGAGTGCGTGCGTGTCACGAAAGATCTTGCAGCGTAGCATCCCTAATACGTCTGTGGCTTGCAGGAAGGAGGAAGGAAAGAGTTCCCTTCGTGGTTAAGTTGGTATAATTGAATTTGGTGTTGTCATTGAATTTAAAAATATTTACCCTCATTATAGGGAAAATACACACTAATATAAATCATACGGATGTATTCACTAGTCAAAAATTACGTAAACACGCAGTACCCTAATTTATATTTTGCGATTTATACAGGTCAAATCGTATACAGGTTAAATCTTAGAGAAAGAAACCAATAGAGAGCTGGCACTTTCTTTCTCATACGCGCAAGAAAAGAATGCATTTATATATATTATCCAGTCCTTGACTCCAAGATATTCCATCACTAGTAAGTACCCCGTGGGTACGATCCGGAGATATCGCACAAGTTTCAGAGGTTAGAAAGAGAAAACAACATTATTATCTCTTTCGTATCCACCCCGCCTCAGCCGAGCGACAGCCACCTCATTCTTGTCCGTGTGATCACGGCGTTCGCACGAGTTCAAATACAAGGGATCTTTGAAATCATGAAAAATCGAAAATAAAGAAGACATAAAATTAAAAGTGAAACATTGTACGTGTCGCTGTTAACGAAGATGTATACTCTCGAGCTAAAGTGTACCCTTTGAATTCATTGGGAATCACTACTGTTTAATCCGTAGAATTCTACGGATATTATTGTGCCTAAATATTATTCTGCCTGCCTGCCTGCTGCTGTACCTGCGAAGATTTATACGCTCGAGCTGAGTTTGTGTACCCTTTGCATTCATTGGGAAGCACTAATTTTTATTATCCGTTGTATTCTTCGGATATTATTTGGCCTAATTATCACAATGTCCTAAATACGACAGTTGCATTCATCGGAAATCATACAGCTTATCTGTTATATTCTTCAGATATTGCATTTTTTTTTCTTGGCCTAACTACCCGCATTATTTACTACTACAGGTGAGTTCGTCTATTTTTAGATAAAAGCGAATAAATATTCGCTGTTGTTGTACCTTCAATTATGATCAAAAGAAAATTCTAAATCTATGCATAGATACCTAATGGTAATCATCAGTCAAATGCAAGCTTCGCGTGGTATCGGAATTTGTGCTCGAAGGTGCGGAGGCAACAAATCACGGTTACAAATGTTGCCACAGAATAGTCCCTGATCAGTTTTGTTGGTGTGGTGGAAGGAATCTCTAACGAAGTTGATTCACTTAGTTTTATGAATCTTCATTACTCAATTTGTAATAGCTACTCTGAACCTGGAGTTTGGCACCATGCTGATCGATAGTTATAAGGCTATTAGTCAGTAAAGCTTAATTGGCTTCATGAAAGGTGGACAAGCCTCTTAAATCTTAAAAAAAAAAAATTATATGTCGGATAATATCCGTACTCTAAACGAAGGGGCCACTCTTGGCTTATTCTCACTATGCCGAAACTGATACCTGTCAGTCGGTTATCATTCTACTTCGATCGAACCTTGACAGATCCTTTTAAGATTGTAAAACAGATTTCTTTTTTTTTTTGAACAAGTAGGTAGGCGATTTTGGTAAAAAAAAAAAAAACAAAACAAGAATTGCCCACATTTCATACTTATTGGAAATTTAAACGGGAAAGGCTCCGTAAAACTATATTTCAATTCTAGCACCAGCGCGATGACCGACAAAGTCACACACAGTGGTCTGAAACCAGTGAAGTTTTTAATGTGCACTCTAACCGCCACCAGCGCGGCGTCGAGGACTGTCATCATCGCCTCCGCTTGACTGATTGCCGACCGTGTCCGCCACGAGTCCAAGCGTCGCAACAATTCAATGAACCTCTCAGTTTCATAATTAATTACCAGTATAATGTTTGATTCAAAAACTTCTAGTAAAGTAAGTTTTATGCTGGGTCCATACTTTTGCTTGATTTGGCGCGCAACAGATATTCTAAAAAATATATATATATATACTATATATATAATTATTAATTTCATTACGACATAACTATTAACTACAATTAGTATGTAATTGTACTATGTCGTTTTAGCAAGATAGATACTAAGCTCCTGCTTATATGAATGATAACTGTGATATCATTATGACGTTGACACATAGTTTACGTTTACTTTAGTCGTTAATTTGATATCAAGATAAATATTTTCATCAGATTTTCACGGACGCATTTCTAACGAGTAGCGTGCTCCTCTGTACTCAAACTTTAAAGTTGGAGCGTAGCAAGTGGTTCGTAAAAACTGGTGAGCATTGGTCTACATACAGTGTGCTAAAAGTAATGGTAATCCATTGTTATATTGATTTAGTCTCTGGAAAAAAATAAATAATAATAAAGTGACTTTCGTGTGTATACCTAATACCACTGCCTTTTCTTATTCACACAGAATAAGTAGAGTTTATTACCCTAGCTAATATTGGGATAGGCTAACATTTGGAATTGGGGTGCACATATTAACAAATTCATATTTGCATCATATATATATTCATTCTTTATTATATTATTGAGGCTGATATAATAATAATAGGATAAATGCAGACACGGAACGAGAGATCGTGTGTAAAAAATAATTATGTATACATAATTAATATATTATTAGCAATCCTAGGTAGGATTACTTAATTAAGAGAAGCTGTCCAGAAACCATTGTCTCTGGACCACCTTAGTATAACAAGAACTGCACATACCTCTGAAGTATTATTACCACACTCCTGTAACAGGAATACATTGTAATCACTAAGACGCAGCTACTTCACTAAGACTTCCGCACTGTATGAGATCTGGGAAAACGAATGACCACGGTGCCGCTAGAGCAGTGACTTATATACGCGTTCGGCTATCCTTCCTACCCACAATTTATTTGACGACAACTATAATTCCTAATACGGCCTCTCCTGACATGAGCACGTCCTCGGGCTCGCTGTTTCCCGAGAGCAACACGAAGGGGATCCATCGTTCACAGGAAATCCCGGAGTCTAGGCTGCCACGAGCACCGCCTAGGAGCGTTTGCTGGTCCTGCACAAAACACGAAACAACACCCAAACAAAGTGTGCACATAACATTACATTTTAAGAATGCAACTCAATTCGAACTAAAAATGTCCCTCGATTCGAACGTAAGAATGTCTAACTCTGAAAGACGTATAGTTACTACTACTGTGAAGTAAAGCAAGTAGTGCACAAGGGGCGTCTTGCCATACAAAGATTTTAAACTTTCTCAAAAACAAATCTTTAAAAAATAGGAAAGTAAAAATAAGAATAAAAAGTTAGTGCTGTTACTCATATCCTTGTGCTTCTTTGACTGCGCCCACTGCATGACACCAGTTAGGCAGTCATACCTGGTGCGCAGATCTTCGCTGTTGAACAGGTCACGCTAGGACACGCCCTGCAGCTGTCTGCATGGCATGGCACGCGGCTAAGAAAAACAGAATAAGCAGCGAGCAATAAGCGCTCACATAAACACAGTTAAGTTATGAAGTAGTAATAATTACAGAAAACAAATAATCATAGGCTTTAATCAGGTCTCTTCCTGCGTAACCGATACCTTGTATGACACTAAGCTTTATATCGGTCTCTAGTCTTTACGCATGTCTAGTCAGCGTGGGTCCCGCTGACGCAACCTGTTATAAGAAATAACGATATGTAAGAACATGTCGTGGTTATTCCAAAACCATGTTTGCATGGCTTTACATGGGTGTCTTCCATCGACTGACAACATAAAACGTAGGTAGAAGGCATAGGTAGATGGCATAGGTAGATGGCATAGGTAGATGGCATAGGTAGATGGCATAGGTAGATGGCATAGGTAGATGACATAGGTAGATGACATAGGTAGATAGGAAGGCAGAACCGAAGCTCAATGCCCCCTATCACGGACAGAGGCGCCAAGTTTGCATGTCCAGGCAGAACCGAAGCTCAATGCCCCCCTATCACGGACAGAGGCGCCAAGTTTGCATGTCCAGGCAGAACCGAAGCTCAATGCCCCCCTATCACGGACAGAGGCGCCAAGTTTGCATGTCCAGGCAGAACCGAAGCTCAATGCCCCCCTATCACGGACAGAGGCGCCAAGTTTGCATGTCCAGGCAGAACTGAAGCTCAATGCCCCCCTATCACGGACAGAGGCGCCAAGTTTGCATGTCCAGGCAGAACCGAAGCTCAATGCCCTCCTATCACGGACAGAGGCGCCAAGTTTGCATGTCCAGGCAGAACCGAAGCTCAATGCCTCCCTATCGTGGACAGAGGCGCCAAGTTTGCATGTCCAGGCAGAACCGAAGCTCAATGCCTCCCTATCATGGACAGAGGCGCCAAGTTTGCATGTCCAGGCAGAACCGAAGCTCAATGCCTCCCTATCGTGGACAGAGGCGCCAAGTTTGCATGTCCAGGCAGAACCGAAGCTCAATGCCCTCCTATCACGGACAGAGGCGCCAAGTTTGCATGTCCAGGCAGAACCGAAGCTCAATGCCACCTAATCTCGGACAGATATGAAAGCTAAGCTCACCTAACTCACCCTAAGCACAAGGGTATAAAATAAACTGATAACTGTACCGACCACCCGGGGCAGGTCCCTTCGCGGAGTGCCACCTCACGACTCGCTAGAGATCTACGTGAGACATAACTTTGCGTGTGTGAATCGGTTCCAGATAAAAGCATATTTCAACCCGAACTATCAATAATACGCCGGATATACCACGGCTAGTCAGTGGCCAACCTGTGGCATGACCCTGCGTGTACTACAAGCTCCAGGACCACGAAAGTAGTTATAAGAATCTAGCTTTTTTACAACGATACACTAAGAGACCACTATCGGTGGGCAAGCTTTGCTTTTCTCACTAAGATTCATAAATTTGAATTCGGGATAATTATTATCACTACTAGTAGATTTATAAGCTCATACAGTCAACTACTGATGAAAAGCACAACAAAATGTGCAAAACTCACGCCAGTGCGGCTGTTATAACCACACAATTAAATCAGTAGCTGTTTCCTTGTTTCGATGTCCGGCCACGACCACGGCGTACCGACCAACGCCACGGCACAGCGCATTGTATAGGCGGCCACGCCACCGTTAGGGCGGCCACGCCACCGATAGGGCGGCCACGCCACCGTTAGGGCGCCCACGCCACCGTTAGGGCGGCCACGCCACCGTTAGGGCGGCCACGCCACAGTTAGGGCGGCCACGCCACCGTTAGGGCGGCCACGCCACCGTTAGGGCGGCCACGCCACCGTTAGGGCGGCCACGCCACCGTTAGGGCGGCCACGCCACCGATAGGGCGGCCACGCCACCGTTAGGGCGCCCACGCCACCGTTAGGGCGGCCACGCCACCGTTAGGGCGGCCACGCCACCGTTAGGGCGGCCACGCCACCGTTAGGGCGGCCACGCCACCGTTAGGGCGGCCACGGCACCCTTTGGGCTGCCACGGCACCCTTTGGGCTGCCACAGCACCCTTTGGGCTGCCACGGCACCCTTTGGGCTGCCACAGCACCCTTTGGGCTGCCACGGCACCGTTGGACGGCCACTGCACCGTTGGGCGGCCACTGCATCGTTGGGCGGCCACTGCACCGTTGGGCGGCCACTGCACCGTTGGGTGGCCACTGCACCGTTGGGTGGCCACTGCACCGTTGGGTGGCCACTGCACCGTTAGGCGGCCAAACCACCATCTGGGCGGCCACACCACCATCTGGGCAGCCATGCCACCGTTTGGGTGGCAACGCAACGCGGTGGGGAGGAAGGTTTCCCAACATTTTTTGGTCCTTCGAGCCGGATTTTGCTCGATTTCCTACTTTGTAAAAGTAATCCTGTCTACAGAGAAACACTGCGGTATTTTGCGGCATATAAAATGTTTGTGCGGTAATGGCGGAATCTGCCCACTAACATTTTTATATGAATTACTTGTTAACAACTAAACACAGGTTTTGCGGTATTGTTTATTTTAGTGCTAGGCACACGTTATTAGTAAATATTTTAGCCCTCCCATATTATTCATACATAACACTTTTCACATACAATTGCATTTTTAAATTGAATTGCGGCATCTAGCGGAGTTTGTAGGTATCAAGATTGAACCTATTTAATTATTATTTTTTTGCGGGATTTGTGTTATTGTTTATTTTCTACAATAGGGGTCGCGGCGGTCCTCTTA
This sequence comes from Furcula furcula, assembly GCA_911728495.1. Classification (NCBI taxonomy): domain Eukaryota; kingdom Metazoa; phylum Arthropoda; class Insecta; order Lepidoptera; family Notodontidae; genus Furcula; species Furcula furcula. Next base: position 19,553,142 of record OU452249.1, on the reverse strand, counting down.
GTAAGTTCTTACGTTACGTGTTTAGCGGTAATAGACATGTAACTGTAATAACCAGTTCGATTCTGAAAATTTTGTAAATATTTTATTGCGGATTGCGGTGTATATTAACCAAGCGGTAAGGTTAATTGCTCATTATTTTGCAGATATTATTTAATCGATTTGTTTTACTATCGTCATAATTATATTTCACAAATTATTGTGCCTTTCGGGGTTCTGTGCTATATACGCGGTATTATATTATAATCTTTTCATCATGACTCGAAGTCAAGCATTAGCACAGATGAAATATAAGATTGCGGCTCAAAATATCGACTTTCTTTACGATTTAGCACAGACGGAATCATTTTCTGCGGATCAGAAAAATGAGTTTCTGGTGCGTTTTGCGGATCTTAATGCGGTTTTTGCGGAGTTTAAAGAAACTTATTTTGAAATCACTCTTAAGGCGGAAGAGAGTGAGTTGGGAACACTTGAGTCGTCTTTTGATGAGTATAATAGAAAATATTATTTTATTAAAGGAAAACATATGGAAATGCTTGGCGGGCATAATGCGGACGGCGGTAGTCATTGTAGTAACAGATCGAATATGCGGCCGTCTCTACCGAGTTTACCATTACCCACATTTTCGGGGAAAATGGAAGAGTTTGTGTCCTTTATAGAATTGTTTGAGTCTCTTGTAAATCGTAATAGTTTCATAACGGATTCTGAAAAATTAACTTATTTAGCGGGTGCTTTGTCTGGGGAACCTAAAGCACTTATTCAACACTTGTCATATACAAATGACAATTATTCGATTGCTATTGATTTACTTAAGACGCGGTATAGTAATAAGCGGTTATTAGCGGATAAATGGTTACATAATTTGTTAAGTGTACCTCAGATTAACGGAAAAAATCTGAACGCACTAAAATCATTTTTAAATACTTTATTAGAAAGTACAAAAGCTTTGCAAAAGTTAGATTTTCCTGTGGAATCTTGGTCTTACCTTTTATTTTACATTAATTTTCAAAAATTAGACATCCAGTTGCGTAAGCATTTTGAAAGCAAGTTAGTAGATAAGGACCTACCGTCTTTTGCGGACCTAATTAAACTGTTGGAAACAGAAGTTAGGATTTTAGAATCAAGCGCGGATCCCCAAACCAGCGCAGCTGTACCCAATAGATGCAGCAGTGCGGCGAGCCCAGCGGTTAGGGCTCACGCGGCTTTTCAGAGTTCGGCGGTTTTATGTATAGTATGCGGAAAAGGCCCACACTTTATTGCAAAATGTGATGAGTTTTTGGCTATGAAGCCTGCGGAGCGGAAACGTCACATCATTGCTAATCGTCTTTGTTTTAAGTGCCTTAATAAACATAATGTTAGGGAATGTACCTATAGGGCTAATTGCTATAAATGTAATTCTCCTAAGCATCATACATTGCTTCACTTCGACATTCCAGCGACGGCGTTGGAGCGTCATCCGAAGTCAAGTGATAATGCTTACAGTTCTAGAGCGGTGATACCGCAGAGTCCGTTGGATGGCAGTGCTCTCGCGGGGAGTGTACAAGCGGTCGTGCCTTCGCCGATGAGCACCCCTCCAGCGAACGTAACTACAGTTGCGGGTTCTTCTTTTGCGGGCATGGCGTTCAATAAGTTGACACCATGTAATTACCAACGTACAGTACTGCTGGCAACAGCGATGGTACGCGTTTTAGATGATTGCGGTAATTTTCAAGAAGCGCGTGCTTTGCTTGATGGCGGTAGCCAGGGTACTTTTATTTCGGAAGCCTGCGCAACTAAGCTAGGTCTAAAGCGGTATAGATCTAATGTAGTTACAGTAACGGGACTAAACGGCGCCCCTGTGAGCGGTTGCCGGGGTGACGTTTGTCTTACTATTGCTCCTAAGCATGCGGAAAAGCCTATTCTTACTACTACGGCTACAATTTTAAATAAAATATCCCATAACTTACCTAATTTTTCGTTGTCACCTCAACTTGCGGAATATTATCGCGGCTTATGTCTCGGGGACGAATTATTTTATTCAAGCCGTGACGTAGACATCTTGATTGGGGCGGATCTTATGACAGATGTTTTACTGGATGGTGGCTGCATAAAGGTTAATGATCATTTACCTAGAGCGATTAATACGGTCTTCGGTTACGTATTAACAGGGCCTGTCACTTTTGCGGTATTGAATCCTTATCCTCAGGCAACCTATTTCTCTCAAACCTTTGTTTAACATACTGTCACCGACCAGATCCTTCAGCGGTTTTGGGAGGTCGAGGACATACCGGATACGGTTAGAGACCCTAAGGACCTAGAATGCGAATCTTTGTTTATGAATACTCATCATCGGGATGTTGCGGGAAGATTCGTTGTGAGGTTGCCTTTTTTAGCGGACAGACCTGCGCTCGGTGATTCTGTGTCATTAGCCAAAAGACGGTTCTTTGCCATGGAAAAGCGGTTGCAGTCAAATGCCGTGTTTAGAGACAAATATATAAATTTTATGGGGGAATATTTACAAAGCGGTCATATGCCGCTCTGCAGCGGAAAGGCAGAGGACTATGAAATGGAGATGAGTTACGTTATACCTCATCATGGAATTTTTAAAGCGGATTCGGATAAAATTCGTGTTGTTTTCGATGCTAGCGCGGTTACTAGCACCGGAGTCTCTTTAAATGATTGTTTACATGCGGGACCTAAACTGCAGAGGGACATTATGGAAATCATCTGCAGATTTAAAGAGTGGCTACACAGTTATAAACCACAGGCACTAACTTGATAAAGTGGCTATGATTCCAGGAAAAATATCGATATGTCGATATTTTATGTTTAGTAGTCTTGTGTACTACAAGAACGGTGAACGGTTAGGAACCGTTGCGCAATGCTCACCGAATAGATTCGATTCCCTAATCATAATCTTACATCGGACACTTGTTCTTTTAGTTCAGCTTGAACGATGAACAAGCAACCGTACGAAGTACTACGTGCGAAAGAGTTCGGTCCTCATCTTGCGGATGTTGTGTGTTGCCAGGGCCAAAGTTCGGTGGGGGTGGTAGCGGGGCATCTGCCGGAGATTCTTAGCACCCCCTGCTCGACCGTTACCCCGCCTGCAACAAGGCGAAGAATAGAGGCGCCACCGGGGACTGGGGGCCATTTGCAAGTCGTGTCTGTTATTGTGTGTTTAGGGGGGAGTTGCCATAATCCCCACGCAGGGGCAGGCGTCTTGGGGATCGCAGTATATATGAAGAGATGACGCTGCTGCCCGTCTTCTTGATTTCCCTTAGTCGCCTCTTACGATACACCCAACGGGAAGAGATGGGGGGATGCAATTCTAACCCGGCACCCCACGTGTATTTTATACTACATATGCAAAATTCCTGTGACCAGCCCCAAACCATGTGATGATAATGATGATCGTTGTGTGATGATGATCTTCATCACCAAGATATGAACGAAGTTGATGATGTGTGATGATGATTTATCTTTTCATGTGTACTTATGTATACATGAAAAATACACGATGTATTTATTTCAATTTGTAAATAAAATTCGTTTATTAATCGGTTGGTAAAAGTAAACAAAAAGACTAAACTAGTTTTGAGGTTGAAAAAACGACGGATGCATCGTCAACGATTGACAACGACGTCGACAGCTAAAAACATTCTGTTTACGATATAAACTAGTCGAAACTTTAGACTGTTTTATAAACTAGTTTATCGTGGACGATATTACTAGTTTATCGTCGACGATAGACTTGTGTAGTACATGAGAGAACTATTCCTTTTCATTTTTAGTACAACACTCTTTTAGTACTTCGTCTTTCGGTATGTATTCGTAGTCTCTGGCTCTATGAACGAATAGGAATAGCTGACCAGTTATTACAGATAATAACTGGTAAGCTATTCCTATTCGTTTTTAGTACATCATTCATTTGGATTAATTTAGTACTTCGTCTTTCGCTCGAGATTTATTCGTCTCTGGTTCTGCACGAACTGGTCCGATCAGTTACTCGTTGACACACAGAACGGGACTGAATGAGCGGGAATTATATGTACTAAAAGTACTAAAATAATAAATTTTTACATTTGAAAGATTATACTAGTACGTAGCGCTCCGTTCAATGTCCGAGCAAAATAATAAATAAATCTTTATTCATTAACCAGAATGATTACAAACTTCAAAACAAGGTTGGAATCGCCTTTTAAGTGTAACACCTGTGCCAGACGATTCCGCTCTCCCATAGCCATATGTATTTATACATTTCAATAAACCTAGCAGTAAATTGTGTGTTATTGTAAATATTAACATTAACAGACAAAAAATAAAGAAAAGTTAAGTTTTTTTTTTGTATTCTGTATCTGAATGTATGTTTGCCTATTCGTGTGTGTGTTTGTGTGTAGGTGTGTGTGTGTGTGTGTGTGTGTGACTGTTTGTGTAGTTGTGTGAGAGAGAGAGTGTTGATATTTAACTATGTATAAGTATAAATATAATCCAAAAACGTCTCATACGAATGATTCAAATTCATGATTTTTAATTTTTATTATAGGCACTTACTACAATATAAATTACGAAGATGATTGTAATAATGTTTCTGTATCTTCATATGTTAAAGATTTTAACCAATTAGTTATCCTTAATTTACAAGTACGAGTATCCATAGGATAGATGTTTAAGATTTTATTAACTTTATTATATAAGAGGGCCGATTGTTTAATATACTGTCGTTGAGCAAAAACAGTTTTGACATTGTCTATAGTGAAAACGATATCATTCCTCCTTTTAGTTAAAATACTGGGATCAAAGACAACTGATTTATGCCTTTTCAGTACTACAAATAAAATATACAATAAATTACTTTCCATGTAAAGCTCATTTGTGGGGTACATGTACGGCTTGAAATACATCACTTATATGAGCGCCCTTTGAGCTCGTTCCACTCCCAAAATTTTTATTTTGGATGCCCCACCCCAGACAGAGACACAGTAACCTAACACAGACTGAGCTAATGCTAAATATATTCTATTCAAAAGTGATTCAGAGGCTACATATCTTAATGTTTTAAAAATCCACATTAACTTTCTTATTCTGGTAGAAACTAAATCTATATGACTGTGCCATGATAATCATTACACCTAGGTATTTAGTCGAAGCTACTTTATTAATTGTATAGCAATTGCAATTTATTTCAGGTGAATAATGACAAGTATGTAATTGAATACTAAAGTTATAGGCCGACCGTTTAACGCAGGCAGAGGAAGGGAGCGGGGGCGGGTAACGCTACACACGGAGTCAATAATCCAAAGATTTATCTCGAGATAGACATTGTTGGTAAAGAATAAAATAATAAGTATCTTTTTTTAAGTATTTATTTTTAAGTTTTACAAATATTTTATAATAGCTTCATAGGTACAAAATCATAAAACAATAATTAACTCCGTTTAAGAAATATTTAACCACAGATAAAAATTTTATAGGACTATTCGTCACTAATATTCATATCGATTCATGATCTTGTTTTCTGGCTTTAAAAAAGGAATATACATTCAGTGGCGTGCAGTCCATATAGGCAAAAAGTGTTTGCCTACCCTGTGATTTCCCCTATCAGACATATCAATATAAAGTGTGCATAGTAATATTTCGTTTTCTTTTCAATTATTTCACCATTGTAATTAAACAAAAGCACACAAAATGTTTGAAATCAATGCAATCACCTATGCGCGACGAACTTATAAATTCACTGTACTATATCTACTCATAAATAGATTTCGCGCGCGGGCCACGCAAAGACACGACACGGCGGGGCCTGAATTTTCACACATTCAAAGAGATTTATTGCACACAGACTCACACCGATACACGCACCCATAAATAATCTGACTTGTATAATAGAAGAAATATCACGCACACAGACAAAGGACAGAGGCACAGAGAGACACTGCCTACCAAAAGTGACATTTCAATATAGTTTAGTCCCGATAAATATTTATGTTACGACATGAATGCTAATTTCACATGCTCAGTTGTTGCAACCGTAGAATATTTGGTAAGGTGTTCGGAAACAATTCGCGAGACGCGAGTTCGTATCCTCTTAGAATCGAAGTTACTTTTTGTAATGTTTTTTAAATTATTTAATAGAATATAAAGCGGTGTGGGTATGTACGTACTTTGCGAGAGGTCGTATTTTGCGAGAGATAATAATTTAGCTATATATATATATACACACATCAAAAGTGTCTAGGGATCAAGCATTTTTAAGCGGATTTCTTGAGATTGAGATGTGGCTTTGTAATAAATTTATGATTTTATAAATTTATATGGATCCTTTTTGGTGCATTTCATAATTTGAATCAGGAACTGTGAATCAAATTCGAGTAAAAGATGAAAATCAGCTGTCAATATTTTCCCTATAAAAACATACAACGCATTGAAGACATTATTAGTGCTACTGTTTCCCTACTACTGATTAAAACCAACGTTATTATGGAGCGGCGACGTCATTTAAGCAGGGAAGAAATGCTCAGAGCCGTGGGAATGATAGAAGCTGGTTCCCGGCAACGTACTGTGGCTTTAGCTCTGAATACAAGTCAGAGTGTTATCAGTCGACTTTGGACACGTTACCGAAGCACTGGTACCGTGGCTGAGCGCCATGGAGGACGGTATCGCTGCACCACACGGAGACAAGACCGATATATTCAAATCTTAACTCGAAGAGCTCCAACAATAACTGCCATGATGTTAGCCGTGAGGCTTCATCACTCTTCAGGGAACTTAATTAGCGACCAAACAGTCAGAAACCGCTTGCATGAAGTGAACCTTCATTCCCGAAGACCGCTACGGGTACCACCTATAGCAATGCACAATCGTAGGATTCGATATCAATGGGCTCTTGAACACAGAAATTGGGCAGAAGAACAATGGCGTTTCGTGTGCTTTTCTGATGAGTCTCGTTTTGGTATGAGACCGGATACAAGACGTATACGACACTGGAGAACCCCTGGACGCCAACAGCGATTAAAATCCTGCCAGGAAGTCCATCCTTATAGTGGTGGAACCATCATGGTATGGGCGGGTATTTGGATCGGCGGAAGAACTGAGTTGATTTGGATCAGAGGCAACCTCAACGCTCAAATTTATGCTGAGACGATTGTATCAGACGTCATCGTTCCTCTACAAGTGCAAATCGGTCCCTTATTTCAGTTAATGCATGATAATGCACGACCGCACACCGCAAGAGTTGTAAGACAGACTCTCGCCGCAGCTAACATCAATGTCCTGCCCTGGCCTGCTCAGTCGCCAGACTTGAACCCGATTGAGCATGCATGGGATATGCTACAGAGAAGAGCTCTGCCGAATATGGAGGGTATCCAGTCGCAAGAAGACCTTTTTTTGTTGTTGCAACGAACATGGGCGGCCATTCCACAGCGTGATTTGGATGAACTCATTTTGAGTATGCCAAACCGATGTTCTTGTGTTGTTAGTGTTCGCGGTAGAAACACGGATTATTAATTGTTTAAGTTACCCAATAAAATTTTAAAGAAAACTGTTATTTCAGTCTTTTTTTCGAACTTTTGTGTTAGTGGTTCAAATGTCAAAAATCCCTTTATTAGGAAAATGGCAAATTTCTTTATTAATGCAAAGGTGACTTGGTTTATCGTTACTGTGACAAACGAAAACACTTTATTTGATGAATCCTTAAAGAAAATTTTAATTAATATCAATCAGGAGAAAAGTTATTGCACAAAAATATATGTTGATCCCTAGACACTTTTGATGTGTGTAGCTATTATGCACAAAGGGGATGAGTTGTATTGATTCAAAACAAACAACTCGTAATCATTTAGTCAATAAAATATACTCATTTGCTTTTCCTTTGTCTTCCAGACTAAGGATATGCCCCTTTTTGGATTGGTATAACTAAAAGAGGAAGTTATCTTATTTCCTGAGAGACCTAGCTGGCGGATCTTCATCAGCATTATCACACATCATCATCATCATTATTCACATCTACATCACCATTCACATATTCATCACCGTTCATCATCATCATCAAACACCATCATCGCCATTCATCATCATCAACACTATTCATATGTTTATCACCATCATCTCACATTTTCACTATTCATCATCATCATCATTCACATCCTCATCACCATTATAACACATAATCACCATTCATCATCATTCACACCATCATCACCATTCATATCTTCATCACATTTTCATCACGTGCATCACACAACTATCATCATAATCATCACCATCATCATCTATATCATCATCATTGTTCGAATTGAAGACGCCACCACCCCACGCATTTCAGCCATTTAATTATCTTGTTTTTTTTTGTTAGCTTTATTTGTTTACATACTGCGTCATACAACAATAATATTTCAAAAACTATTAAAATCACAAACGTTACATAATTAATATTCAATAATAACCTAATCCTCATGTTCTTTAACATTCATATAGGTATGCATATCTTCTAGGCTTGTTTTTGCTCGGACATTGAATGGAGCGCTACGTACTAGTATAATCTTTTAAATGTAATAATTTATTATTTTAGTACTTTTAGTACATATCATTCCCGCTCATTCAGTCCCGTTCTGAGTGTGTCAACGAGTAACTGATCGGACCAGTTCGTGCAGAACCAGGGACTACGAATAAATCTCGAGCGGAAGACGAAGTACTAAATGAATCCAAATGAATGATGTACTAAAAACGAATAGGAATAGCTGACCAGTTATTACAAAGCTAGAGACTACGAATAGTCGAATACATACTGAAAGACGAAGTACTAAAAGAGTGTTGTACTAAAAATGAAAAGGAATAGTTCTCTCATGTACTACACAAGTCTATCGTCGACGCATTTTCATTCGACAAAACAAGACCGTATATCGTCCACGATAAACTGTTTTATAAAACAGTCTAACAAGGGCTGGTGTACTCCACCAGAGTAAAAGCCCCGAAAAACAATTAAATAAAAAAAAAACAGAAAATTTTCGACTAGTTTAAATCGTAAACAGAATGTTTTTAGCTGTGGACGTCATTGTCAATCGTTGACGATGCATCCGTCGTTTTTTCAACCTCTACACTAGTTTAGTCTTCTTGTTTACTTTTACCAACCGATTAATAAACGAATTTTATTTACAAATTGAAATAAATATATCGTGTATTTTTCATGTATACATAAGTACACATTAAAAGATAAATCATTATCACACATCATCAACTTCGTTCATATCTTGGTGATGAAGATCATCATCACACAACGATCATCATTATCATCACATGGTTTGGGGCTGGTCACAGGAATTTTGTATATGTAGTATAAAATACCCGTGGGGTGCCGGGTTAGAATTGCATCCCCCCATCTCTTCCCGTTGGGTGTATCGTAAGAGGCGACTAAGGGAAATCAAGAAGACGGGCAGCAGCGTCTTTTGTTTGAGATTCATCTCTTCATATATACTGCGATCCCCAAGACGCCTGCCCCTGCGTGGGGATTATGGCAACTCCCCCCTAAACACACAATGACAGACACGACTTGCAAATGGGCCCCAGTCCCCGGCGGCTCCTCTATTCTTCGCCTTGATAGCAGGCGGGGTAACGGTCGAGCAGGGGGTGCTAAGAATCTCCGGCAGATGCCCCGCTACCACCCCCACCGAACTTTGGCCCTGGCAACACACAACATCCGCAAGATGAGGACCGGACTCTTTCGTACGTAGTACTTCGTACGGTTGCTTGTTCATCGTTCAAGCTGAACTAAAAGAACAAGTGTCCGATGTAAGATTATGATTAGGGAATCGAATCTATTCGGTGAGCACTGCGCAACGGTTCCTAACCGTTCACCGTTCTTGTAGTACACAAGACTACTAAACATAAAATATCGACATATCGATATTTTTCCTGGTATCATAGCCACTTTATCAAGTTAGTGCCTGTGGTTTATAACCGTGTAGCCAGCCTGTTAGGTTACAGAAATATGTATTTACGACGGACATTCGGATGATGTTTCGTCAAGTGGTTATTGCGGAAGAAGATCGGAGTTATCAGCTTATCTTCTGGAGAGATTCTCCTGAACTACCACTTCAACTGTATCAACTGAATACGGTGACTTACGGAATGAAGTCTAGTCCGTACCTCGCGATTCGGACGCTGAGGCAGTTGGCGGAGGACGAAGAGGCCAGATACCCTGCGGCTGCGAAACTTCTGCGCTCTTCGGTTTACATGGATGATATTTTAGGCGGAGCGGACTCGCCCGAAGATGCCAGTAAGTTAAAACAGGATTTAGTGGATTTACTGCGTTCTGGTGGGTTCGAGTTAAGTAAGTGGATTTCCAATAGCGCCGAAATCTTGGAAGACATATCACCGGAGCATTTAGAAAAACCTCGGATGTTTAATAATAATGCGGATGGGTCTAATTATTTCAAAATATTAGGCATTCAGTGGGACCCTAATAATGATTCATTTTCTTATCATATTAACCTCAATCCCGAGTTTGAATGTACTAAGCGGATAATTCTTTCCAATTTAGCCAAAACCTTTGATCCGTTAGGGTGGATCACACCAGTGATCTTTCAAGGCAAGGTTCTTATGCAGCGGTTATGGCTGTTAAAATTGGCTTGGGATGACAAACCCTCTGCGGAGGTGGTCGCGGAATGGCGAGATATTATTCAGGAACTGCCATTAATTGAGAAAATTCAAATGGAACGCTTTGCCTTAACAGATGTAAAACGGTGTACGGTGCACGGATTCTCAGACGCATCTGAGCTTGGTTATGGTGCAGCGGTTTATCTGAGAAGCGTGGGGCGTGACGGAGAGGTAAAGGTCACCTTGATGATGGCCAAATCGCGGGTAGCGCCGGTGAAATCAAAACTAACAATTCCAAAACTTGAGCTGTGCGGTGCAGCTTTATTAATGCGGTTGCTGAAGTATGTTGTAGATGCTATACATGCGGATGTTAGCATCGAGGAAATGGTATGCTGGTCGGATAGCACCATTGTTCTCTCTTGGTTGCGGATGTCTCCTCATTTATTGCAGACTTTTGAGGGTAATAGAGTCTCGCAGATTGTAAATAGCGGTTTAAATATTATATGGCGATACTTACCTTCAGCGATGAATCCTGCGGACGTGGCAAGTAGAGGTTGTAGAGCTTCAGATCTGCTTGCACACCCCTTGTGGTGGGGACCACAATGGCTAAAGGCGCACGCGGACACTTGGCCACAAAATATAATTGATAAGGCAGAAAATACTTTACCTGGTATTCGAAAGTCAGAAGTGAAGAAAGTTCACGCGGGAACAGTGGAATTGGTATCCATCTTCACTCGCTTTAGCTGTCTGACAAGGTTGCTGACGGTCGCAGCTTATTGTCTGCGGTTTTATTTTAACTGTCGCAATGTTAATAATCGACGTACAGGGGTTATAACGGCAAAGGAACGGCAAACTGCATTAGAGCGGTTGATAAAATTAGTGCAAGCTACAGAGTTTGCTAATGATTTAGAAAATATTAAGCGAGGCAAGCTGTGTTCTACTGGGTTACGCAGGCTTGTGCCTTTTATTAGTGATGACGGATTGTTGCGTGTTGGGGGCCGTCTGGAACATTCTAGTTTGTCATTTAATCGGAAACATCCGATTCTTTTACCGAAAGATCATCCACTTACGGTTTTAATTATAGATCATTATCATAAAGCGCATTGTCATGTTGGCGCTACGGCTCTACAGGCTATTTTACAAAACAACTTTTGGATAATTTCGGCGCGGCAAGCGATCCGTACTCGTATCTTTAAATGTATGGTCTGTTTTCGTACGAAAGCTAAGCCCACGGAGCCAATGATGGCTTCATTACCCAGGGATAGGGTGAATGCCACCGGGGTATTTCACACCGTGCAAACAGATTTTGCCGGACCATTTTTTATTAAACATTCTCGCGTGCGGAATGCGAAGATTTTAAAGTCATACCTTTGCGTATTTATTTGTTCATCGTCTAAGTGCGTTCATTTAGAGTGTGTTACCGATCTGTCAACGGATAGTTTTCTTGCGGCTTTGACCAGATTCACATCTCGTCGCGGTCTTCCGAGTGTGATCCGGTCTGATTGTGGAACCAATTACATTGGTACGAATAGACACTTAAACGATGTGCAAAAGTTTCTAGCTTCTCAAGAAGCACAAGTGGAGCTTAGTGGTAAAGCCGCTAAAGAAAATATTACTTGGTGCTTTAATGCTCCATCGGCGCCTCATTTTGGCGGTTTATTTGAGGCTACGGTTAAGTCGGCTAAGACTTTATTGCGGAGAGTCATAGGCGACCAGGTGTTAACGCTTGATGAATGGATAACGGTGGTTACAAGAGTGGAAGCGGTTCTTAATTGTCGTCCGTTATGTCCAATAACTCAAGATCCTCAAGATTTTGAGGTATTAACACCTGCTCATTTTCTAATAGGTAGATCTCTATTTTCGGTGCCTGAATATAATTTAGAAGACGTACCTGTTTCGAGATTAAATCGGTTTAAACTCGTTCAGGCTTTGTCTCAGCGGTTTTGGCGAGAATGGAGTAACAAATACCTTCATTCTCTACAAATGCGACATAAATGGACGTCGCTGACAGATCCCCCAAAAGTAGGTGATCTTGTTCTCATCAAAGATGATAATCTACCAAGCTTGAAGTGGAGACGAGGTAGAATTAGCGGTTTGTTCCCAGGAAAAGATGGAATTGTGCGTGTTGTGCAGCTCAGGACCTCAACAGGCACAATGATGCGTCCAGTTGTTAAGGTGTGTAGGCTTCCCCTCGGTTAATTATTTTATTAGGTTTGCGGGTACTGTAGTTGGGCGGTTGTTACAGTACATGTTTATTAATATTTTTTTTTTGTTTTGATCTGCCTTTGTATCTCATTGATAAAGGCTCTAACAGCCTTTCTCGGGCGGGGGGATGTTTAGTTTACGATTACATTTACACTTTCATGCACAACAAACACCATAATATAAATATATATCCTCTTTTCGACAAGGGTTTTTGGTTTTAATGTGTCATTCGGATGCCGTTTTAAAATAAGAAGAAAAAAGAAGGAAGAAAGAAAATATGGCTGTGCGGTCACCGTTATAATTTAGTTGAACAAATTATTATTTTTGTGTTGTATATATGTGAAAAGGACCAGACAATATTCTTGGGGTGAGTTTAGGGTATAAGTTTATGTTATTATAGTTTCTCTCATCATTACCAAAGACAGGGCGACTTTTACAAGGCAGGAGAAAGATTGTAACGCCCTGAACCAGCGCCTGCGGAGACGTTGGGTGAACCCTTTCCGAACCAAAACGCGGTGGGGAGGAAGGTTTCCCAACAACGCCACTATATGGCGCATAAAGCCACTCATGCAGCAGCGGCCAGTGCCACAATGCAGCCAGTAACGCCACAATCGCCCTTGCGCATGGCGACTCGCACTTACACATTCTGTGAACATAACTACAGAAACCGAATTAAAAATTTGATGTAAAAATCAGGTAGGTACATAGTTAAATCAACAAGTACACAGACACAATCAGCACTCGTCAATATATTAGGCCCGTACGACCGACCGGACAGTAACCGCTCGGCCTTCCTTCAAAAAACGTATCCAGATCGAACCAGAATTCAAATGCGATTATTAGTCATCGACCGAGAAAATAAACAATAAGCCAAAACAACACTACAAATTGCGATGACTCATCAAGATTAACCACAAAACATCTTAACGAAATACAATTTTACTGCCAGATTTATTAGTAATCGCACTTTATTATAACTAGCAGTCAGAACTCAAATCAATCCACTGCTTAAAATAATACGAACCAACGAAATAAATCCATCTAGTTCATTTGTACTAATCTAGCCGTAACACTAGACTTTGCCTGTCCTTTGGTACTTCTATGAACGAACTCACTAAATGGATTCACTGACTCGATCGTTCAACCATCGTGTATGTCTACTGTACTACTGGACTACCAACAGTACTATTACAACTGTAAACTGAAGTATTACATATGATCGATTGATCTAACGATCGATCGTAATAATCCTTATCCTATTCGTGTTCCAACATGACCGTACCGTGGGCATCATTAATATTTTTTTTCGAAACACGAACTACCCGCATATGTATTTTTTTTTCTTGAAAAACAATACGTGAAAATAATGGAAACGAATATAACAAAATGCATCAGAAAGCGAAGAGGATAGGGCAGAATCCAATCCCACTTCTGATATTAGCAATCCTAGGTAGGATTACTTAAAAAAAAGAGAAGCTGTCCAGAAACCATTGTCTCTGGACCACCTTAGTATAACAAGAACTGCACATACCTCTGAAGTATTATTACCACACTCCTGTAACAGGAATACATTGTAATCACTAAGACGCAGCTACTTCACTAAGACTTCCGCACTGTATGAGATCTGGGAAAACGAATGACCACTGTGCCGCTAGAGCAGTGACTTATATACGCGTTCGGCTATCCTTCCTACCCACAATTTATTTGACGACAACTATAATTCCTAATAATATATATTTATGTATAATACTATTAAAAGGCATTCTGGCATTAACCCTTTTGGCCCGGACGCGCCCGGCCGCTTTTCGCGCGCGTACGTTTTGTGATGACGTAACTGTTTATGTTATTCGGCGGCCCGCCGTGGTTTCAAATTACGAACGTTATATAAACACAACCACTTAACCGATTTGCGTTCTGTAAACAGAGTTCTACTGAGACAGGTATTAACTATCCAGTATATGCTTTTTTAGAGTTATAAATATCGATTTTTTAAAGGGAAAGTCTAAAATAGGTGATTTTTTGGCAAAGCTGATTTTACCTATTTTAGAATTCGATTTTGAGGGTAGAATATTGACTCAGGCACTAAGAAAGATCCATTCTTTGCATCCAAACTCCTTTTTTACAAGTTTTAAACAAAACACTACCAAAAAAATCGAAATGAACTCATTTTTTAAAAAAAATGACGTCACTGCGCGATATGACGTCATGGTATGCAAAATTTTCGATAGTTAGATTGGATTTTATGACTTTATCTTTGAGTTATTATCGTTATTGTAGTGTACTGGTAAATTGTGTAAAGTTGTGGGTAGACAAGTTTATCGTCTCAAGCGGGCACACTACGCAGGCACTGAGTGGGGATGTGAGAAAGACATAAAAGCCCCTCTAGTGTAGGAGGGGAGATCAGTCGAGTGTTAACCACTGTGCGGGTCAGACGTGGTGTGTGCGTTAACGAGCCGATATAGTTTAGTGTTAACATTAACAAATACAGTGAACTCTACATGGCGACGAGGTGAAAACCGTGAGTAATTATATATTTTTGATAAATAAAAGTGCAATTTAAATTAAAAACAAATAAGTGGTGTGGACGAAATACTTTATTACGTGATAAGTTAATAATTTTAATCATAATAAACTATTTTTTGAGTAGAATTGAGTGGCAAAATAAGTATTTGATCATATAATTACATACAATTAAAATCTTTTCACTTTTTGGAAAAATAATATTCAAGTGATAAGTGAACATAATTAAACAAAAACATAAAAAAAAAGCAGAAGTGTGAAGTCAAACGATTATCTCAATTCTCAAGTAGCCTCTATCTTGACATGGTCTAAAAATTACCTTTTGTAAATTATATTTTTACATGTAAAAGTGAACATACCTACAAAAAAAAAAAAATACAGTGAAGTCATGATTATCTCTATTCTCAAGTAGTCTCCTCTATCTTAACGAGGTCAAAGGATGGCGACCATTTTGTCATAATATCTTTCGCTTTAGACAGATGATTTAGAAATATCTTAATACTTTAGAATAGCTTGGTAAAAAAAAAAAAAAAAAAAAAATTACGTGCAAAGGTGCGTAGGTACAGTATGCGGGTTTAAACACAAAATCTTTTCTGTAAAATATCAGAACTTTAGTTGTCAGAACCTGGGCTTCTTTATAAAAATACCTTGATACCGAAACGGAAGCCGAAATGACTTAAAAAAAAAAAAAGAGGAAATATTATATATAATAATATATTAACCACAGATCGTAGTGCCCTTTCCGCAGTTTAAAGAAGCGTTTTGATGCGCTTTCCCAGACAGATAGAATAGCTAATAATTGACTGACCTAAAGGCGTGTAGTTGGTTTTATTATAAGTATGTCCACAACGCCTCTAAAGTTCATAAAAATGGCACCTGTCCTGATACGCGCAGCTAAACCACAAATGTAAACGCTAAATAAAATTTCTATATACTTGCATATCATATTAACAATGAATGTCCCTGGGGCTATTATATCCCAGATTAGATTTTCCCACAAAATTTGCTTAAGGTTGTGAGGTGAACCTAATAAAATGTAATTGCATATATGAATGATTAATGGGTATAGATGAAACATAAATTCAATGATCACTCTCTAATTGTTATACGAGAAATACTACTTATAAGTAACTAGTCCCAATAGAAGAAATTATTCAGTTATAATGTGTAGGTGTAGAAGGTTAGCAAACCTTATCCTGATCTGTAATGTAAGGGTTGTTTTAAAGTACCTGAGTGCTATTGATTCTAGTATTTAATTTGCAGTACCTAACCTAAATGGTATTACTTACTTGTTTAAAATTTTGCTAAGGACATTCAATAAATTATGTAGGGCGGTGTCAAATTTCTAATGGGTGTTTGAATACCGTGCATTCATTTGCGATGGTTCAAATACCACGCATTAAATTGCGAAGGTACCATACAAAAAGTGGTTCACATTAAATTGTGAACAGGCATTAAATTGCGAATGATGGTTTAAATACCGTGCATTAAATTGCGAGGGTTTAAATACCGTGCATTAAATTGCGAGGGTTTAAAGACCGTGCATTAAATTGCGAGGGTTTAAAGACCGTGCATTAAATTGCGAGGGTTTAAATACCGTGCATTAAATTGCGAGGGTTTCAATACCGTGCATTAAATTGCGAGGGTTTCAATACCGTGCATTAAATTGCGAGGGTTTAACAAACGTGCATTAAATTGCGCAGGGGTGGGTTTAGATATCGTACGAAAAGTGGTTCACATTGGATTGTGAACGAGCATTCAATTGCGAATGAGGGTTTATATACCTTGCATTAAATCTCAAATGAGTTCAAAATACCGTACAATAAAGTGTATGGTGGAGGCCAATCGGGAGGTAGCAATATCAAGTATTACTGATCCTGATCTGATGGTTACCCTGGTAGGACAGAGATTGTTTAAGGACTGTAGTGTCGGTCACGGCATGGGGCATTCATAAGTATACCAAGCGGAAACCTATGCCATAATTGCCAGCATTAAATAAATGCAAAGGAGAAATGTAAAAGGTAAAACCATTTGCATTCTCAGCGACAGTCAGGCAGTACTGAAGGCTCTGAATTCCTTCAGAGTTGCTTCTAAACTGGTCAAAGAACGTGTTACAGGTTTGAACAACTTGGGAAGACAACAATGTCTGCCTTATCTGGGTACCTGGACACGAAGGCGTCAAGGGCAAGGAGAAGGCAGATAGACTAGCGTAGGCCGGCTCTTAGACAACCGAACCATTTGTGGGGTTCCATATGGAATGGGTCACCAAGCATTATATGCACATGCTAGAAATGAACACATGAAGGAATGGAGGGCAGCGTCAGGCCTAAACCACTCCAAAACATTCTCTAGCACAAGGGGGGACTGAGGGTTTAAATTATTAAACCTAAACAGATCACAAATAAGGCACCTAGTAGGTGCACTCACAGGACATTTTGGTACCAATGAGCATCACACAGAATGAGGCTGTACTGGTAACCCCGCATTGAATATCGACGCAGCCTTCGGATCGGACAACAGCACAGCTTCGCCATCGCTCTCTTCTGCAACAACCAGCGAGTCACAAGCCAGCCAGTATCCCGGCGTCATCGGATGACCAACGCATTGCGGCTGCGGATGCAAGCCTGGTCGACCTTCGGCCACAACATGGCACAACACCCCTGCACTATGGCCGGTCCTTCTAAGAAGAGCGCATCCCTCTCACCGGTACGCCTAGCAGCCGTCAGCCATACCCACTGCACACCTCGACTCACTGAAGACGTAGCAGCATCGGCTTCGACTCACTGGAACTGCATCCACTGGTATTGGCACAGCGACTGGAACACAAGGAAGAGCTAGCAAATGAAGACGTTCATCGACTTCCAGTCTTCGGGGAGAGTGATGTGGCGACTCGACATGACCGGATGGCGCCACATGTGGTACAGCGATGCGATGAAAAGCAAGCAGCATCACATACAACGCGATACATGACGACACCTCCGATTCCTGAATCTCGCAAGTGAAGTTTCTCAAACGTGGAGAATATATACAACATCCCGACATCAACTGTAGGGGGCTTCGGCCCTGACCGAGCATCACACCTCGCTCGGTCGGAGGATTCTCCCTTTGGTACGTCGTTGCATCGCTAAAATTTTAATGAACCTTCAGTTTCCTTGAACCTCTTTCGGAACTCGGGTGATACTTTAAGGGGAAAAGTTTGTGTGACTAGAAGTTCTAATAATCTGCTCTGTTAATTTTATATAAGTTTAATTTAATAATACTATGTTTTTCGAGTTATTTTCAGAACAATACTAAGTGTTTCGACAGCAAGACTCGCGGAG
This sequence comes from Furcula furcula, assembly GCA_911728495.1. Classification (NCBI taxonomy): domain Eukaryota; kingdom Metazoa; phylum Arthropoda; class Insecta; order Lepidoptera; family Notodontidae; genus Furcula; species Furcula furcula. The sequence goes on along the minus strand of OU452249.1, from coordinate 19,534,528 downwards.
TAGTTGGGAGGTTTCTTCTCATCGAAGTTAACTGCAAGGGCGTGTTGGCTTAGGCATCTCGGTTCTGATCAGTAGGTAATCTTGATCCGGATGCGTTAGAGTTAGAACTGATTGGCTGTCGTAAGCAGATTTGAATTTGATCTCAACATTTAATGTTAATAGTCTAATTAGTTCCTAGTTTTGGCTTTATTTCACTAGAGTCCATCAACTCTGTCAAGACTGATCGAGCAAATAAAGCTATGTGAGTATATGGATCCACACACGGGGAGGCAGTGTCTCGTAGGATGGACGTGCTAGCGATGTCATTGATACGGGTGGCTGACTGACAGCGAAATACCGTGGTCTTATTTGAACTTTTCGGTGGAGGATACAATTGTTATCAATATTACCTATTTAATCGACTGAGTCTATCATAATAATCGATAATTATCCGGGGAGCAGTGGTAGTGAATCTACTGTAAAGATCCAATGCGACCAACAGATATTACGAGTCTTGTTGTTGTTGCCGCTGTACTTTCTTATTACTCGGGAATATTCTCTGGTGATATTTCATGTAGTGCTGTGGGTTCGTATCACAGGGTCTTACTAGCTTGTGTTATCAAATCATATAATAGTTATGATCAACACTCTTGTGACTTTAGTTCCTAGGCCGTTGGAAAGTCAGAATAGGAAGCTGGTCGGCTAGGGTTGGCTGTGAGGGAAAGAATAAGATTGGTGTACGCGCGGGTGAACTATTTCCCGCGTCGATGGCTGGTCTTGTCCCCACAAGATTGGCCGGATTGGCCGGTGTGGCAGGAGGATATTATTTATTGCTTTAAACGCAAGCATCGGTGAGTCAACCATGAGTGCAGTTGACCACAGCCGGTACATTTAGAATGTCTGGCGACATGCTTAAGAGTGCTTCTAACTTCCTTTGAAGAGCACGCCAACTTGCGGGCCAATATATCCTTCCCCGAGTGACCCCGCACTCCTTCTCAATACAAGCCTTATCCTTAAGGTCCCCTGGGACCTGGTGTTTGGTAGAAACTCATTTCAGGGGCACTCCACTAAGCCACACTGGCAGGAGTAACGAAACGTGCTTTAGATACTCTGAGAATATATAATAAAATAGGTACTTACTTACCTAGTTTAATAAAATGTAATAAATGCTTCTATGTAAAGAATTTAAAAAATATATTATTTCAGAAATGCTATTATGAAGTAGATAGTCTTAAATTTCTAACTAGGTAATTAAATTACGATGAATGTCTAGTTTTGACATTAATATTCTTATAATTATCAAAAAAAAAAAAAAAGAAAGAGATGTATAAAGGACAGTGTATAATAAGATCAGTTAATGAACATTATTCATTTTATGATAGTTACATACTTGTTATTTTGAGAAACGATTATTAATTTACATTTAAATTAAAAATTAAATTTTCTTTAAAAAGGAAGGGATGTAGTGTACTGGTAAATTGTGTAAAGTTGTGGGTAGACAAGTTTATCGTCTCAAGCGGGCACACTACGCAGGCACTGAGTGGGGATGTGAGAAAGACATAAAAGCCCCTCTAGTGTAGGAGGGGAGTTCAGTCGAGTGTTAACCACTGTGCGGGTCAGACGTGGTGTGTGCGTTAACGAGCCGATATAGTTTAGTGTTAACATTAACAAATACAGTGAACTCTACAGTTATGATGTAATTACGATGTATTTACAACAATTACATTACAAATAATAACGGAATTATACCATAAGTAAACAAACACTGTTGTTTTTTCAGTTCGAAAATATACAATATTTTGACAAAATACACACTAACTACCCTCTACACAGCTTTATTATTACGTTAAAACAAAAAAATAAAACATTTCACCTGAAATAAAAGAATAGGTACTTACGATTTAAAACTAACATTCCGTGACCACAACTTTTAGTCCGTCCGACCGAGACCAGCCGACTTTCGTAACTGAATTTATGACTTAAAATGTCAAAAGAATTAATGAATCACGGGTCTATTTTAAAGATGATACTATGATGTAACCATAAAGCATAGGGTTCCCATACAAAAAATAAATTTCTACCATAAAAAAAAAGATGAATTCCGTCAACGGCGGATGATACAAATACGTATCACCCAGGCCTGAGGGAGTCATTGCGGTGCGTTATGTCATGATACAAATACGTGTAGGATGAAAGTGAAACGGAACGTATGGAAGGTGTGTGAAACGGAATGTCAAGGTGCGAGAGAGAGAGAGGACTATTTTAAAAGATGGCGTACAAGACGAACGGAAGAGACGGACGGTGTGTGCTTATAAACTTTATAAAGATAATTTTGTAACGCAGTAATTTTAAAAGTGATTAAAACGCAGTGATTATATACTCATTGAATTTTATTTATAAAGAAGAGATCCCAGAAGACTACAGATTGGGGGCACGTCGGGATCGCGGACACGTGCTTGAAAAAAAAAAAACGGCCAACCGCGTACACCGGAAAAAAAAATTGACAAAGACGAACGACGATCACTTGGGTTAGAAGACGAAAGACGAAGCACGCACAAGAGAAAGACGACATACATAATGACTGAAAACAAAGACGCCTTCTTCAACGCGTTTGAAATGACAAAGTTCAGCGGTGAAGACCATACCTACACATCCTCAAAATGGGCTCAAGATCTAGATGATAACTCTGAAATATTTGGATGGACGCCTCAACAAAGGCTCATTATAGCCCGCAGGTCCTTGACGGGAACGGCGGAGCTGTGGCTGAAAACAGAAAAGGTCCACAGAACATATGAAGACCTGAAGGCAGCCATACTGAAAGAGTTTCCCGATACCGCCAATTCCAAGGAAATGCACGAGCTCATGGCGGCACGCAAGAAACTTAAAGACGAATCATTGTATCAGTATATGCTGGTCATGAAAGAGATGGGTAAAAGAGCCAGATTTCCAGATTATGTCGCAATCCAATATATTATAGATGGTATCACAGACCTTGAAACTAATAAGGCCATATTATACGGTGCGACGTCCTACGCAGTACTTAAAGAAAAGTTATCATTATACGAAGCTATCAAGAAAAAAGCTGCGAAACAGCATGCCGAGCGAGTGGAGCGACCTGTGAAACGAGCAATGCCTACGGTCAGAGAATCTCCATCAGGTGCTAGTCAGTGCTGCTACAACTGTGGAGAAAAAGATCATCGAGCGAATGCATGCCGTAACGGGATAAAGTGCTTTCGATGTAACGAGTTCGGCCATCTTAGCTACAAATGTACCAATCCCAGCAGCGGAAGTTCGATCGCCAGCAAGACGTCGGTAAAGCAGGCACCCAAAGCAGTTGGATTCTCCAATCAGCAGGCGCAAGCACGTTCGTCGATAAAACAGTTCGAGGCGGAAACAAAGAAACACACGGCCATGTTTGGAGCGACATTGGCAGCCAACCAGAGCGGGTCGTCAGGCGGCCATGATGGAAACGGCAAGATGGCGGATGACACTGACAGTGACAGCGATGTCATCACCAGGGATGTCATGCAAGTAGACGTAAACAAACAAAACGACCGGCTACAAAATCGTAACAAAGCGATAAAGTGTGTAAAATTAGGCGATAAAATAATAAGTGCGTTAGTAGATACGGGTAGCGATGTAAACTTAATATCTAAAGACTTGTGGGATGAATTAAATGTACCATGCGTCGATGATAATATGATATTATCGGGTCTTGGACTTTCTAAAGTAAGATCGAACGGAAAATTTTATATTTGTATACATATTGACGGAAGAAGTTATTTCGATGTCATATTTCATATAGTACCTAAAGGGTCGATGCCCTATAGATTAATTATTGGACAAGAATTTCTTCAAAATGTTGTTATGGTTGTTCGTGAGGGTGCTGTGCTAATGTTGACGAAAGATGATGAATGGTTGTCGAGGGTGAATTGTTGTGCGACTGTAGTTGATGTTACAGGTCACATCGCCGACACAGATATTAAGAGGGAAGTGATGCGGCTGGTGGAAGAGTACAAGCCGCATCAGACGAAAGAAGCGCCAATCAAGATGAAGATAGTTTTAAAGGATGATGTGCCCATTGCTCAGCGACCTCGTCGAATATCACACATGGAGCAACGGATAGTGGAAGAACAGGTTGATGAGTGGTTGCAAAAAGGAATAGTACAGGTTAGTTTCTCTGAGTATTCTAGCCCATTAGTGCTGGTTAAGAAAAAGGATGGCTCAACGCGAATATGTGTAGATTACCGTCTATTAAACAAAAAGATAGTGAAAGATGAATTCCCATTGCCAGTCATAGACGACTTGATTGACAAGTTGAAAGACTCGAAGATATTCAGTGTTCTTGATCTTAAAAATGGTTTTTTTCACCTTAAAGTAAGCGAGGAGTCTGTACCCTATACATCTTTCATAACTCATCACGGACAGTTTGAGTTTTTAAGAGCACCCTTTGGACTTTCAATATCACCTAAATATTTCATGAGATTTGTAACAATCATTTTCAGAGATCTGATATCAAGAGGTATCATGTCTATTTTCATCGATGATATCGTAATCCCAGCCGATTCAGAGAGCCAAGCTCTAGAAAGACTTACCCTAGTCTTAAGTGTTGCTTCACAGTATGGACTTGAGGTAAATTGGAAGAAGGCGAAACTTATTAGATGTGAAATAGAATTTTTGGGCCATTTAATTAAAGACGGTGAAGTAAGGCCTAGCCCGGAGAAGGTTGAAACCGTGGTGAGGTATCCAGAACCTAAAAATGTGAAACAAGTCATGAGTTTTATCGGCTTGACATCTTATTTCAGGAAATACATTCGAGATTATGCAAGGATTGCTAGACCATTGACGGATCTGCTAAAGAAGGATGTTCCATTTATATTTGAAGACGAGCAAAGATGTGCTTTCCAAACATTAAAGCAGAAGCTGACGAGTGATCCTGTCTTGAAAATATACAATCCTAATCTACCAACAGAGCTACACACTGATGCATCCAGTCATGCCCTCGCGGCAATATTGCTGCAATTACATCCAGATGGTGAGCTGCATCCTGTGCACTATTTTAGTCACAAAACGACGGAAACTGAGAGCAGATACTCAAGTTATGAGCTGGAGTCACTTGCGATTGTGGAGGCTGTAAGAAAATTTAGGCATTATTTATACGGAATACATTTCAAAATTGTGACAGATTGTAAAGCTTTTGAACAGACATTAAAGAAGAGGGACTTAACACCAAAAGTGGCCAGATGGGTATTCATGCTGAGCGAGTATGATAATGAGATCGAGCACAGAGCAGGCAGTAGAATGCAATATGTGGATGCCCTTAGCAGAAACCCATATGTGTCAGCAGTAGTGAGCCTACAGGAAGAGATAAGAAGAGGTCAGGAGACAGATGAGGAACTCAATGCTATCAGACAGCTGATATTGAAAGACGGGCATTATCATGACTTCTGGATTGACAATGGCATTCTGTATAAAAGCGAGGAGAAACAATTAGTAGTACCAAGACATATGGAGAAAGAAATAATAAAGAAAGTGCATCAAAATGGTCACTTTTCAGTAAGAAAAATGAAAGAAGCTATCGGAAGAGATTACTATATCAGGAATGTGGATAAAAAAATTGAAGAGGTAGTCCTAAGCTGCATACCATGCCTATTAGCAACAAGGAAAGAAGGAAAACAAGAGGGCTACTTGAACCCAATAGACAAAGAAGGAATCCCATTGCATACTTTACATTTGGATCACATCGGACCATTTACCGAGACAAGAAAACAATATAACTATATTCTCACGATGATAGATGCTTTTACAAAATTTACATGGCTTTTCCCTACCAAGTCCACATCATGTGCAGAAGTATTGAGTAAGTTGCAAATCCACCAGCAGACTTTTGGTAATCCAACAAGAATCATAACAGACAGAGGTACAGCATTCACTAGTGGAGATTTTGAGAAGTATTGTAAGGATGAAGATATACAACATATCAAAATTACCACTGGAGTGCCTCGTGGGAATGGACAGGTGGAGAGAGTCCATCGTATCTTACTCCCAATGTTAACCAAGCTGTGTATAGAAGATAAATCATTGTGGTATAGACATGTGAGTCGAGTTCAGCGAGCCATAAACAGTACATACCAAAGAACAATAAATACCACACCATTCCAACTACTTACAGGAACAAAAATGAGGTGCAAGGAAGATATTGAGGTTATTAATCTCCTACAACAAGAGGTTATTGATAGCTATGATGAGAGCAGAGAAAATTTGAGGCAGAAAGCCAAGCAGCAGATACAAAAAGTACAAGATGAAAATAGGAAAACATATAATGAAAAAAGAAAACCTAGTTCAACTTATAAACTGGACGAGTTGGTGGCGATCAAGAGGACTCAGTTCGGCCCAGGACTTAAAGTTAAACCTAAGTACTTTGGACCCTATAAGATTACTAAAATTAAAAGAAATGATAGATATGATGTCGAGAAGCTATACGATTCTGCAGAAGGGCCAAAGAAGACATCAACCTCAGCAGATAACATGAAAAGATGGCCAGGTAACATTGACTGATTTCACATGTTATGCTGTGTGAGTGTGTGACGTATGATAGGTATGACAATAATACTGCTCAGTATTCTCACGAATATTAAGATATGTGTTAAAATACCTTTCCGAAAGATGTTACGTTTTTGCTAGTACATACTATTTTTGTGTACCATGTTTAAAGCTATTATATACTTTCAGTAGTCATTGTATAATGATGTATCATCATTGTTTTTGTTACTATAAAACTATTATGTTTAACAGTTTTTTTCTGTTACAAGTAAAGTAAGAAGGTTACATTGTTATATAATAAAGTTATATTGGGTTAGTTATGTATAGAGTTTATGTATACAGATTGTTATCTATATACTGCATTTTTGTTATCATTACCTAAGTAGTTCTGTGTTAGTTGTAATATTCAATATTATATTCCTTTAAAAGATAATGTCTTAAGTAGATGTAAATAGCTGTAAGACCTGAATGAATGGAGTATGAAGGTTATGTCAGGTACAGAATGAATGGAGAATGAAGGTTATGTCAGTGGGGTAAGGATGCATATCTGAGGGCAGATATGAGTTCAGGACGGCCGAATGTAGGATGAAAGTGAAACGGAACGTATGGAAGGTGTGTGAAACGGAATGTCAAGGTGCGAGAGAGAGAGAGGACTTTTTTAAAAGATGGCGTACAAGACGAACGGAAGAGACGGACGGTGTGTGCTTATAAACTTTATAAAGATAATTTTGTAACGCAGTAATTTTAAAAGTGATTAAAACGCAGTGATTATATACTCATTGAATTTTATTTATAAAGAAGAGATCCCAGAAGACTACATACGTATCACCCGGGCCTGAAGGGTTAAGTCCGCCTATGTACTGTTTTGTGCATAAAGAATAAATAAATAAATAAAACAATAATATTAAACCAAAAAATATTGTGAATATTTGACTTAATTAGGGGGGTACCCTCATATTAAAAAAAAAAAAACCTTATGCAAGGGTAAGAGACTAAAAATGTAATTTTTTCCAAGACTATTCTTTAGCGATACGGATCGAAATGAGGCATGTATTAAAATTTAATCTTTATGAAAGGGGAAAGATTTACCTAGCCATATTCATGATCCTCAAAGTGAGTTGGAGATGGAGATTATACAAAGAAAAGGCGAGCAAGCGCCATAACCACTACCAAAATTACTACAACGGCGGTTTTTATTAAAAATTGACCTCAAAGAGGCCTTTATTTTATTTTCTATTTATGAATCTTATTCTAGCCTCCGTAGCGCAGCGGTAAACCGCTTGCTTTGCAAACCGGAGGTCGCGGGTTGAAATCCCGTAGAGAGCAACCACTTTGTGTAGTTGTTCCTTGCTGGCTATGACAATGCAGGCAAGATGATTCATGCGTCGCATGGGCATGTAAAAAGTCAGTCCTGCGCCAGACCTCACCCCAGTCGTGTCGATCTTCCGTCTTAACGAATTGTGAGAGTAAAGGAAAATAGAGTGCACTTGTTTCTACGCAAGAACTTGTGCACTATAATATCTCTCGTGTAGTAGGCTGATTTGATGAAAGATCGGCCGCTGTGGTCCTATCAGCCAGGGGGACATTTATTTATTTATTTTATCATTTATGTACACACAATAACAATAAAAGATAGAAGGAATAAAGGCAAGATACTATTCTTAACACAAAGGCACAGCTGATTTCTAAAGAAAGTTATTCCAGCAGGCATTACATTATTATTATTATAGACATTATTATGAGTCACAATTGTAATATTTCCGCTTGTGTTCCGTTCCTATTACAAAAATATTGCAACCTTTTGTATATTGTCTGCAGTCTCAGGGTTTTTTCTTTTTATACTCTGCCGGGCAGAGTATGTTATTCCATGACACTAAATGTCATGGAAAAATCTTCCAATGCTGTGATTATTTTATAAACGCTAATAAACCTTTATTAACCTGTAGATAACGTGATTAGGAGTTATCCTATTATAGCTGTCTTAACCTGGTATCACACTTTACATCTCTCGAGACAATACAGTAATTTCCTTCGAATAAATATCTTCTTTCTTCCTCAAAATCCAACGCATTCAAGTAGTGAATTCATTGGATTCACTACATCGACATGTTTCCCTAGCAGGATGTTTGTTAGTCTGGTACATTTTCGTAGACAACACATACAACAATCAGCTTTTGAAGTTATTCTCTCCTAATTCACCCATTACTGGTAACATAAGTCTAGTTTCAAACAAACAACATTGATTTGATGATGACAATTACGTTATTTCTTTAACAAGTTCTGGACTAGATGGTTTTTTGAATATTGTATGGTTATTTACAACTAGCTATTTCTTTGATATCCACAAATAAAATTGGCAATATTATTAGAAGCAAAAACGGTTATTTCAAGGAACCTGTAAATTGAATCCAATCTTTCCTCGCTATGTTCTACATTGCATAGGATCTAATTACTAGATTACTTAGTCACAATAACTTTAGTTACTTAAAATACATTACATAAAGTTACTGATTTTATTTGTTTAGAAAATATTATTCTAACCAAAAAATTACATATTTATACCTTTAATTCTCTGCATAAAGAGTAAACAAAATATGCAAATAATTGTCATTATACTATTAGAATTTACCAAATGTGTTGTAACGTTTACACAGACTAAAAACCTTAGGTACGGAATTTGTAGATGTTAACCCATTTTAAATCTGCATCAATTCATTCAAAGACCTATGGATTTCCCACTTGTCTGGTAACAACATTAACTTTTCAGTTTTATTCTCCATGACATGGCGCACATCTTGACACCCTGTCCGCTGCCCGATGTGTGGTGGGTTCGATTCCCACCTTGTCTGGGTGTAGTTTGTCTGTTTGGGTTGATATATTTTGCAGGAAGGAAAGGTATTTAAGGTATAAGTACCTATTGATATCGTTAGTCTGGTTGTCGTGGTGCAGGCTCTGCCTGATTTGGGGACGAATGCCCGCGTGTGGATTGTCCCAAATATGGTATATTATTTGCTATACAGCAAACAAAATAAATGTTATATTATTATAAGTATATGTCTTCTCAAGCCATGGGACGATGTATAAGAGAGATATTATTTAACAACACAATCGATACTTCTATCTGATTACTTACAATACGAGACGAGCCCTGGCTTCAGCAGCTGTCCTGAACGCCTTTATTATTAAAACTATTAGAAAATTGGTCGCAAGATGGTCTGCACGATTAGCAGGCTATGACTATGCTATTTGGGATTACATGTTCAATAATGTTAATGTAAAATTTTAAATCATTGTATATTAAATAAGTTTAATTCATCAAATAATATGTATAAAAACATAATTACTTATATCAAATTAATTAATACGTACCTACGTGTTTATGTATTCTGCAAAAAATTGCAAAATATATTTGGCTTTATTATAACTAATAGTTTAAGCAACAAGTTAAGTTAACTTTGTTTTATACTCTTTAATTGCAACATTGATTTTGTATCTCTAAACATCTACTAGTGATGGAATATCTTGGAGTCAAGGACTGGATAATTGAATGATCAAACGAACTTACCCTAAGTGAAGTTCGATCTTAATTATCCAGTCCTTGACGAGAAGATATAAGGTCCCTCCCTACCCATTAATGACCCTGTTAAATCAATGTTGCAGCTGTATTTCATTTTACTCTAAAGATAATGAGGTGGCTGTCGCTCGGCTGAGGCGGGGTGGATACGAAAGAGATAATAATGTTGTTTTCTCTTTCTAACCTCTGAAACTTGTGCGATATCTCCGGATCGTACCCACGGGGTACTTACTAGTGATGGAATATCTTCTCGTCAAGGACTGGATAATTAAGATCGAACTTCACTTAGGGTAAGTTCGTTTGATCATTCAATTATATGTGATAGAAAGAAACAGAGCATATAATTTTTTGTCCCTCAGCGTGTGTTCAGTATTTGGCGCACCGCCGGTGCGTTTTCTTTGAGTACTCATGAAATTTTCTAGTTCACGATCTAGCTTTGGAGTTTTAAATTGAATTGCATTATGAAATATCGTTTATACTACATAATAGGCGCATTTGAATAAATATCCATAACGTGTGTTATGTGTACGAATGATTATTTTCTGTCCTTATCGGAGGCACGCTAGTTTAGATGTTTTGTTATATTTTTTTTTTACCTTATATTTTGGCTTGACTTTTCGGCCGGGTTGCACCAGCTGTGGTCACAAGCAGACTCATATAAGGTAAATCACGTTAATTCCCGTTTAGAATAAAGATTGAAATATTTTTTATTATATTATGCTCTCATAAGGTTTGGCTTGGCTGTTGTGAACAATTGTAACGGATACATACAATCATGTCAATAACTTGAGGACATAAATCGTTTACCATTTATAATAATAATAACCATATGTTAACCACATATCGTATGCATCATCCTCGCTCTTCAGTGATGAGGTTATATATCCCACGGAAATGTGGTGGCCGAGGCTTTTTAAATGCCAAGAACCTACACAACCGTGAGATATATAACCTCAGGGAATATTTCCTCCACTGCGGCGGAGAGATGCATACGGATGTGGTTGCTGTGGACAATGGACTGACCCCTCTATCCTTAGCCAAAGGGAACTGGCGCAAGCCTGTGGTGCTCACCACTGGCGATTGCGAGGCGGTATGGCAAAGTAATTAGCTACACGGAAGGTTCTACCGGGCTCTTCATGGGCCCGATGTAGACTTCACTGCCTCCATGGCCTGGCTACGATTCGGTGACCTCTTTGGGGAAACCGAAGGTTTTGTCTGTGCAATTATGGACGAAGTTGTGATGATGAACAACTACCGGAAATATATCTTGAGGGATGGCACCATCGACATTTGTCGGGCATGTCATCGCCCTGGTGAATCCCTCAGGCATATTATTTCCGGTTGTTCGCGTCTCGCAAACGGTGAATACTTGCACAGACACAACCAAGTGGCCAGGATAATCCATCAGCAACTTGCTTTGAGATACCGCCTTGTGACGTCAGAGGTACCGTACTACAGGTATGCACCAGAACCTGTTCTGGAGGATGGCCATATCACCTTATACTGGGACCGATCTATCATCACAGACAGGACTATTGTTGCCAATAAGCCTGATATTGTGCTGATAGATCGCACCGAGCGTCGTGCAATGATTGTAGACGTCACTGTCCCCCATGATGAGAACCTCGTGAAGGCGGAAAAAGATAAACAATGCAAATATCTGGATCTCGCGCACGAGGTTGTCGACAAGTGGGATATTGATAACGCAATCATTGTACCTATAGTCGTTTCCGCCCATGGCCTTATGGCCAAGAGCCTCGATAAACATCTTAAGAGGCTCACGTTAGACGGCTGGATCAAGGGCCAGATACAGAAGGCAGTGTTACTGGAAACGGCACGCATTGTGAGGAGGTGCCTCTCTCTGGAGCCTTAACCACCGTCTGCTAGGACCCTGTTCCCGCAGCCGGTTGGAAGGTGTTTTTTATATTTTTAAATGTATTGTGTTTTATATTTAAAAATATAAAGAATAGTTTTAAAAAAATAAATAAATGATATAATAATAATAATAATATCTTGGGACAATCCACACACGGTCATCCCATCCCAAACTAGGCAGAGCCTGTACTATGAAAACCAGACAACTGATACTAATACTTATTTATACTTTTTTTTTTGTAAATACATACTTAAATAGATAAACAACACCCAGCCACTTGGCAGGAATCGAACCCACGACCTCGGTTAGCAGGCAGGGTGTCTGACCACTAGACCAACGAGCCCGTCATAATTAAATTTAATTTATTAGCCCGTTATAATTTTGATCATTTATTTACTTGGGAAAACATGGAATTAAAACATAGCCCTGGTAACATTATTTTACCTACCTGAAATGGCAATGGGTGGCAATTCAAGATCTTACTTGTTCGAAGGTAGGTACCTAGATAACTATAGTTCTTTGGTGAGATTTTGGAGCGCACAAAACCTTTTGATCTTTTTATATAGGTAGTTATCTTTCACTACTTCTCAATGTCTTAGGCGTAGACGTCTTAAGCAAAATCATGCCTAAGTTAGGCACATAGATATAAATTTTTTCACTACGTGTTAAGCATGATTTTGTCGCTTAGTTAATTGTGGAAAAATAAGAACATTTTGACACACTCGATCGTCTCTGACAAACAGGATGACCAACATAACCACGAAGGAACTCTTTCGTGAGACGCACGTGAAAAATTATATATCTATGGACTTAACGAATCGAACAAGAATTGAACCATTATTAGCTTCATGAATCGAAATCGAACCAATCAAACCATGAATGGAACTGTCCCTTGTCCTGTATACCCATCCATTATCCATTATCCCAAAAAATAAAAGGTAAACAAAGAAACCAACAATTATAAACTGTGCTTCGAAATAAGATTTCGACGAAGCACAGTTTGATAATTGTTGCTTAATCTGATTTCGCAGAACTCAGGTTATAAAATAATAACTTTATACAAATTTTAATGCAAAGCAATTACATTTCTCGCAAATACAATGAAAAAACCAAAGATATTATTTACAGAAGATAAACATAGTCCGATAAAAAATTAAACCAAAAAGGAAAAACCTATGTGTGAGTGAATTGTTTATGTGTAAAGGAAAAAAAGTGTTGTTAAAAAGTACTACGTACGTAATCGATATCGATGATATTTTGTGTGAATATATACACAATTATCTGTATAATTTAAAATTGATGTTGATTTAAAACAAGTTACTAATAACCTTTAGTATTGCAAATCTCATAATGAAATTGTCAAAAGTGGTAAAACAGTCATTCTAAACAAAAATTGTAGTTTATTTTTGCTGTAAACATCGTAAATCGGATCATGAAAATAAGCATACATTATAAATAATAATTATTAAAGTTCAGTATAGGTGAAGGAGCTTCCCCTATGAGATTCTTGAGAAGTATGCAATATTTCTAAATAGTATAAAACCAAAACATTAGGTGGACGTGTTGGTCTAACAGTTCAACATCCTGGCTGGCTACCCAATAGGTCATTGGTTCGATTTCCACCAAGTGTCCAGACACTTGATAAAACCCAGGTTTTATTTATCTATTAAGTATGTATTTACAAATAAAAGTAAATGAGTATGTATAAGTAAAAGTTGCCTGGTTTCCATAGTAGAGGCTCTGCCTTGTTTGGGATCAGATCACCATGTGTGGAGATCAAAGTGGAATAGACCTTCGTCCAAGGTTATTATCATAAAGACAAACAATATACTTATATTGTAAAATACATACTTATTGCGAACTGCTAATACGAATACTGCTGCTGCTTTACGAATTGCTAATTCTGTGGAGACGCGTGGAGTGTACAGCTAGATTGTGTTTGTTCCGGGTGTTTACATTATGATGGCCACTATTCTTTGCAAAAGCACTTATGTTTTTCTTTACATACAACAAATTTTCATAAATATATTGTGATACAACCGTTAGAATATCTATTTCTTTAAATTTCTCTTCTTCTTCTTTAAGTTATCACCAGAGAATCAAATTTGCCGACGTAGCTTAACGAATTACCAGACTGGAGTGGCTGCTCATATTTGGTGTAAAACCGATGGTCATTGGGAAACAGTGGTTTTGGAGTAGACACCACTAACCGGAAAACGCAGTGTAGGAGGTTCTGTGTTTCTAGGTTCTGATTTTATTTTCTGACTAACGACTTGACATAAATACCTGGTGGCGTATGGGTAAATTAAAGTAGGTAAGCAAAGTTTAATCATAATAATAGGTTCACAGGGTATCGATAGCGGTAAAATAACTTTATTTATGTAAGAACAAGATCATCTGTTTTTCAATTGGAACTGCTAACAAACATAATTTATTTAGTGTTATCGTTTCCTAAAGGAACTGGTACTGACTTATATTTTTTTCAGTGTCATACATAAGTACAAGTAAATTAAATAAGGTACAGCCTCTTATTAGGCAACGTTGATGTTGTGACACACTTTGTATAAAACATTTTGCCTCAAAATGTATATCGCAGACAGAAATCAAAATCTTTATCACAGACACTGGAATATTGTATGGATTCCATCCATCCTAGTCTTTAATCCGCATCTATTTTTGTCTTATCAAAGAATTATTTTGATAATCTGAAAGAATAAATTTGAATTATTATTATTATCATATCAATTTACATAAAGAATATAGAGACTGCAAAATATTTTTAGACCGTATAAATATAAACTCCTTGAAACTAAAACAAAAAGACGTAGAATTTATATTTATGCCACTAATAAAAACTATTTGCTTTAATATCGATATCGATACTCATGACGTCAGGACTTTTTCAAGCCCTATTGTAAACAAATCGTTTTACATTTTACACAAAATATCCCGCTATTCTTCATATATAAGTAATAAATTATGATCAGTTTGAAGAAAAACATGTATTCTACGATATTATTAGGATTTTCAACCATATTTTCAACCAAAACCATAAAAATATAGCAAGCAAAAATGCAGTCAGGAATAGTAATCAATTACCTGTGAAATGTTTACTTATTCGTTGTATTACGATTGGTAACATCACATGCACTTATTGCACAAGCCACCATAATGGAACAATAATATTTTATATTATAAATTTGAGATCGTGCTAAATTATTATGATTTACTTTGACAGTAAACAGACCGCGAGGCAGCGTTGCAGTGGCTAATGTCAAAAGTGATGCGGAATAAAAAAAAAAGAATTTTATCTCTGCCTCTGTTGCACTCGTGCAGTTTGTATTTGATTAGAACTTCTCCTTCCCACGCTATGTTCATCTTTTTGAACGTAGTGAAAAAAATCTTAAATCTATGGAAAAAACAAACACGCTACTTCAACGAACGTAGTGAAAAATTTTATATCTATGACTTCAACAACATAACCTCAAGTTTTTTTTTTTTTTCTTTCTTGTTCTGGCGTCACACATGTATATCTCAGAGAAAGTACCAGGCCAGTGACAGCATTAGTTCCAAACTTAGAGGAAGAAAACAATAGAGGGCTGGACACTTTCTTTCTCATTCACGCAAGAAAAGAATGCGATTATGTAGGTTACGTGTGATAGAAAGAAACAGTGTATATGATTTTTTGTCCCTCAGCATGTGTTCGATTTTTCCGCGCCGTGGGTGCGAAACAAATTTGACGTTTGCTCCCACTTTGCTCCGTGACAATTTTATCGTGGTTTTAATATTAAATAAATAACTTAAAATTCAATAAAAAACTAACTGTGACATTACTGTGTGTTGTGGAAATCCTATAAGAATCGTGCAGTGCAGTATTATAGGCTGTAAAAGTGACAGTGAACGTAAAATTAGTGGAGTATCGTTTCACAGGTAAACGTGAATTATTATGGCCAATTTAGAGATTACATTTAGAAACGAATACATGTAAACGACTTATTTAGATCTTATTGCTCTAAATTAGTTACTATTTTACTTGAAAGTTACGTGTAAGATCGATAAATTCTTGTTTTTCATCCATAACCTAAAATTTTCAGTTTATTGATCGCCATTATCAGTGTTGCCAGTGTATAAAAGAGAGACTACCATAAATAAGTGGTAAATTATTATTAAGTGCATCATACACGATGTCACATGCTGGGTGCATCGAAGAATTTCTCAGATTCCCCGAATTTATTTTTATGATTTCCTGAAAATATGGATATTTGTATACTGTGGATAGCAGCAACAAAAAGAATTAATTAGGTTGCTAAAAGTTATTCCCGAATGCTTAAATATTCAGAAATAACGTAAGCGCTCAAGTAATTCGTCCAAGGCTGCGCAGGACGTATTCATTCGTTATTTATAGGCACAATGGTCATTGTACATTTAATCTTGCTTTTACTATATGCATGTTGTTTAAATATATGTATGTATGTTGTTGGTTACAATTTATTGGTAAATTTGTCTGAATTATAAATAAATAGTACCGACGTTGAATAGTTTGTTTCATTTGCCCCCTTATTATGTACCTATCTCGTTTGACAACTAAAGTGATGATCAATAAAGCAAAGTGACTATTAAATAACTATCAAATGATTCATTTGGCATTGCCTAACTTGAATCACCAATAAATACCAAACACACTTTCAGTAGACATCAAAGTTTGGTGGACAACTGAAGTTTGATAGTCACTTTGCTTTATTGATCATCACTTTTTTTTTTGTAGGAATAGTACTGTTTCACCGGACAAGAGGGCGAGCGCTTAAAGCGCTCCAGCCAGAAAGGTTTGGGTAGCGACTAGCACAAGGGCACCTCAGGGAGGCACGGCCTCGGTTTGGGCTGCCGCTTAGAGAAAATGAGTTTACCACCGGTTCACAACGCGCCCCCGCTGAGAAGAACCGGCAAGAAACTCAGCGAGGGGATGCATGTCGAGGTCGCATGCGTACGGATCCCTTCGGCCTCGCCGGCGAGACCGGTGTCTGTGTGTTGATGTGTTTACGACTCTTGACATCGTTGTCGGTGTTGGTGTTGTGTCATGGTCCAGGAGGACGGACATCGGGTCGGGTGGGTCGAGCAGTACATGCCGCGGACGGCGGCGATGTACGGCTGTTCGACGATCTGAGGGACCTGGCCGCTGCCCAATAGGGCATGGGTTCGATTCCGAAGGATTCCGAACAATTGTCTAGGTGTTATTTATCTATTTAAATATGTATTTATACAGTTTACAAGTATTTGTAATCATTTATCTGGTTACCTTACTAAAGGATCTGCGTAGATTGAGATCAGGTGGTCATTGGTCAAGCGTAATCTACGCTCCCAAGATACTAGTACTATAGATTTGTATATTGGAGAAATTTACTAAAACTTACCCGGTAAATGGCCATAGTATGTATTATATTAAGTTATAAGAAAGCCAATTTTTGCCTACCTCTCTGGGAAATAGCATATTATTGTTTTTATCTCTTAACTTTTTTGTATGAGGCTAATAATTATCTACAGCTCTTAGCCACTTTAATCACCACGTGATATCACCCAGGTGAGCAATGTGGAATAGACCTTAGCTACAGCATATATGATATTAAGTGTACATTCACTTTGTAGCCTCCGTCGTGGGTTCGAATCCTGCGAAGGGCAACAAATTTGAGTAGTTGTTCCTTACTCAAACTCAAACTCAAAAATCTTTATTTCAAATAGGCTTAACGCTAGCACTTTTGAATCGTCATTTTTTAAAAGCTACCACCGGATCACAACGCGGCCTCAACTGAAAAGATCCGGCAAGAAACTCAGCGGGCTTGTCATTTTTTTTACTGGCTAGGACAATGCAGGCCGATGACCTGATTGTCTGTAAAGTAAGATGATCCATGTGTCGGGATTTGCGATAGGACGTATGCCCAACTCCTGTCCGTCAAATTAAAACACCGAGCTTTGGTAATAAACACTTATAATCAAATTGAGAGAGAACAACTTATAATACAGTGGAGTAATCGTAATAATTAAAACATGTCTCTGCCATAGATACTACCGCGCTGTCATCTTTTTGACAGCCCCTTTGGCGTTCCGAAACCGTGATCCGAGATACGCCACACATGCGTCGGATGGGCATGTAAAAAGTCGGTCCTGCGCTTAACTTCAACCCAGTCGTGTCGATCTTCCGTCCCATCGGATTATGAGAGGTACCTATTATATAAAGGAAGAGAGAGTGCACTTGTGTCTACGCAAGCACTTGTGCACTATAATATTTCCTGCGTACATGGCTGATCTTGTGAAAGATTGGCCGCTGTGGTCGTTTCGGCTAGGAGGACATTATTATAACAATCACTTTCGCACTTTTTGCAGACTGTCATAGATTAAGACGATATAATGTAAGAAAAGTAAATGTTGTGTCAGAAAAGTGGTTTTTGGTTAGGAAAGAAAATATAATTTTCAACAACCTCCGTATTTGCTTTACACAAAGGGTAAAATTTCCCTTACATGGCAACTCTAAATTTAGTATGTACTTATTTTTCTGTCCTTATCGGCGGCACGCTTGGTATATGTCTGTATTATATTCTGTCTACGGTTCCAAATGTTCCGTTTTGGCGCTAATGTCGCAATAAGAACAGCCATCTTGGACGCCATTTTGGTCACGTGGCCAAGCGCGGTCCGGCTCTGACTGAGTCCGCCATACCATACTTTATCGACTTGTCATTGTGTTATAGCCGAGTTGAGCGTTTTGTTTGTTTCTTGTGAATTTCCTTGCATTTTCCCGAGTTGAGATCCTTGAGACGCAAATTCTCCTCCGTTATTTACCGATTGTGCAGGTGATAGTGTTACTTTCGTCATGGGAACCCAATATAAATGTTGCGTTGGTGGTTGCAATGCAACAAGTAAAAGCCACCGGCTTTTTTGTTTACCCAAGAACGATAAGCTTCGCAATGTTTGGCTATCTTACCTAGTGCCCACAAACTCCCTCCTCATTGGACTTACTAAAGAACAGCTACTAAGAAAACGTGTGTGTGAAAAACATTTTGATAGTAATCAGTTCGACGGTGAAGGCCGAAGACTTCGGTTTTCCTACCCTTATCTGCTTACCAGTAAAGAAATAGCCCACGGTGCACCTCTTAGTACATCAGGTGAGTTATTATTTCACTATATTATTGTGAATACTTAATGTTTCCCAGATCGTATTAAACCATCGTGGTCTATTTTTTTAACATTATTAAACATCTATGCAGTAGATATTATACTGCACAAATGCTTGTGCAGGCACAGGTGCACTCTTGTCCTTTACTCACAATTCGGTGGGATAAAAGACCAACTGCAGGCGCAGGATCTATTTTATATGCCAATCCAACGTATGGATCATCTTACTTTTCAGACAATCAGTGGATCGGCCCTAGCCAGTAAGGAATAACTAAAACAAATTGGTTGCTCCCTACAGAAATTAAACCTGCTTCCTCTGGTTTTATGCGGTTCGGTTTTATGCCTCCGTCCGGCTTCTCGCTAATATACTACACTATAATATATAATACAGTATTCTTATAATACTATAGTAGCTATCAGCGTTCCCATTGCAAGTGTATGTGTTTGAACTACAAATAAATAAATATGTAGTAACAAATAACTTACATTTACAATAATCTTCAAACTCCAGTGTAAATACATACTAGACAATGGTCCCATTATGTTCTTATGTATAATGTTCATGTACAGCTGATAGAAACATACAGCATTCATAAGCGTTCTGTAACAGAGCAGCTGAACATTATACATAAGAAATTTATGGGACCATTGTCCAGTAGTTAGACAACCGGCCACCACCCAATAGGCTGTGGGTTCGATTCTCACCTTGTGTCTAAACCTTATCTTTATCTATATAAATATTTATATCAGTTTGTTGGTTGTCATAGTACTTACTGACTCTGCCTAGTTTGGGATCTGATGAATGTGTTTGGATTGTCCCAGTAGAAAAAAAAAGAAATCATTCAGGTTCTTTAGCTTAAGTATTCTAAAAATAAAAATACAATGTTTCAGAATGGAATGTCAAAATTGAACACAATTACACCAAAGAGCAAGATGAGGAGGATGTTATTGGACCTGAGCCAGCAATATTAAAGTTTGGTGTGTATATTAAATCCCTAATTGGTTACTATAATATCTAATAGTTAGGCTAAATGATTGCCTGCCTTATGCCAGGTAGAGGTAAACATATGTGTGAACAGCACAAAATACTGATACACTTATGTACTAATTGTGTTATTGTATTTCTTGATGTTAATATGTATATTTTTTTTTAGAAACAAATCGTTTGGAGCATAATTACTCCAAAAAACAAGATGAGAGTATTGCTATAGAATCATCATTAGTGACTGCAGAGGCAGGTGTGTATTTTACCCAACTAAAAATAATGGAAGATTTTGTTTTTATTATTAGAATGAGTAAACCATTATAGTGATTCCCTATGAATTTTGTCATGACAGGACAAGTCAAAGTAACAAAACCCATCCCACTCAAATTTTTTTTTTTTATTGTAAATAGGCTTAACGCTAGCACTTTTGAATGGTCAATTTCTTTTAAAAGCTACCACCGGATCACAACGCAGCCTCAACTGAGATGATCCGGCAAGAAACTCAGTGGGCTTGTCATTTTTAAACAGTGTTTGTGTTGTTACAATTGGATCAGCATCAGCGATAGTAGTGGGACCAGTCTCCCCATGCAGGTGATAAAATATAGATAAATAACACCCAGACACATGGTAGGAATTGAACCCATCACCTATTGCGTGGATAGTAGCCAGGGTGTCTAACCACTAGCCCCATGGGCCCATCTATTAATTCAGAATAATATACCATAATTATATGTTTCAGATGTAATATTGGAACAGCCTTCATGTTCAGGCATAGGGGTTAATATAGAAATAATGCCTGACACCATGCAAAGAACAGAACAATCTCAATCTCAAGAGCAAAAAGGTAGTTATGATAACAAAAAATATGTCCTCCTGGCTTATACAACCACGGCAGCAAAAATTTCACAAGATCAGTCAACTATATTGGAGATATTATAATGCATAAGTGCACTCTGTTCCTTTACTCTCACAATCCGATGGAATGGAAGACCGACACCACTGGGGAGAGATCAAGTGCAGGCAGACTTTATATGCCCATCCAATGCGTAGATCATCTTACTTTCCAGACAATCAGTTGGTTGGCCTACTTTGTCATAGCCTGTAAGGAACAACAACACAATTTTAATTCAGAATCTCTGGTTTGCAGCTGCGCCACGAAGACTATGTAGGTGTGATAAATGTAGCCTTATATACAATTTTAGAAAATTAATCCCAGCCAAAAAAACCAGCTCTTTTTCCCAAAATAAGAAAAGCAAAAGGATCAACCTCTCCTATTTCTTATCCTAATGTTGGTTTTGTGTTTATCTTTATAATGAGTGTTATGACTTTAACAAGGTTTATATTTCTTTTCAGGTCCCTCAATTAAGAGGCTTGGATCAAAGAAAAGGAAGTTTATAAAACAAGTTTTAAATATAACAGCAGATAGTTTGCATGACTCAGCCTCACAAAGGCTAACTGAAGCACAAACTCTATTAAATAAGAGTGAACTGTTGGACAAATTTAGTTTATTAAATAAACAAGCAAAAACATTTTTGTTAATGCAGTGTAAACAAGTGGGTAAACCTAAAATGGCCAGAAGGTTTACTGTTGAAGAAAAATTAATGGCATTGCTCCTCATGAAACAAAGTCCCAAAGGATATAAATTATTAGAAAAAATGTTTGCCTTACCTAACAAGAGGACTTTGCTGCGCTTATCTGAAAAGGTTTCAATGGAACCAGGATTAAATCATAAAATATTTGACTATATTGCTCACAGTTGCAAAAATTGGGATGTGCAACAAAAACTGTGCACTATAGTATTTGATGAGGTTGCATTGACTCCTCATTTAACTTTTAATGAAAAGAAAGAAAAAATTCACGGATTTGTGGACGTAGCTGGAGAAAGAAAAATGCGTTATTGCGACCATGCTTTGGTTTTTATGATTAGGGGAATATGTTCTCCTTGGCGACAGAGCATTGCATATTATTTCTGTGAAGGCACAGTCTCATCAGCTGAGCTACAAAATATATTAAAACAAATAGTATCACAAGTAGCTCTAACTGGGTTAATTCCCTTGGGTCTTGTTTGTGACCAAGGGTCCACATTTCGTACAGCAATGAGGCAATTTAGAGAAGATACCATTCATTTAAGGAATCTAAAAGGTGTTCATGATGGTTAGTAAATTATGGTTTTAACCCTTTGGAGCGCGGGCCTATTTTTTTTGCGCAGTTTTTTGTTGATACGATTCGAGCCAACGGGCCCCGAGTTTTTAATTACTTTAGAACAAAGCTTTTTTATAATAACAGTATTAAGTAAACTTTTTTTTTCAGATGGATCAATTAATATTGCTGGACATGATTTAAGTTTATTTTATGACCCACCACATCTTCTGAAAGGGTTAAGAAATAATTTTTTAACCAAAGATATCATTTGGAATGGAAGCACTGCAAAATGGAAAGATAATGAATATATTTATGATATTGATAGTAAATTAGGGCACACAAGAGCCTTGCCGAAATTGACAGCCCACCATGTAGATCCCAAGAAAGTAAAAAAAATGAAAGTCAGTGTTGCTGCTCAAGTACTAAGCAACCGAACTGCTGCAATGCTGAAATACACTAATGCACTTAGTGAGTATGCGTTTTTAAAAGTATCATGTTTAAATATAACTTTATTTAAATAACCCACGCAGCTCCGCCTGCGCTATTTTTACGTTAACTAAACTTTTAATAACAGACCTTCGCATCGAATACATAACTTCCTTTTTTATAGTCGGTTAAAAACTGGGACCCACTTTTTACTTGCTCTCCGAAGCACGGACCCGTTTTGTTCAAATGGCGTTAAACGGTCACCCATCTATTTAATGACCTTACCTAACGTTGCTTAACCCGATCGATTACAATACCTTGATAACAACTCTCTATGAGTGTTCCCTTACTAATATTTATTATATTATAAAGGAAAATTGATAAAATCGGACCAAGCGTATAACCAAGTACCCATTTTGACTTTAATCCCCTCTCCCAAAAGAACCGTGCTAGATTACGGGATAAAAAGTATCCTATGTCCTACCTCGTAGTAAGATCTCAAATCATGCCAAGTTTCATTTGAATCCATTCAGTAGTTTCGGCGTGATGCGCAGCCGTGATACAGACAGACAGACAGACCGACAGACAGACAAAAATTAAAAAAATTACATTTTCGGCCTCAGTATCGGTTATAGAATGCCCTCCAAATATAATTTTCAAAATATCTTCAATGTACAGAATTGGACCTATTACAGTTTTATTATAAGTATAGATAAATACCCTAAGTAAAGTAGGGTAAATAATTTATATTCTATTTATTTGGAACATAAACAATACTTGTACAGAGTACTTGTTTAATACTAGCATTAAAAATAGTTATAAACTAGTTACTGCATCTTCTAACATACATCCTGAGCATTTGTATTTTCATAGTATTAATTAGGTATTTGGCCTTTCAACAATTTGTTTTTAAATGATTAACGTTAATTGTAAAAATGTTTATTTCAATACGAAAATAGACTGAATATAGGTACTACTACATCATCCTAATGATAAATATAATAGCACCTAGTATTAAATTATCAGGTGATGTTGATATAAATATAAATATACCCAATATCATTTTCAGATAATCTACGGAATAATGAATCAGAAAACACCATGGGCACAACAGCAGAAGTTGTTGAATTTTTCGACACTTTGTTTGATAGTGTCAATGGCTATCCTGGTGGTTCAAAAAGAGGGAAACTAAGACGAGCTGTGAAGAAAAATACACCACATCATTTATTCTGGGCAGAAGCTATTCAAAAGATTAAAAATATACATTTTCTAGACAAATGTAGTAAACTTGCACTACAATCAGGAAAACCTAGACTCGTACGAGTGCCATCCCTGCAAGGCTGGATTACAAGTCTTGAAAGTTTTATTAGAATATCTAAATTATTATTTGACAAATATAGTGTGGACTATTTTTATCCCAGGCTTATAAATCAAGATCCACTTGAAAATTTTTTCGGTCGTATAAGGGCCCTCAATTACAGAAATATTAATCCAGATGCAAACACATTTATATATGCATTCAAATCATTAATGTTGTCTAATGTGCTTAGTCCTCATTCAAAATTTTCAAATTGTGAAGAGGATAATGGGGAAACCATATTAGATGTCGGTTTTCTTTTTAAAACTGATAACGAAAATAAGGAAAATTACACAAGTTCACCTCCATCCTCTTCACAAGATTACCCAAGGGAAAAATTAACAGTCGATCAGGTGGTGATGGAAAAAATTAAAGTGCATTGCTCAGCTTACACTGCTGGGTACATATGCAGAAAAATATCAAAGTCCATAAGGTGCAACTCATGCTTGAAAACGTACACAAGTAGCTCGGTAGAAAAAGTTCACACTTATATACAATTTAGGGAATACAAAACTTTGAAAAATAATAATTTATCATATCCTACTGAAAGACTTTTAATCTTATACAGGGACGTAGCTCAATTAGTGCATAATTATTTAAATGATAATTGCTATAAAAATAATATCAAAAGCAACTTGGTGAGAAAAATATTGAGCACAATGAGGTTTTCTTGGTTAGGGTGCTCTAAACATAATAATGAAGTAAAGAATTTGTTTATACAAGTTTTAATTCGATTACAAGTGCATAATTGGTGCAATATAATAAATAAAATATTAAAAGGTGATGTGGAGGCTAAGTATATAGCTAAAATGGGAGAGCCCCAAAAACGGGCCCTTGATAAATATAAAAGATTTAGATTAAGAAAACGATGCCTAAGTAAATAAATCACTGACACAGTAAAGTTCGTTTCATTACAAACAAAATTTAAAAATTATGTCCCATGTAAGAGACTATCGTCAAAATGGAACATCACTAGTAGTCGATATCGATAGTTTCTTCTAATCACTACTTATATACATATCTATAAACATTCTACGTACAGTACACACACACATACGCAATGCGTATATTACTTTGTATGTGTAACCGGCAAATGTCAAACAGTGCGATTGTAGCGCCAAAACGGAACAATGACAAACACAGCCCAAAAGTAGCTGTCGCATCTGTAGCTAGCTACTAGTATCTAATCTGTGGAAAGTACCAAAGGAGTTAGTATCGCGTCGATTCCCCGAACAAATTTTTCGTGGCACTTTTGCGGGGTGCGGGAGGCGAAGTAAACACACACAGATACACTTTCACGCATACCCACACTATAATAAACTCGCAACACATTCAAAAATACACGCACACAAATAAAGAATGACCTGACCATATGACCAAAAATTTGGCAGAGGGGGTTAGCGCATCATGCTCTCTCCAGTGGTATCTCCTCTAAGATGTATATTGCCAATGTCAAGTTTTGATGTGTTACAATGGTTACAAGAGTTCCCGCGCTTTTCACAACTTCTTCTTTTATAAAATGATGGCTTCCATCAATTATCGACGGGTTTCGCCAGTGTCAAGTAGATAAATAACAGTTATAAAAATGAGATAAAGTTTGAAGAGAAAACGAATATTGGAGAATTTGCGTTCGCGGTCGCTACCACCAAGATGGCGGCCGCGAACCAAACTCTCTAACCTCAAGTTATTTACCTACCTTTTATTTTTTGGGAAAATGGATAGGGTATCTACCTCGTATCTACCTTTAAATCTGCTTTGGTCTTGTCAGTGTCACGTCACGTATAGTGTCATTTGCTGTCACTTGTCTGAAGTTGTATGTCAGGCAGCAAATTTGAAATTGTGTTCTATGTACATATGTACATACTTACTTACTTTTTACTTTAATTAGTAAATGTATTTGGATTTATTTATATAAATCGTAAAAAAATAATTGGATAAAGTTTATCAAGCATTATTTGTATGTAGCCTTCCATTCCATGAGAAAATTGAAGAAAGTGCATGTAAACATCTCCGTGTGTCTTCTTTTGTAAGGTGTGTAAACAAGTTATTTATTTACTACATATTTTGAATTTACTAAGCATACCACCAATTTATTAGAATAGGGTATGGTATCTATATTTACTGAATCCTATATGTTATTTAAGAAGTAGTATCGCAAATCTGTCGTGGCTAAACTACATAATTTGTCATGTTCTACGCTTCTTTATCATAATATTATACATTGTGATATTTTGTTGTGATAAGGTGTTATTATGTAAAGAATTATGTCAGTATCTTATGGGCAATAGCAGCGTGACAGTGTTAGGTTACTTGGATGGTTAAAGTGAATAAATATTTATTTATCTATAATTTATGTACACACAATAACATTAAAGGAAAGAAAGAATATAGTAAAGAACAGTACTAAGACACATCTTATTTCTAAAGATTTTTTTTCCAGCAGACCTGCGAGTGGAAAGTTGTAAGAAAGAAATGACACATAGTGTGTTTAAGAAATATAAATATCAAACAAAAGAATTAAATCAAAAATACATTATCTATTTAAACTACATATACAGGCAGGCATATAATGATAAATGTAAATACATAGTAATAAGTAAATTAAAATAGAATATACACTACTATACTATGGAATATAGATATTATACATATACTTCAAGATAAAGAAAGATAGTGAAATAACTGTCAAGTATGTTAAATTTTGGATTTATTTTCTGAAATGGGTTTACAAAACTTTTTCACTGTTTTATTTTTCTTTTTTACTTTTTTAGTCTGAACTGAGTTATCAGAGTCTGAGTTTTCCGAAAGTATTGTGGTTCCTTTGGCATTTGTCTTCTTATTTTGCACAGCGGTTGTTACAATAGCACCCTTTTTAAACTGCGACTTTGCCTGTCTGCTGTCCACCGGGCTTGGTTTTTGTGACTGCTGTGTGTTCCTTGGTATATCAGTGAAACTTGTATTATTTAGATAAGAAGAATTCTCAGATTTTGCATGTTTTAATCTGCAATGTAACATACATAATTAAACACTAAGTTATGCACACATATTTACTTAAGCAAGGCCATTATGGAGTGGCTTACTTTCCCTGAAGAAGAAGTAAGCTGTAACAGCTCAGTGGGCGAGCGCTTGCCTTGGAAACAAGGTGCTCAGGTTCGAACCCCGGCTCGCACCTCTGATTTCTTCAATGAATCATGTGCGAATCGTCTTTGTGCGATTGTTACTAGCTCTCGGTGAAGGAAAACATCGTGATGAAACCTGCATGTCTGAGAAAGCCTAACTAGCTCTCGAATGACGTGTGAAGTCCGCCAACCCGCACTTGGCCAGCGTGGTGGACTATGGCCTAAGCCCCCTCATCTTGAGGGGAGGCCCGTGCCCAGCAGTGGGACATAAACAAGGGCTGGTATTATTATATTATTATTATTACTTTCCCTTCTTTTTCCAAGTTTTAGGTAGTTTGTTTATCGGTTCCAAGATGTCATTCATAGAATTTGGCACTTTGAGAGTAATTTTTTTGGTCTTTGATTTCTTTTTCTTTTTTTCTTCTTTATTTTTGGATTGCTCACTTTCTAGTTCTTCCAGTTTTTTAGAACAAGATCTGTAATATTTAAATCACATTTTGTTATGTGTCAATCCGATGAAGTGATGTACTGATGTAAAATATACACCATCGAGGGGATTTCTTGCTTATCTTGTAATGAGGTTAAATTAAAAAAACACTATATTATTTCTGAATACCTTAGTAATGCCCTTCTGGCCGATACGACCACAGCTGTCAATCTTGCAGAGATCATCCATCTACGCTGGAGATATTATAGTGCACAAGTGCTTGCGTAGACACAAGTGCACTCTCTCTTCCTTTACCTCTCATAATCCGACGGGACGGAAGACCAACACAACTGGGGAGAGGTCAGACACAGGGAGGACCAACTTTGTAGATGCCAATCCAACGCATGGATTATCTTACGTTACAGACAATCAGGAGATTGGCCTGTGTTGTCCAAGCTAGTAAGGAACAAGTTGTTACTCCCAGGGGGATTTGAGCCCATGACATTGGTTTGCGGTTAGGAAAGGAAGGAGGCTACAATTCGAATACCTTAGTAATGCTTCACTGTCAGTAAAGTACGAGTTCATGGCAAAACTGGATATGCCCCATGACAAAGGACCTTTCTCTTCATTTTGAACACCACTCCATATATTTCTTTTTAGTGAACTCAACTTCACTTGGAGCTCTGTCTGTTGAGTGTTTCTGTATTTTACATCTGAAAAACACCTGAAAACACAAAATCTATTACACAACTTATTTTTTGTTGCACCTTTTCTAATTACTCTATGAAAGGACCATGCAAAAATCCCCCCCACCAACAGATGTGACACGCACCAACAAACTAGTGACTAGACGTTTTCAAACAAAAATTCTATGGGATTCCTTGTCGCGTAGCGGGGATAGTGGCCCTACGAAATAAAAGAAACAAGAATAAAAGAATAAAGAATTATATTTACAAAAGGCACAGGCTAGAGAGCAAGGGTCGTGAGTAGGCTAACGGTTTTCCCGAGGTACGCGCACTGAGAATCGGTCAGGTTCCCCTTCTAAGTGAGGTGAACTTATCAGAGTCGTCGTAGCAGAAGCAGTACGGTGACGGCACGGCGCGACAGCACAAGGCGCAGCACGGCGCAGCAGTTCCAAGGTCGACCAGCTCAGCAGCTGGTCCGGCAGTGGACAGGCTCAGCAGCCGTCCTCAAGCTCGACCGGTAGGGGTCGACAGCAGCTTGCGTCCGACGCCTCGTGCAAGGGAGTTCGTAGTGGAACTCGTAGGTAGGACCTCGTAGATAGGACCTCGTAGATAGGACCTCGTAGATAGGACCTCGTAGGTAGGACCTCGTAGGTAGGACCTCGTAGATAGGACCTCGTAGGTAGGACCTCGTAGGTAGGACCTCGTAGATAGGACCTCGTAGATAGGACCTCGTAGATAGGACCTCGTAGGTAGGACCTCGTAGATAGGACCTCGTAGGTAGGACCTCGTAGGTAGGACCCCGTAAGTAGTTTTAGAGCACAAATTGAATTTACAAGGTTTTACTTATTGAAATAGTAACATACGTGCGCACTCCACAATCGTGAGACAAGCACTCGGCGAGCTCGCGGCGAAATGGCTCGCCGTGTCGCATATAGTATGGTTATAGCTATATAGTACTATAACGGTTTAATATTTTAAGGCGCGTACACACGCGTAACGTTACAGTACCCCGGGAAATAGTGTAGGATTTTGCCTAGATGAAGCAAAATCCGTCTACCTCTCTACTAACTAACTTAGCATTTATTCCAACCCATTCACTCACTCATCGTTCATCAACCATTCATTCAGTCTTCGGTCCTTACATGACCTTAGACCCTAACAGACAGAGTGCACATTTATAAGAGCAATGTAGACTCAAGACAGGTAGTAAGGAATATTGTAATGTAGTGTATACAATACTCTGAGGGGGGTGTTGGTTATGGTAGCAGGGTAATGTAATGTAATATTGTGTAGTTATAGTCTAGTCTAGTTTAGGTATGTAGGGAAATTGACCGGCATAGCGGTGGGTAGACACCGTTGCAGGACAATACAAGGATGTATGCCCATCCAGTCACGTAGTAGCGTTCCTGGGCAGCAAGGACATACATCAAGGACTCTGGTTTAGCCTGAAATTCGACCAGACGACGAGTAGGCGACGTCAGCCAAACTATATATTAATGACTGCTGGGATAGTGTGTAGGGCACCATCTGCCAACAGCTTAACAAGGAAAGGATAAGTGACTACCGAAGAGCGGTGTGTAGGGCACCGTCTGTCCGGTAGGACCTTAAGGATAGCGTTGTGTCCATCCGGTGAATGTGAAGCATTCCCGGGCAGCAAGGATACACGCTAGGGTAGGATTAAGGGATAAAAATGGGCGCCATCATGGAATCAGTGTCCATGAATAGGGTAGGAGTCTAGACTAGCTATAGGTGTTATAAGAGCAATAAGATTGTAAATAAATTAAATTTATGATAGACAACGCAGGGTGTCATTACTAGTGTTGTATGTAAATAGTAGTTATAGTTAGATAATGTAATAGAGATTAGTGTAATGATGTAGTATATTTTTAAATAAAAAAAAAAAATTATTAAGAAAAATATGTAAGTGTGCATTGCATAGGAATCGAACCCGCGTTGGACTTAGGCTCAACGGTTCAAATCATATAGCTAGGGTAAGTATAAAGTTATGTAGCTAAGTAGCTTAATATAGTGTAGTATAATTATGTAGTGGAATAAAATTAATAAAACGTTTAGGTTGTTTTATTACATGTATGGCAACCCCTCCCTTCTAAGGGGGAGGCCTCCGCTCAGCAGCGAACATCTATCGGTTGCTAATGATGAAAGATTATGATGATTACGTGTATATAAGTTAATTCCAGTGCCAAGTTTAGTTAAATAATATAGTAAATATAAGGTTATGTTTGGTAGTTTATTTGTTTAAAGTCTTTGATATGCCAAGCGCCTAAAGGATTTCCGGACATATCCGCAAGTTCATACACAAGTGGAGACTTCTTAGATATTATCTTGCATTAAGTTTTAGTGTTAAGTGTTTAGTTAAATTTTAGTATTAAGTTATGTTTTAATGTCAAGTAAATTAAATGTTATGTTATGTTTATTATGAACAAAAGATAGTAAAGAATTTAGAATAGTCAAATTAAATTTAGTTTAGTAGCTAAGTATATATTTTTATTTTTTTGATATAAATATTTAGTGAAACCTTCTTCATTGGTATAAGATAGTATCCCCAGAGAAAAAACCCAAAATATATATAATAAATCCAATGGCCAATGGCTTATTTGAGTAGTGACCGCCGCTACCGTACTTTTTAAGTGGTACGAACACACTGTTAGTAAAATAGATAACCCCAAAAGAATGTAAAAGAGGAAAGAGAAGTTTTCCACGTAGGCTTTCTCAGTCGTGACCCGCTGTTCAAGAAAAGTGTGTTATGTTAGGCTTATTTTTGTAGTTGGAGTTCATAACGCCCGCTCCAGAAGAATAAAAAGAATAGTACCCAAGAAGAAAGAGTCAGTAAAGGCTTAGGTAAAGCAAGTAAAAAATAAAAATAAATTTTAGTTACATGTTTGCATGTCAACAAAAAAAGTAAAGTTTGTAAAAGTGTTACGTATTTAGAAGGACTGTAGAAATAGGTTCTACGTCTCGTATTAATAGTACAAGCGCTAGTTTACGTTTATTCACGAGAGTGTACTTTATTGGATAAGATTCCATTATTGTGATTAAAATGCTATATAAATGCAAGATAAATAGGTTTAAGGTAGTTTACTCTCACTAGTTTTTATAGTTTTAAATTAATAAATACTTAGATTTGATATATAGATATAGGACGCTAAAGTTTATTTAAAAGTTATCAAGTTATATTTTAGTTGGAGGTAGTTTAGTGTAACAGAAAAATAATAAAAAAATAAAAAAATATGTACGCTTGCCAGCGCAAGTACGCACGTAGATTTACTACAAATCTATTACACTGTGTAGTAATAAGTGTAAGATGTATGTGTAGTAAGTGTAGCACACGAGATGATAATAAGTTGGTATGGTGGTACTACTTTTTCCATCAACCGCCTCTTACGGGACCCACTGGATGTGATGGGATGGTCCTTTTTTTTTTTTTTTTTTTTTTTTTTTTTTTTTTTTTTTTTATGGGATGGTCCTATTCTAACCCGGGAACCATACGGGGACCCAGATTATAGAAATACTGCTACAAAAGAAACTACTACGGGGTGGTTGTGCTAGCCGTACAAGGTGTAAAAAGAAAAAAAAAATTGTCCGCGACCGTTACAAAACACAAAAGAAAGTACAAAAGAACCGTCACCAAAAACCCGCGACGAAACCTGACCGCGAACTCAGTGATGGCAGGAGAAATTTAGAAAGAAAGAAAGAAAGAAAGGAGAAAGAAAAACCGTTATAACCGCGTTAAGGCGCCACTGTCGCGTGGCGGGGATAGTGGCCCTACGAAATAAAAGAAACAAGAATAAAAGAATAAAGAATTATATTTACAAAAGGCACAGGCTAGAGAGCAAGGGTCGTGAGTAGGCTAACGGTTTTCCCGAGGTACGCGCACTGAGAATCGGTCAGGTTCCCCTTCTAAGTGAGGTGAACTTATCAGAGTCGTCGTAGCAGAAGCAGCACGGTGACGGCACGGCGCGACAGCACAAGGCGCAGCACGGCGCAGCAGTTCCAAGGTCGACCAGCTCAGCAGCTGGTCCGGCAGTGGACAGGCTCAGCAGCCGTCCTCAAGCTCGACCGGTAGGGGTCGACAGCAGCTTGCGTCCGACGCCTCGTGCAAGGGAGTTCGTAGTGGAACTCGTAGGTAGGACCTCGTAGATAGGACCTCGTAGATAGGACCTCGTAGATAGGACCTCGTAGGTAGGACCTCGTAGGTAGGACCTCGTAGATAGGACCTCGTAGGTAGGACCTCGTAGGTAGGACCTCGTAGATAGGACCTCGTAGATAGGACCTCGTAGATAGGACCTCGTAGGTAGGACCTCGTAGATAGGACCTCGTAGGTAGGACCTCGTAGGTAGGACCCCGTAAGTAGTTTTAGAGCACAAATTGAATTTACAAGGTTTTACTTATTGAAATAGTAACATACGTGCGCACTCCACAATCGTGAGACAAGCACTCGGCGAGCTCGCGGCGAAATGGCTCGCCGTGTCGCATATAGTATGGTTATAGCTATATAGTACTATAACGGTTTAATATTTTAAGGCGCGTACACACGCGTAACGTTACATCCTAATTAAATAATACTTAAAAACGACTAGTCTAAATTAATCTATTTATTTTAACTATACTTAAATGTTTATTTTTAACATATAAGAATATCACTACCTACATAGTATAAATCAAAGTCGCTTCCCGCTGTCTGTCTGTCCCTTATGTATGCTTAGATCTTTAAAACTACGCAACGGATTTTGATGCGGTTTTTCATAATAGATAGCACTCTATCTATTAATCACTATTCAAGAGGAAGGTTTACATACATGAATAATATAGTAGAGAAACACTGATAATTTTATAGGTTTCGAAATTGATGTCGTAAATAAACACATTTTTTTGCGCTTACATTGCAAACGCTGGCTGAACCCTACGAGATGGATCAAAATAATGTACTACAGTATTATACACCTTAATAAGGTCTACAAAAAAGTCTGCGATGACATTTTGTTTATCTGTTAGGGATAACGCACAATAACCATTTTTGATCCTTTACGTTTTATGAGAAATAATGGTTTTTTAAGAAGCGATTTTAAGCAATACAGCATTAATCCTTATCCCATTAAGTATAAATACATTTTTACCACCCGTGCGAAGCCGGAGCGGGCCGCTAGTTTTATAATAAAATAACAAAGTAGGTAGGTACATATTCAGTTCCTTATCAATATTTTATACATACATACATATAATCACGCCTTTTCCCCGTAGGGGTAGCCAGAGCCCATGGGCCGCTTTTCGCCTCCGTGAGAAACGAGACGTGATGGGTGGCAAACCACATCGCCGCCATTTTGGTTAATTAAATTATTTTATGATTAACCATTGCGTTTTCACGAATAACGAGGGAAAGGGAAGGATAGGTGATGTGAAAAGGAAGATTGGCAAGTTAGAGTGGGAAATAGGAAAAGTAGGATATTACCGCCCAGGAGGGCAAGGGATGGGACAGTAATAGCTAGGGAAGCCGGGGTCGCATACCCGTATACTATACCACAACTACCGGACAGGTAAGTTGGGATGAGTATCCCATGACTTACCCATGAGTATCCCATGATATTTTATACGATCGTGAGAAACGTATTTAACACATTAACTTTAACCGAGTGACTTCAAATTTCTGACTGTAATCCGAGATTGATTATTCGGGCGACCTCTTTGTCGAATTTGATACCGAACTGGGCAGTCGGTTCAAAGTAGGCATAGTGGTCATAGTGGTGGTATTTGCTAGCATAACGTATACATATGTATTTTATGTTATAGGATAGCATACTTAGCTGGTGGTAGACACTTGAACTGATGCCACGACGAGGGATTCAGTTTTGGTTTTTCTATTGTTTGATTGAACATTGATACACTTCTTGGTCTTCGACATTTCGATGTTCTCTTTTCGTGGTCGGAGTGGTATGGTGAATCGCTTGTCTGGAAAATGTTGCTATATTAGGCCTTATAATTATGTTGTGTCTAAAATAAATTGCATAACAATTATTATGTTACCGGTGCTTTTATTATTTTAAGTTCAGGTGGCATCTTTTTCTTTCGTCTTGGCTTTGGTTTTGTCGATGAATACAGTAATTTATGAACTCTCCTGACTGGACTAAAACTTCCTTCGTATGATTCACCATCAGACGACATGTCAGTCATAGCGTCCGATGTTAAATCGATTGTTGCTCGTGATACCTATAATGTTATGTGAATATATTATTGGTTAGTTTATCCTAATAAATACCTGAATAATACATATTTAATTGGAAGACCTATGTACCTGAAGTGTTTCCCGTTTTGTTTTCTTTTTCTCAATCCTTTTCATTTTCTCTAACTTAGGTCGCTGCTTTTTTGTTTTCTGAAATATAAGAAATGAATTTACCCATTCCTATTCTTTCTCAGATGAGACTGTTTGTAATGTAGTGGAGTTATCTAAGATTTACTTAAGAAGTATATCAATTTTTAAGTGTTTGACAATAATGTATATTATTGCATACAGAATATTATCGGACGATAATCCCTTATCTAACCCTATCCAAATCTCAAAAGAAAGGTTGCCTTCCGTCCTAGTAGCATATCAGTCAGGTGGAATTAATCACCATTATACATAGTACTCATATACATAGCAAAGGGTTGCTTCTTACATCATTGAAACTTCTATTAATATCAGGAAACATAGGTGAGGGCGGTGGTGCATGTTGTGAAGCTTCGTTCTCCTTAATTTGTTCTTTCAGACCTGCTTCGGAGCTGCTGCTCGAAGTATCGCCTTCATCACTGTTAAAATTATCTAAATTAAAATAAGTATTGTAATACCTACGACACTAATATTCTGTCAAAAATAGTATACCTAGAATAGTCGGAAAGGTCGATATTTGTGGGCTCATCTGCGTTAGATCCTTCCTTTAATAGTCTTGTGATAATCTTAGTCCTTAGTTTCTCTTTACTGGGATTCTCGTCATAAAAATCTAATAAAGTTTCACAAAATGTTCGTCCTAAGCTTTCATAATCTTGTACTGAAAAATGAGTTGACATTCTACTTCCTAATTCTGATCCACCAAATGAAGCTTCCATTGTGAAACTATTTGCAACACCTAACATCCAAACAACCACTCGGCCAGTGCCTTCTTTGCTGCGTTGGATTCTAAACTTACAGTTTTCAAAAGAAAACTGCAAAAAAAGATACAGGAGATACATTAGTAGACTTGTAACCATCAACACTGACCATCACAAGCTATGGATTATTGTATATGATAGAACTCTATTACTTCTGTTACCTTATCTGCGGCATTTTTATGTAACATCAAAGGAAACACTTGTTCCTGCAAACGTTTGTCAGAATTTCTTCGACTTTCACATCCATAAATAAATACATTATGTTTACGTGAATGTGCATGTAAATCCACATACATTGCCACCCCACATTCCTCCTGTAATCTAATATTAAACTGATAAATCGAGATGCTGTGCTGATATTATTTCTTTTAGGTACATTTAAAAAATTACCTTCGTATCATGACTTTAGTATGCCAAACGGGTGGGTAAGTTTCCCTTATTACAGTTCTGTATTGTCGATTCAAATCCTTTCCGGTTAATGAACACCGATTGTTGCCAACGATGACCTGAAATAATACAATCATATTATTCACAAACTGTTGCACATTTTCACACCATTTATTGTGTAATGTGTCTCTTCTGTCACTCACGCCATCTGGGTTTAACATGGGCACCAATTTGAATATGAATTTTTCTCTTAACTCACGAGCCTGATTT
This sequence comes from Furcula furcula, assembly GCA_911728495.1. Taxonomy (NCBI): domain Eukaryota; kingdom Metazoa; phylum Arthropoda; class Insecta; order Lepidoptera; family Notodontidae; genus Furcula; species Furcula furcula. The sequence goes on along the minus strand of OU452249.1, from coordinate 19,498,456 downwards.
GTATCACTAGTTAAATAATCCATGAATCCTTTCATCATCCAAGATGATGGTGTTTCTCCTGGATGTACTCTAGCTGTTATGATAACTGCTTTCTTTTTCTGTACAGTCAAATAAAATATCATATACATATGTTTGGTGTTAACCTGGTGTTAGATAAATTATAAGTGGCAATGGTGGTCACCTTTTGCTCCAACTCGTTAGGACTCGGAGGAGCTGTGACAGTCAGATAATACACATTGTTTCCAGCCAACGTTCGACATAGCAGTCTTAATTTAGCGTAGGTTGATTTGACTGGATGTGATTGTAATCTTGATAAATATTCTTGTAAGTCTGTATAGGTGTAAGGATAGCAATGTGCAATATATACAGCATCATCTGTGTGCGGAAATTCAATGTTAAAAGTCAAAGTATAGCTGGGAAACTGTTCTTCTTCTTCAGTTCTGTAATTGTTAGAAATTAATTATTTTACCATTGTTACGGACTTAAAATCTGTGTTCGATAAAGTAATGAACCTTACACAGGATCGTTCTTGTAGTATGTAATATTGTCGCCGCATCGTCTCCAACCGATCGAATGCAGCTGAGCGTCCTTGGTAGAATATAACAAAGGTCGCATGCCCTCATTGTATAAACTTTCGGCTTTCGATAAATTTACTATGGAGAACCTGTAATTTGTGGAGCGTGTACAAAATTACCAGGAAATAGCATTTTTAGTATATTACTCATGCCATCGTAAAATTACCTGTACATCATTTGCTTCTTAGTGTTTGTTACTCGGAAATAAAACCATTGCATATGTCTGTTTGTATATAAATCTGTGCGAAGGTGAAGTTCATAATAAGCAGATGTGATGCGAATTGCTTTAGCTAAATTTCCACTTTCAAATCGAGATTCAAACCGTAGTTCATCCTCACCGCCACCACTTGAACACGCTGATATAAACAAGCGAGATCCGCCTACTGTTGATCGACTGAACTATAAATAGGTTAAGTCTATGTTGATTAGTTTGAATTACATTAAAAAGTAGAAAATTATATATAATGCATTATAACCACTCACATAATTAACTGCGCTCATAGGATAATATTGAAAAATTACCGTCCCTGCATCTTCCCCAACGGGTTGTGGTTGAAGTTCTTTTCCAGAAGAAATATAATAAGGTTCAGGTGACGCAGGACTCCATGTTATGTGCTGTATCTTTTCTTCGACAACCTTAACAAATTAATTTGTAATTAAATTAATTAAATTATCAAAGAAAGTAATTTAATGGAATGCACTCACTTGACATTCTGATGGCCATCGAGGTGCTTGTTGTGGACAATCAAGTTCCTTAGGTAGTGCAAACAAATCTCTCGGTTCTTTAAGTTTGGCTGTTGTTCTAAACGTTCTTATGTCAGTGTTGATTTCTAATTGATTGGTTTTAATATTGTTTTGAAGAAAATTAGATATGAAAGTTCCTGCGGTAAATAAAAAATCATAAAGCATAATCATGACATCATCATTTTCTCTAAAGGTATTCGTATTCTCGAGGTACCGAACGGTGTACCACCTTTACGACCATAATCGCTTGCACGGTACACCGTTCGTGAACGCGATAGTACGAGGTAAGTACATATTTTAGTGATCGAGCGATGGTGAGTCTTGTGTCATCTCGATTTTGCATTTAGACTACCGGAGCAGTCACCTCACCTTACATTACGTTGTCCTAAGTTTCTAAGACAATTTTAAGAGCGAAAATTCTCGGAGTGAGTGCGACATGACCTGGTTTCATTTGTTTTTGTTATATTTATACCATTCGTTGTGAACGGCCGTGACATCTGTGTTATTAAATAAGCAGACAAATTAGGGTTATGATAAAACATTAATCAAGGCCTACCTATGGCTCTTTAGAGTAATAGCCATATTTACTTATACATATGTATATGGAATAGATAGTGGTTTGTGAGCTGTAATTATGTTTGTTTTGAAAATGTTATCAAGTAATTTCAATCATTAATGATTTGCCGTAAGTATAAATATTAGATTCCTAGTTGAATTTATCCTTTATTATTACTCCTTGACATAATGCATTTTTCCACGAAAGCTAGTTAACTTTTTTTGCATCGCAGGGGTTCCGTTTACTTTTTTAATGTATAACAGGTATATAATCAACAGATAGACATTACCTCTACTACATATTGGAAATAATGAAGCTTGTAGTGACTTAACGTGTTCTATGTTAGCTATGAACAAATTATCTTGAAGTATAGGATGTATAGAGGGAAGCGATAGCGTTACTGTCGTATTCTCGATATATTCCTTGCTCCGTTCTTCCTCCTTTTCGATCATCATAATGCTTTCCTGGACGCTCTCAAGTTGTTTCCACCATAACATGTTAAAAAGTTATTTGACAGCAACATTAGCTGCTTTTTTCTATCACAGTTTAATCGTTATCACATTTATTTCTATAGTTCGTAATGTCGGGCGTATTGTCACCATGGCTACTTAAAATGTTAGAATGATAGCCGCGGAGTATATATTTTGGCATGTAATCTGGCGGGTTGCACGGCGCTCCGAACTAAACTGACGAATTTAAAAACAGGGGTACAGGCTTTCATTTATTGGAAGGCGAGGCCTCAGTATTGTCATGCTCCGTTCGAATAAAGCTTATCAAGTGATGGGTGACGTCACTTGGCTGTTCACGCGAAAATGTAGAATGCCATAATTCATGTAGATATAGGAAACCTTTGGCAGAGGTCAAATTTTGATTTGATATACATATAGCTGTTTGGCGACACTCACGCGATTCATGAAAATTGAGGTTCACAACTTCTAAAATACATTAAATTGAATATATCTCCATTTTACTGTTTCGTAAAACCTATATTTACACGATTTCAGTTACCTATCCGTGCACTCTCTAATTATTATGTTTAGGATTATAAAAAATCAATCCAATCAAAATTTAATTCTTTAACTTACCTTTAATATTTTCATTATTATTTTTATCTTGGAGATTTATTTCCACTTCTTCTATATCTGATTCTCTACACAGATTTTCCATAGTTATTTTGGATTTAATATTACGGAAATAATAGTTATTTCATAAAATTTGCAGTCGCGTTAGCGTGTTTGTGCTGACATCCTACGCCTTCCAATTGCCACCTCGGTCTAGTCCAGATCTTGGTGTAACTAGATATTTACATCTGTAATTTATACACCATCATTTTTATTATTAGGTCATCTACGAGCGTATATAATACTGGTCCTATTTATTGTAAATAAGAGCTATTTAATATAACAATAGTTATAATTTTCAACGCCATGGTGTGCGCGAATCCTGCGAAAACTTCAAAGGTGACTGCACTTCTACATAGTAGAGCACTAACTTGCGGCGGTCGTGTGGAAAACTTCACAATTGGCCTTAATCATGGCCGTAAACTTTAATGGCCTCGCAGAGTACAGAATTAATAGATACTTCAATAGTTTTCTGTGGTCGTAACATTTTCAAAAAAAAATATTTTAGTTAACTAACGTATTACGAGCGGCTTATTTGGCATGTTGTGTTTCTTGATGTATGTAAATATGAAAATATACTAATATTAAAGGAAACTTGGCGTTTTTAATATTAAAGGAAAATCATACTTACTTTTTCATTTAATTTATAATTCATGTACACACATTAAAGGACACAAACAATGTTATGATGTGTTATGATAATTTAGAAGACAGAATACGATACAATAATGGATATACAATAATAGATGATTTTTATAAAGTAGCCAAATCGTATGCATTTCTTTCCCATAGTTGTTCAGAAAGTGTCTATTCTATACGTTATAATATCTGCTGTGTTCACATTATTAAACTATCCTGCGAAAATGATGCTTATTAGAGCAATCCAATTACTTCTAGTTTGGTAATAATGTAGGCTAGCCAATGTAATATAAAGAAATATTAGAAGCTTCAGAAGATTTCTATCATACATAGCCATATGGTGTCAATGATAATTGCTTATTAGAGCAATCCACAGTGTTTCATGGGACCAAAAAAATTTCCCTCTCCTGTTTATTGCTTTAATCGATCAAGGTATGCATTTAAAATGCATGAGTAAAACACCCAGGTGTCAAATTCAAATATTTTTTTTTATAAAAAATATAGAAAATTACGTGAGCGTTAACTTATAAAAATTAAATTTAATTCTGAAAACGTAACTATCGAAGATATTTATTTTAAATAAATATTGTCTAATAAAACGTCATTGGACGCATGTTTTCCCTTTTTTATTTTTGGAAAAACCCTTCTGGATTTTGAGTTATTAATTCTTTTCGTATTTTCGTAATTATTTTTTTTCTTCCTAAAAACGGAAAAGTGGGACTTGTGACTAGCACAGGAAGATAGCGCTTAAAAAGGCCTATCGATAATAAAAATACCATGTTCCACTTCCGCGGCCTTTGGAAGATATAGACCATTCTGTTCTAAGGTCAAATTATACAGTATAGGGTTGTCGCAAAAGGTCACTCAATTTCTTAAATAAGAAATAAGTAGGGGTAAGTACTTCCGTTTAAGTAATAAAAAAATGTCACTGACATAGTTATCGTGTAGTACGCCTGAAATTATAGTCAAGATGGCAAAGAAAAGCATTCAAAAAATATGTAATCACGATATTTCAGGCGTTTGACAAGTACTGGCGATGGTGCAGTCCTCATCATCATTTCTCAATCGTGTACCAACATGAGGGTGGCGCTCTCCAGTCCCCTTTCCATTAAGGTCTCCAGTTGGGGCTTTTGATGAACAGCCTCCATCAAAAAGGGTAAGCCCCTGCTGAGGCAAAGAAGTATCACGGGACTTATTCAACTCCATGATAACAAATAAATTCTGCGTTACCGGGTAAGCTATCGTGCCACCAAATAAAAATACGTAATAGATAGCTAGAACAACATAAGCCCGAAGGCATTTATGCGTATGGAAGTACGCAGGTTAAGTTATTATGTATATTTGTGGAGTTTTAGGCAGTGAAAACTGTTCCCGCCTTCACCACGTGGAGGTAATCCCCCAGCTTATGTAGGAACCTATCACAAAAAACGGCCTGCCAAGCAAGCAATTTAATTTAACATATTAATGTAAAAAACTATTGTTCAAAACAAAATTAATTAAGGTCAAACAGTATGACAACCCTAACACAATTTTTAAAAATTCAATTTCTCCCAAAGGCCGCGGAAGTGGAACATGGTTTTTTTATTATTGGTAGGCCTTATGAAGAGCTATCTTTCTGTGCTAGTCACAAGTCCCACTTTTGAGTTTCTAAGGAGAAAAAAAATAATAACGAAAATCTGAAAATATTAAAAATATTAATATTAATAACTAAATATCCAGAAGTGATTTTCCGAAAATAAAAATAGAAAAACATGCACCTAAGGATGTTTTATCAGGCTATATTTTTTTAAAATAACCAACTTGGATAGTTACGTTTTCAGAATTAATTTTATTTTTTATAAGTTAAAGGTCATGTAAAGTTCAATAATTTTTATAAAAAAAAGTATTTGAATTTGACACCTGGGTGTTTTACTCGTGCATTTTAAATGCATACCTTGATCGATTAAAGCTATAAACAGCAGAGGGAAATTTTTTTGGTCCCATGAAACACTGTGCAATCCAATTACTTCTAGTTTGGTAATAATGTAGGCTAGCCAATGTAATATAAAGAAATATTAGAAGCTTCGGAAGATTTCTATCATACATAGCCATATGGTGTCAATGATAATTTCAGGTTTTTTAAAGCCATTTTTACCACACACCTTGCAATAGAAAATTATTGAAAAATAAATGGTTTGCAGATGCATATGGTCTATTCCACTTTGATCACCTGGGTGATTAAAGTGGAACTAGTTATTCCACTTTGATCACCTCGGAATCAAATCACCTGGGTGATTTGAGCTGGGTGATTATACATAGGTACGCTGAGTATCTTCACAGTTCTACCGAAAGTTGCTAGGCAACCTAGTTGCGTAAAATCGATATTAGTTTATACTTATACCATCAAAACAATTTTTGCAGTCGCTGGTAAGATTTGTATCTTTAGTCCTTCGATATATTTAAGACTATTTTAAGTAATTTAGTTCTTCGCTTATGCATTCTTTACTATACATAACTAATTTCTTTATCGCGTATTTCCATTTAGTTACTTGTCGTCACGCTATAGTCCCTTTTACGGCTTCCTAAACATTCAATTTATGTCTGAGCAGAACACTAATTATTGCATCGTGTACATTTCACGTTTTAGTCCTCGATATCTGCCTGCACCACACATGTCTTTTTAAGGCATATTCAGGTAAGCAGCTAGCGCCTGCACCACCTGTTAATTAGGCAATTAACAAACCATGCCAGACCAGTAAGCGCCAGCAAGTGACGATAGGATTGTGTAGTAGTTAGGCTCTGGCAAGTTAGCTCTAGTTACTTGAATTCGCCTTTACACGTTATGACGTGTTTCCTTCATGACGTGCATCCTTTGAAAAGCAATAGGAATATTGTAGTACAGGTACTACAAATACCTGTAATACTGTCACGAAGTTGCTTGCTTGGTCTTGGTACCCCTTAATAAAATCATTATTTTTATTTAGAGAGCGATGTAAAAGCGTAGGAACGCGTGATCTATGTGCCCGGTCAATCACCCTGCAACCCTTACTATAGTAAGGGTTGCAGGGTGATTGACCGGGCATAGCACGGCCTGGTGCGGATCGATTTTGTTGCTAGACTGCCGACTGTTATTGCTTTTCGTCATTTATCAATGGGCGTGCTGTTTTGTTCGTAAGTATATAGTGAACTAGCGACCAGCTGTGGATTGATTTGGTCTTTTTAAGGTTTTGATCCCAGATGTATCATGAAAATATACCTTAAGAAACGGCTTTTCCACCTTCTGAATGATGCTGGAAATTTTATCCAAAATGTCATCCAATTGTATGATTATAATCCATTGTATGATTATAAGTAAGTGAACAGGCAGATATAGAAAGCGACGACAACGTTTTATACTACTTTGGAGAAAAGATCAGCTACCTACTACTAAGTTTATTCAGCCCAGTGATTCCTTTCGACACAAGTCCTGTATCATTATTAAGTTATCGTGCTTTTTCATCCTTGACTGGATCACCACATACCATAAGGTGCAATTGCGTTCAAGCAGCTAGTTTCTATTGGGTAGAAATAACATTGACGATATAAAGAATGGCATTCATAGAAGCTATTGTGAATTATATTTCGTATCGCATGCAAAAATCGGCCACAATTATTCCCATCTTTGCCTTCGTTATACCTTCGTCGGTACTCGGCATTATTTATGGAAAGTAATAATCGTAATCCGTATACTATTTTTTGGCCTCGACGTATACCTTCAGCTTTTATTGCGTTGATCTTGATATTAACTAAATCTACCTGTTCAGGCTTTAAATAATATATTTATGTTTTTATTTTTATTTTGACAAAGACATTCCAGCGGTACCTAATATCCTATATATTATGGACATAACATAAACCCCAAACACGGACTTGGTATTATATTGCTCTTTGACTAGGTATATTTTGAAAATAAGCTGAATCAGTTTGTCTTGCGTGGTGCTGTCATTTGGCATTTTAAATACCATTCCGTACCGTAGACATGTATTTTTTTGTTGCAGTTAAACTAATCTACAGCGATGGGTCGAAAAGTGACGGTAGCCGTGACTACGCTGAATCAATGGGCGCTCGACTTCGAAGGCAATTTGAGCAGGATATTGCAGTCAATACAGGAGGCTAAAGAAATGGGCGCACTCTATCGGACAGGGCCTGAATTAGAAATATGGTGATTACTGATTATAAAATTAAAATTAATAAATAGTAATGAGAGATTTTTAAAAATTAGAATTAGAAAGTAAGAAATTAGGGACTTGTTTCAACAATTGCGTATTTCTTTATTTATTTTTACAAATATCTATATATTAGTTACTTGTAATAAAATGTTATCAGTAAAAAGATAACATTAGCCGTATATCCACTGATATGTCATATGTGTACGTTTCGCGCAAATCATAACGCGTCGACGTATTTTTAACCGGCTTCAAAAAGAAGGTTCTCTATTCGACGCGTATGTATGTAATATTGATAAAAATGCGTAATATTAATATATGTTAGTCTATGTGGGCTTCTAAACAAATTTACCAAATTTTATGAGTGTATGTATGTACATATGTATGTATGTAGGTTTGTCCGCGGATTTCTCAGAAAGTACAAGTCCGATTTCGAAAATTCTTTTTCAATAGTTAGAGTATTTTTCAAATTAGGGTAGAGTACAAGTTTCCTCAAAATCGGTCCAGTAGTTTAAGAGAAATAAACTTTTTATGTTTTCAGTAAGTTACTGTAACGTAGACGTTCGAGTTGCGTGATAGTGCTGATACCTGTTTTGCTAAAAAAACTATTTAAAAAAAATTAAAAACCGACTTCAAAGTAAATTATCTAAAAAACATAAAATAACAAAAATATATTGAAGTCGGTGCTAGCACATCATGTTACCTGACACTTACACTAGCTGACACCGACTTAAATATATTATTGTTATTTTATGCTTTTTAGATAATTTACTTTGAAGTCGGTTTTTTTTTTTTTTTTAAAGTTTATTTAACACTTTTTAGTGACTTATTTTACCAAAATGTGTATCAGCACTATCACGCAACTCCAACGTCTACGTTACAATAACTTACTGAAAACATAAAAAGTTTATATCTCTTAAACTACTTGACCGATTTTGATGAAACTTGTACTCTACCCTAAGTTGAAAAATACTCTAACAATTGCAAAAAGAATTTTCATAATCGGACTTATAGTTTCTGAGAAGTCCGTGGACAAACCTACATACATACATACATACCTACATACATACATACATACACTCATAAAATTTGGTAAATTTGTTTAGAAGCCCACATAGACTAACATATATTAATATTACGCATTTTTATTAATATTACATACATACGCGTCGAATAGAGAACCTTCTTTTTGAAGCCGGTTAATAAAAGTCACTAAAAAGTGTTAAATAAACTATTTTAAAAAAAAACCGATTTCAAAGTAAATTATCTAAAAAGCATAAAATAACGAAAATATATTGAAGTCTGTGTCAGCCCGTGCTAGTCTTAGATAACATGATGTGGTAGCACCGACTTCAATATACTTTCGTTATTTTATGCTTTTTAGATAATTTACTTTGAAGTCGGTTTTTTTATATAGTTTATTTTTAAATTATGGTAACACCTCACCGCTGAAAACAAGACCCGCTCAAAGTAAGCCGTATGGTCACGGTAGGTATAAATCACAACGGGCTCATTAGACACCTTGGCTCTAACACCTAATAGGTTCGATTAACACTTAGGACAGATATTATTGCGCATACGCATGCTTTTTGGGTCTAGCTAGAGTCTGAATGTTAAGTAATAAAGTACTTAATAATAAATATTATGTATGCTAACTGCTATAGTCCTTTTTTTTCGACGCTGGGGTAGTCTTCAAACGGTCCCCGGGAGCTGTGGGGCTCAACCGGGGTAAGTGGGATTCTTACCCACTAAAACCCCCGCGGCTGTTGCATCAGCAAATGAGAGGGGTCCCAGGTTTCTCCGGTGGGATCTGCACCAGGGGCCCCTCAGTGCTTTGCCTTTGAGCCCGCCGCCGCGCATTGTAGCCCCCCCGGACACGGTGCTCACGGGGACGGGGGTCGCAACCCTGCCGCCGTCCTCCTCGGAGCCGCCGCCGTACTCAATGGACGTCCCATGGAACTGCTATAGTTCTGGCTTAACCTAGTTTTCGATTAGATGTCAGTGTGTGGATTGTGCCATGCAGAATATTATTATCATTATTTTTGCGCTGACGGCCTCATTTTGTATCATTATAGTGGCTACAGTTGCGAGGACCATTTCTACGAGCCAGACACATACTTACATAGCTGGCAGGTCCTAGCGGAGCTGCTCAAATCCCCCACCTGCAAGGACATGTTAATAGACGTGGGCATGCCGGTCCAGCATAGAAATGTTTCCTACAACTGTAGAGTCGCGTTCCTAAATAAAAAGATACTGCTTATAAGGCCAAAGATGATGTTGTGCGAGGACGGAAATTATAGGGAGTCTAGATGGTTTAGCCCGTGGACGAAAGTAAGTGGACATTTTTTTAAACCCGTATTTTCGGCCTGCCTAGACTGTATCTTTTAAGAGATGATAGGTTTACGGCCACGGATCGACGACCGATCAGAGGGACTCGAATAAATTCTAAGGCATGCCTGGATTTTATCACGATGTTTTCCTTTGCCTTTAATGAATAGATCTTTTGAGCTTTTATTGCCAGATTGTGTAGGATTCTAACGTTTAAGTCGCTTCCATGAGAGCCACAGAACGATGATAGCCTAGTCCCAAGTGCAAGGAACAAAACAGGTCTGTACCACCGCAGCGCCTGCCGCCAAACAGCATCGTCTCGATATTGATGGGTTCCGGTGTAAAATGTACTTACTTACTGTAGCTGGTGAAGTTAATTTACTTAATATTTCGGATGACGAGCAGTGAAGTGCAGCTGTATACAGGCAGGCGTGTTACTAGCACGTTTAGCACGACTTCCAATCTTGACACTTCGGTGTGGAGTATGACGTAGTTGTCAACACCGAAATGTCATTCTCTAAACAAAAATGTGAAATAATACGTCATAGTGACGTATTATTTCACATTTTTGACAAATCTGTCTCGCTAATCTGTCAAGATTTGTACATCGTGGTAAGCCTGCAGCACGCTAAAACGTCTTGCTTCATCACTAGGTAAAAATTACATATTGTATTAAAACATATATCTTTTTAGTTCAATTTTAGTGTGATTTCTGTAGGAGCGTCAAACAGAAGAGTATTATCTACCGAGGATGATATCGGCTATTACGAATCAGACGACGGTGCCTATCGGTGAAGCGGTGATAGCAACCAAAGACACTTGTATAGGTTTTGAAATTTGTGAAGAGCTATGGAATCCGCAAAGGTTAGTAAAGTGTATAGTACTCAGCAAGGAAAGAAATAAAGAATCCGAAATTCTAAACTAAGAATTACTAAGTTCATCGCTGTCTCTGGCTCTGGTGTTGATAAATGTATGTCATTCTATTTAATATATTTGTAACACGCCGCGGTTTGCTTCGGGTTGTAACTTATAATGGTTTATATTCAACGATAACCCAACTTATAAAACAGTCTAAAGCTTAGACTAATTTATACCGTTGACGAAATTTTTAGTAAGGTGAAGTTGGACGTATTGTATAGAGTTCACCAATCTAATCATTAGACTAGTTAATCAGTGGAGAGTAAACTAGTTTATTCGTCGACGACAAAAACAGTCGACATTTTGTTTGTTCAACGGCCACCCCTAGTTGTAACTAAACCTATTTGTCTTATATACTTAAACTTTCAGGAAAAAGCTCTAGAAATGATGAAAACCGCATCAAATTCATTCTGAAAGTATTTTTTTAAGAATGAAGCAAACATACCGCGACAGAGACTTAGATGAGACTTACTTTATCACGAGGTGGACATGAATTATCTGTGTCATGATAATACGGTAACTGCTGAGTTATGTATTCAGTAATCACCGTGTCTCCAGTGATCCGTGATCCAATCGAATGTCTTACACACTTTCGCAACCAATTCTTTCGTATCCGTCCCCTAAATTATCTCTTCCGTGCCATACTATTCATTTCCTTTAATCATAAAGTAATTACATGTAAATACATCCTATTCGTCGTGATATTTGTTTAACATTGACATGACTCTATCCGACTTATTTTTTGTTACAGCCGTCACATTCCACTTGGTTTAGACGGTGTTGAGATCATATCAAACGGTTCTGGCAGTTACATGGAGTTACGGAAAGCCTATGTCACAGTGGATTTGGTAAAAAGCGCCACGCTCAAGAGCGGTGGTGCGTATTTGTTCAGCAATTTAAGGGGGTGTGATGGACAGAGAATATACTTCAATGGGTGTTCCTGTGTCGCGGTCAATGGGGAGATCGTTAGCAGGGGACTGCAGTTCGCGCTTCATGATGTGGTGAGTGAGTGATTTATTGTTGGAGGTTGTTACCCGTGGGGTGTCCGGGTAAGAATAACACCCTCCCATCTCCCGTTGGGTGTCTGTAAGAGGCGACTAAGGGAAATCAAGAAGACGGGTAGCAGCGTCTTGCTATTAAAAACCTACCACCTATACTGCGATCCCCAAGACGCCTGCCAAGCGTGGGGATTATGGCAACCCCTCCCTGCTAAGGGAGAGGCCTTTGTTCAGCTGTGGACGTCTTACGGCTGCTGATGCGCATGAAGCTATAGGGGTAAAAGTGGTAAAAACATTCTGAATACTTACCTGAAGCAAAGGTCTATCAACGCTATCCCTTTCTTTGCCGGTATCTGAAAGAGATTTCAGACCACACAGAATGGGATAGCGATATTAGACCTTTGCTCCAGTTAAAATTCAGAGGGTTTTCTCCACTTTTATCCCTATAGCTTCATAAGTACGCGCAAAGAAATCTATTAAGTAACAGTTACTGCCGCACTCACAAACGTCAGTTAGTGTTATGAATTATTTAACCGAGTCTTGAAATCGGATTATTTCGATACTCATAGACAATTAATACTTTATACTCAGTAAGTAGAGAAGTATCGATTATCTTATCCACAATAATGGAACTTGATCATAAACGGTTCCAAGAGTTGAAATAATCATATTTAAAAAAAGTCCTAATAAGAACAATCGCTAATTGACGTTTGTGAGTGCGGCAGTTAATATTTGTACGCATTGAACTAACCATATCACAAACACCAATATCCCTTGTATCAGTTTGTCTGATAGATAAATCCTGACATACATATTTGGGACCCTAATAGCAAAGCGAGTTTATGTATCAAAACAGGCTACGGTATTATAAGTCTCAATAAATTTAATTGACACTTAGACACGCCAGTAGAATACTGTCAAAAGACGATACACAAAATCATATCTTGCAGGAAGTAATCACATCGACTATTGACCTAGAGGACATTCGTTCGTATCGCACAAAAATCCGGTCGAGATCGCACTTGGCCGCGTCCAACAAGCCTTTCCCGCGGATCACCGTGGACTTCGCACTGTCGGACGATGAAGACATCCATCTGACAACGAGTCCACCGATACAGTGGCAGTACCTGACGCCCGAGGAGGAGATTGAATTAGGTTTAACAGCTTTATATTTACCACAACAAATATAAATTATATTAAACAAAAAATTATGTACAGTCGAATTGAGAAGCTCCTCCTTTTTTTGAAGTCGGTTAAAAGGCACAAAAAAAGCCCGACTGCGAACAAACAAAATGGTCTTAAATTACATTATACATACATAAAAAGTATAAATATGCCTATATATTTCAACTTGTCTCGTTAAGATCGTTTGATATCCAAATTGATGTTTTTAGACATCGATATACTATACCAACTAGATTAGCTGTCACGAACAAAATGACATCGAAAATGTGGTCGCGGTTACATATACTTACACAACTATACACGTAGCTAGAAATTGTAGAAAATAGTTTTAAATAATTCGGAACGTCGGACTAATAGAAGCCTTCACATGCAGTAATAAAGTCTAATTCTGTATGCAGTAATGTTGGCACATAAAAACTTTACATCGGAGACAAAGAAAAATCAATAAAATCGCCAAAGCTATAAGAAAAAAAGTTGTTGTTTTGACTTAAACAAAAATGTACTCATTTAAAAGAAAAAATAAGGTTCAAAACAGGTGTGTTTCCATTGTGTGTGTACTGATTTACAAACTTATCCGTGCTGGTGGCAAAAATGAGAACTAACTTTTTTATTATGGTAATGACGTGTAGTTTAACAGTTTCGTATAGACAGTGGCGACATCCTATCGGCAACATTAATTTTGTCAGTCTCGGCATGGCAGTTGCGAACTCCTAGCGGAGAAAATATCAAATAAATAATTTATATTTCGTATTATAATGATATCTTACTTATATTTATTATTTAAACTAGTAGTAATAAGAACACGAAACGAAAAAAAATTCTCCATCTGCAATTTTAGTATTACGATAAGTATTATATTATTTGGACAGTTTATAAACGCGCAATAAGAAATTTCGATACATCCTGTTGTCGGCTCGTAGTAATTTGAAATAGAGCGACAGCCGTCTCCGTAGCTCTATTTTCGTGACCACTTTTTGGGTCGTGACAGCTAATCTAGTTGGTATAGTATATCGATGTTTTTAGAAGTAAAAAGAATGCAAAATTGCGGCTGACGGCGGCGTAGATATTGGTTGAATAAATATCATTCCCACAACATAGACGAATCTAACGACATATTTTATGTCAAAATCCATCTAGCCGTTTAGGCTGTAGGCTGTGCCAAAGAAATAGACATACAAACATACATACTCTCGAAAAACATTAACATTATTAACTCTTTCTGGGCCATTAAGGCAAAAAGGTTTTTAAACGTCCTGCTTGTTTCGTTACTAACTTAGTAACGTTACAAATTACAAGCAGGACGTCCGGCTGATGTAACACGCCTGTTCAACAGCTGCGAGATTGCCGCGCGTCTTTAAAGACGTTAGTTATTATATATGTTGAGCAGAGAGAGTATTCGCTAAAGTTGGATGAATTTTTGATTTTACTTACCCCACCTTTCTAACACTTTACGACAACAATAGTGGGACATAAGGACAACATAAGGACGGTGATAGATGTCTACATGTTTTCTAGAGGTACTCTCAAATTTTCTAGAATATTGTTAAACTCAAATCTTGTAACTTAAAAATAGGCCGCAAAATTAAGTTAAGGGTGTCTTCAAATTTGCAGCGGCCGCGCGTTTTATTTGTATGGATTTACAAAGCAGAGCATCTGTAGCGTTGCAGTCAGGCTGCTGTCGCGCTGCGAATTTGAAGTCACCCTTATTTGTGAACTCATTTGAAACACGCCATATATACATCGAGGTTGCAACGCAAACAGCAAAACCGTTTTTTAATACAGACAGTTTTTGCTGTTCCGCCAAGTTGACAATGGCAGGCATTATGTGTTTATCGAGCCGAGGAGTAGTAGGAGTATTCATTGGAGTAGCTGGATGTTTGAGGTGTCGGCCCAGAACGTCCATCGAGTACGGCGTCGACACCGAGGTGGTCGGCGACCGGGTTGTGATCCCCGTCCTCGTGAGCACCATGACAGGTTCCCGGAGGGGCTCAAAGGCACTGAGAGGTCCGCGGAGAGCCCAGGTCCCCCCAGCACCCAACTCAATACCGATGTGACAGCTGCGTGGGTTGTAGTGGGTAAGGATCACACATTTTTCGGAGTCGCTGGACGTTCGGGGTGTGGGCCCTTAGAACGTCCATTGAGTACGGCAGCGACTCCGACGAAGACGGCGGCGGGGTTGCGACCCCCGTCCCCGTGAGCGCCGTGACTGGTTCCCGGGGGGCTACAATGTGCCCCCCGCGGCGAGCTACATGCGCACGCCAAGGGGGGGGGGGAGGTCTGAGAGGAGTCTCATGTGCCGATGCGACAGCCGCGGGGGATTTAGTGGGTAAGAATCCCACATACCCCGGTTGAGCCTCACAGCTCCCGGGGACCTTTTGAAGGTTTCTCTCGTGTCAAAAAAGGGGTAAGAATCACACATACCCCGGTTGATGTGGATCTTTTGGAGGTTTCCCCCGATAGCAAAAAAGAGGTGTTATTAGTATTTTTTTTATAAACCCTGTATAGGCCCAGCGTGTTGGCTGTGGGACTACCTGCGTCGTTCAGGCCAAGGCGGATTCTTCTTGCCTCTGAGTGGCGGCGTCGACTCCACTAGTACGGCGTGCATTGTGTTCTCTATGTGCACACAAATATGCGACGCTATACAAAAAGGAGGTTAGTATTACTGCTAGGTGGTAGTTTCCTTGTGCAAGTGAAGGGACCGTCCAGAGGCCCTACTACCATCTCTAATAGTAGTATTATTGTCATCTTACTTTCTCGATAAAAAGTGACAGAGCTATAAACTACATTATTGACATTACTATGTCGTGTCAAGTAACATGATAATAATACTGCTAATAGAGGTGGTGGTAGGTATCACCGCAGTTTCAGACATTCTGTCACTAAGGGGCCATCAAGTAACGTGGACTAAAGAGGGGCGGGGGGTTTTTATTGACTAGCTGACCGGTGCAGCTTTGCCTGCGTTTTAATTTTTTCATTAACATTCCACTAAATATCATCATGAGGGGATCACCCTCTCTCTCTATCTCTCTTTCGGGATGGACTTCTCTTTTTTAGATGAGGCGAGCAATTGGTGTAATAATTTTTCGCCATACAAAATTCACTAATCCTTACGGGTTGTTTTGGAATTTCATAAAACAAGTCTTTAATTTAAAAGACGTATTTTTATTATCTTACTTGAAAATTCTTTTTAGTATTTATTGAGTTAACTGACTCGTAAAATGAAAAGTTTTATACAAATTTTTATCCCCATTTTCATCCACTTGAGCGTTAATTTTCCATAAAGCTAGTACACCTAAGTATGTAATAAATCTCGGTGCAAAATATAAAGATTTTTATTTTGAGATATTTTTTATTCCCCTTTCTAAAACCTAACCTGTAGAGTTCACTATATTTGTTAATGTTAACACTACACTATATCGGCTCGTTAACGCACACACCACGTCTGACTCGCACAGTGGTTGACACTCGACTGAACTCCCCTCCTACACTAGAGGGGCTTTTATGTCTTTCTCGCATCCCCACTCAGTGCCTGCGTAGTGTGCCCGCTTGAGACGATAAACTTGTCTACCCACAACTTTACACAATTTACCAGTACACTACATAACCCTATCCTGGTCCAGGTTAGGGTTAAGTTTTAGAAAAATAAATAAGTAAGTTTTTTTATTTTTTTATTTTAATAAGAGCTTTTTCACTCGTTTCTAATAAATCGAACAACATACATACATAGTTTACTAACCGCTTGCTCACCCCTGAGGGCCCTCTGTGTGTGGTTTGACGATAGCCCAGTATGTATGACTGTATGTCATACATACTATATTATGTACTACCAACTGATCTCGAACTAGGCAGTGATATGTCCCAAGAAAAAAATGGTCTAATAAAGTTAAGAGTATTAAACAATTATAAAGAGACACGGGACGCATGACGTACCAATACTCATAGTGGACTTAAAAATGTGAACGAGCCAAAACCAGTATGAAATTAACCAAGATAAGTGTACTAAAACCCCGAACTACATAGTTCATTTGAATAGCACGCAAAGATTGATAAGTCTCATTGTGACTCTTTTCAGAAAGTCAAGTCTTATACGATGTGCGCAAAATTCTTTGTCAGTCGGACTACACACCGTCCGATCCCATGGAACTATGCAATAGGCTTCTGGTCACTTGCTACATGGCTACTGAGAACTCCAGTCAAGAGACCAAGCAGAGAGCCTCTCAGGTGAAAACAGTTTATAGAATTTTCTTATATGTAATTTAGTAATAAATTGTAATACAGTGTAGGTTTTATTACATGGCTAGTTTTAACAAGTCTTATTTTTGTTTCTAAATAAGCCACATACAGACATTGAGAACCTCTTCCTTTTTTGAAGTCTGTTAAAAAGCCATCCTATAATACATAGAATTGAACATATTTTTATAAAACATACAAGCTGATAATCGTACCTAAGGGTTACAAAAGGTTTCAAAATAATCAAAATCATCACATTCGTCTATTTAGTTAGGGGTACAATACCATTAGACAGATAGAATAGATTTCAAACGTTAAGGCTGCCTGTCCACCGGAGCAGAGCGAGGCAGCGGAGCGGAGAAACGGAGACATATTAACCAATAAGATTGCACAAAAACTCCGCTCCTCTTTTTTGTGCAATCTTATTGGTTAATATTTCACCGTTTCTCCGCTCCGCTGCCTCGCTCCGCTCCGGTGGACAGGCAGCCTAACACCCCTTTTTGCTAAGAGTTTTTATTAAAATTCCAAGTGTTTACCAGTCAAAACAATACAGGGTCTAGAATTTAGATCATACTTGGATTTTGTTATAATATTTATTCATGTTTCTTTCAGTTAGCCAGTGAAATAGGAAGCTATCATTTTCCAATAGTACTCGACGTGGCTGTAAGCGCCGTTCTAGGAATATTCACATCGGCCACAGGATTAGTGCCTAAATTTCGAACCAAAGGCGGATGTCCGCGACAAAATCTAGCTCTGCAGAATATACAGGTACAGACCTATCATTATACTGTCTCTACTCGAACCTTTAAGGTGAGACTTCGCCTGTCTGTCTGTCACACCTACGTATCTATATTTCAGGAACCACTGATGTTATCGATTTAAAACTTGGAATAGTTACTTGGGAGTTTTAGATCTTACCTACCCAAACTCATCGCAAATGAAAAATATATGTATTTTCTTTGTAAGTGATATCTAACTCATGACAGTACGTATTAAGGCCAGTGGCCTCAAACTATACAATTGTTGGTAATTAATCACTTTCTTCCCTAGGTATGTACTATTCTTATCTATCTATACATATAGAATGACTTGTCCTGACTGACTGACTGACTGATTCATCAACGCACAGGCTAAACCGCTGGACCTAGAAAGCTGAAATTTGGACAGTAGGTTCTTCTTATGTCGTAGGGATCCACTAAGAAAGGGTTTTTAATAATTCCTCTCCTAAAGGGGTTAAATGGGGTGGAAAGAAAAATTACGGGCGTAGCCGCAGGGAACTGCTAGTGTTCTATATTTTTATATGTTATTATGTTCTTTATTCAAAAATAGGCGCGTCTTAGGATGGTGTTGTCGTATCTGTTCGCACAACTGATGCTGTGGGCGCGCGGGCGACCGGGAGGGTTGCTCGTACTCGGGTCGTCCAATGTGGATGAAGCTCTGCGTGGCTATATGACCAAGTACGATTGCTCCAGCGCAGACATCAACCCCATAGGGGGCATCTCCAAGACCGATCTGAAATCTTTCCTGCATTATGCCAAAAATAGGTGAGTAATCGTCGATAAAAAGAAATTAGGCTATCTTTTTATTATAGTATAGTACGATTGAATCACTAAGATGCAACCTCATCACTATATAAAGTAAGATTAAACGATGTCGTTTCGATTTATTTTACAGCAAGGCGTCTTTTTATCTCGGCGTGATTTAAATATAAAGCGTTTTGGAGATCGCTGTATAATGGGTGATATGATAAGTAATTCAATAGGAATTAAGACTCCGCTGCCCGTCTTCTTGTATTCGCTTAGTCACCTCTTAAGGACACTTAGTGGTTGGCCACAGTGAACGCGCGGTGACTTGAGCCTAGCGCGGGCGCGGCGGCGGGCGCGGCGGGTGGCCACAGTGACGCGCGGGCTGTTGTGGCGATAACACTTGTTGCAGGTGTCGCAAACCTTTTATGAGGATTCTGTATTTTTTACTGGATAGGCCAATCCTGAGATGGGAGGCGTTGATCATAAGAGATGGCGTGCTGGGTGCGCACGAAATAACTAAAAACAGTTAAATGAATGGAGATTTAAAAAAAATATATATTAAGAATTGAAATTGTAGTCAAAAAAGTTTATTTTATTTATTAAGGAACATCAACAATGCACATAATTATTATACACTTACAATTTCAAATGTCCAAAAAAACCTTTTTTATACATTTATTTAAAGTTATTTAATAATAATAAAATACTTAAAACGAGCGACAAGACCGAAATGGTTTGATACCCCGCCAGCCGCGCGATCGGTCGCTTGTTGACTAGGCCCGCAGTGTGGCCAGAACGAGCGGATAGGAACGTTTGAAAAGTACGCCCGCTAACTCGCTCAAGCCGGTCGCGCTAGGCTCCCGCCTAAGTCACTTCAGTGTGGCCGCAAGCGGCGGTTTCATATGTTTTATATTTCGCGCCCGCCGCCGCCGCCGCGCTAGGCCTGCAGTGTGGCCGACCACCTAGCGGGAAGAGACGGGAGGGTGCTATTCTTAACGGCATACCGATATTACCTTTGCTTCTGAGTCTTTGCCCTCATCATCATCATCATTAGAAGCCGAAACACGTCCACTGCTGAACAAAGGCCTCCCCTTACACGGGAGGGGTTGCCATAATCCTCACGCTTGGCTGGCGTCTTGGGGATCGCAGTATAGGTGGTAAGTAATTCAATAGAAAGACGCTGCTGCCCGTCTTTTTGTTTTCCCTTAGTCTCCTCTTCCGGACACCCCGCGGGAATTTTCATTTCAGCGTTTATCAAACTGGACTTTATAGATGGAAATTAGACAAGTGGAATTTAGTAGAGTTTAGTATACGTCGCAATAATTTCCCACCCACACGTAAAATACGCGCTTTGTCGTGGAGTTGCGGAAACCAGCCCGCTATACCAATACCAATACGTCGCAATAATTTGACATGCAACAACCACTGCTACTCACAGATTCTTCCTACCGTCTTTATCGGAGATACTACAAGCGCCTCCCACCGCGGAACTGGAACCGCTGACTGACGGTCAAATCACGCAGACGGACGAACAAGACATGGGCATGACGTACGCGGAACTCTCACAGTTCGGCCGACTGCGCAAGATGCATAACTGCGGCCCGTACAGCATGTACCAGAAGCTAGTTCACGAGTGGAGCGACAAATGCACGCCGCAAGAGGTAGGCAATTGTCCATGAGCTAGGTTCAGTGACGTCATGAACGTTTTTTTTTATTCAATTAAAGCTGGACTCTGCAAGCTTATATCGCCGTTTTCCATCACGCGGGATTGCTTTCGCCTGATGAAAAACAGACATGCAATCGGGAATAGTAAAGCAAACTAGCTTATTAAATGCCTATATAAAGTAGTCTAAATAACATCCATATTATAATCGGTAGAAAAAAACCGACTTAGGCAAACTATTCCAGTCCTTATCTCTACTGAATGATGGGACATAAACAATGTAAGGGTCCGATGATTGAAAGGAGATGGTGGATTTAAGTCATGGTATTCATGTGCACACCCTCCAAATGTACCACACTGTAAATGTGTATTGTGTATATCGAGAGATTTTTTTATTGGAAATATCAACAAGATCTTTTACACTTGTCACCCGATTACGTCCAAATATGACTCACATATTTGTCTCAATTTTGCAGCGCTGATCTGATCCGAAACTAGCCAAAGCTTGTACTATAGTAATAATATGATAAATGAAACAAATACGTGATATATTTTTTGTACATACACACCTACTAATATAGTTGAACAGTGTATTTATTGTGTGTGACACTAGATTCTTACTTAGATGTGAACTTTTGGTTAACGGCCAGAGTATCTAACCAATTTTTTTTTGACGCGGGGGAAACCTTCCAAAGGTCCCCGGGAGCTGTGGGGCTCGACCGGGGTATCTGGGAACCGCGGTGAGGGGACCCAGGTCTCTCCGGTGGGATCTGCACCAGGGGCCCCTCAGTGCCTTGCCTTTGAGCCCGCCGCCGGGGGTGCATTGTAGCCCCCCGGGAACCTAACACGCTGCTCACGGGGACGGGGGTCGCAACCCCGCCGCCGTCCTCCTCGGAGTCACCGCCGTACTCAATGGACGTCCTGGGGCCCACACCCCGAATGTCCAGCGACTCCGAAGAGTTAGGGTATCTAACCACTAGACCAACTGGCCCGTTAGATAGGATTGAATACAAACTATATTTGGTCAGGTCGGGTCGTGCTGCTCCGCTGCAGTGACGTTCTCTTGATGGTAAGCGATACATACTTGCCTACAGCTCGTCACCCGAGACATTAGATATTAAGTCTCTTGTGTCCGGTAATTTCACAAGCTACAGTGCCTTTTACGCCATAACCTTTTTTTTATCAGCTAGTGTATCTATTTATACTAGTTGCCGGCAGTGTGTAGCAGCAGATGGCTAAATACTAAATAAACGTTAGGTGGCTGAAAAGGTGAAGCACTTCTTCCGTTGCTACGCGATAAACCGACACAAGATGACGGTCCTGACGCCGTCCTACCACGCCGAGTCGTACAGTCCGGACGACAACCGCTTCGACCACCGCCAGTTCCTCTACCGGGTGCACTGGAATTGGCAGTTTAAGGCCATCGACGATGCCGTGAGTAACCATAGACTATGAGGTTTTTTTTATACACCACATAATGTTTTATCTTAACGAGGAAATATTTTCATAGAGCATGGACAGCCGCTTTCACTCATTAGGCAGCAAGAAATATTTTTTGTAGAACCGTGCTCGCGGCATAGACAATGAGGAATATTTTTTATAGAGCACTTGCAATCTTACTTCATAGATAATAAGGAAAATGTTATAGAACACTGGCAACATCATTCGCCTTTTATGTGCTTTTCCTTTATTTATTGGACAAATACATCACCAATGAAAGATGTCCTTATTTGTTTTCTGCAAAGTGTATGTGTAACTGTGTATGTGTATGTTTTTCTTCTTCTTCTTTCTTCTAACTCGTCTAATTCTGTGACAAATGCTTGTGACTAATGAAATACTAACTGGCTGATTGTTGATTTCACTTACTGCAGGAAGCTGATATATATATTTTTAAATTAAATCCACATACTTTACTATTTAGCAGCTTTTAACTAAATAGCACGGAGTTGGATGAGTCACATAATTAGGCGAGTATAACCTACATACTGTATTGCTCCAATTTTGTAACCAGATTGGCGAGCAGTTTGCCTCATGGTACATGAAACGCCTACCATGGATAGTTGGATTGCAATCTGAGTCATTGGTTATAATTTTTCAAGCCTAGTTATTTATCCAGCTACAGTCCCATCGCACCGAGAAAGTAATGTTTACACATTGTGTGACACTGTGGTTGTACTTACCTGGAAGGTCTCTTCCACTAAAAAACCTACCACAAAATAAATCACCTGCACCTTATTCCGTATTTGAACTCCCTTTTTAACAGATGCACTAGTGACGAGGCATTTTTCGAGGCTACGATATCGATTCTCGATGACAAATTCGGACAAATTATAATCGAAGAAAATATTGTTTTCATACTAGTAATCTATAATCGATATTGTGGCATATTGAAATGCTTCTTCACTACTACCGTACAGTGTACCCAAGTTATCTGTGCAACTGACAATAGCGCTACTGTCTATGCGAATACGCCAAATTGATCGTAATGCGGAACTTGCATAAAAATTGTTATTGTAAATTAAAAAAGTAAAAGTAAAAAAAAGTAAAAGTAAAAAAAGTAATCGTAAGACTACTAGATTAATTCTATAATAATTGCTACTAACTAAAAGATTAATTCTATAATAATTGCGAGTGACGTCAGTCTCGCGAGTCGGCCATATGCCAATCACTTTTGAAGAGGACGTTGCTTAACGAAGAAAGTATTTTCTTAAAGTGGGCCTTTTTTTAAATTTTAAGATGAAAAATATAAGCATGACTATTAGGACCACGATCAAATTCTGCGTATTAACGCCTAAGGGTGCTCAAATGAGGTGCTTCCCTCCCAAAAGCATTTTGAAGACTAGCAGTGCAGTCTTGTGCAATTAGTGAACTTTTAAGGTACGCGTCCATTGGCCCGCGCCGGACGCACCGCACGCACGGCACGCAACGGATTTTAGTTTGCTTTGTATGATTTTACATAGCGCTGCGTCCATTATCCCCGCCGCCGTCATTTTCTGATGCGGGCCGTCAAAATCATAGTAAACAATCATAGAAAGCAAACTAAAATCCGTTGCGTGCCGTGCGTGCGGTGCGTCCGGCGCGTGCCAATGGACGCGTACCTTTAAAATCATAAAAAATCATTGCCCTAAAATCGGACGACGAATTTCTGTTTGTGATAAAAAACAATTGACACGCAATTTTCAGCTATTTCTTTTCATAAGTTTACAAAATATAACATTCGAAATTCAAATATTTATGGGCGCGCAGAACTTTCAGTGTCCGCTATGTACACTAATGTAAATGTTACCCCTAACGATTTTGGGTCAAATTACGCCTCAATTGACTTGCAACCCCGATAACTTTAACAAAGATGATAAATTCGCTGGTGCATCACATTTTGCGGTGACCGTTAAAGACAGCGTTACTGTTATTGTTAAATTTGACATTAACTTTTACTATGACTTCTACTACTGTGGTGCAATTCACCCTTAGAAACAAAAATTGTGCATGTTCCCCATTTGCTTATGAATATTTTAGTTCTTATTTCCACCACCCGCACAGATAACTTGTTAGATTTAATTTCAGCATCTATCAATATGGACTTTAAAAGTGAACTTGGGTGTAGTATATATAGCTTTTATTGAAGCAACAACATATTTCACGTAGAAGCCGATCTAAAACAACTTAAACTTTTTTACCAGGTCGCTCAAATGAGTAAAGACAAACGAGGTTCAACCAGCGACAGATCTCAGCAGAAGGATCCTAAAGTTAGCGGTGGCAACTCCGCTAGCAACACCAACTCACACTTCATGCGGGGCGACAGGAAGGGCGTGCTTATATAACATCTCCGCTTTTAGATAATAATTGCTTTACTAATAGCTTAGCTTTAAAGAAATTGCTTTGACGGTACAGACAGATTGGTCCCATGTACGCAACGTATACAGCTTGTTTGAAATAATCTAGTTGTAATTTAGTACGTTAATGCATTACTTCAATGTTCGAAACAAACTTATCCAACGCACTCACACGCGTCTCACGTAACATCGACCTGCGGTCTTAATCTTAGTACAAATTTGTTGTTGCGGCCAGTCTTCTTTTTATATATTGTACACTAGCGCACAACACAACTCTTACAACACAACGATATTTAACTGGATATCTTTACATTCAAAACTTATACCACAGATACACTTAGAATAGGAAAGGTGAAGACTTGGTCGTATGCCTATGACCAGTGTGTTTCTACTACGTAACGGTAAATTAAGACGTTACAAGACATATCTGAACTAAATTGATTGTCGCATCGAATGCATTGTGTATGTGTGGACAGTCTGTATCTACCTAAATAACGTAACCATTTTGTTTTTAATAGTCGCTTCTTTCTATGCAGAAATCTTCAAATGAAATTTTGATATAATTTATGGAAGACGTGTAAAATAGGTTAACAAATTCATTGGTAAGTCATCTGCAGTATTTTGCTATAAGCCATATAGTTTCTAACTGCTGTTGGTAGACCGATATCTCCAGTGTATAGACACTGTGCTAACAATGCATGTTGCAGGTTAGTTCTTGTTTCTCTTCACAGATGGCTGTTGGACTACAATAATATTTACCATTTTGCTTTTGCTATATTGTTTCTTACTATAATTTAAGCTGTTGCTTTGTTGTTAACTTGCTTATACATTTTGTAATTAATTACATAGAATGACTTAATATAAGTGGAATGGAACGACGTAATATGTAATACGTATTTATTTACATTGTAAGCAAAAGATTGTAGTAAGTGTAATTTTGTCTAGTATTATGTGAGTCTCGTCTCAATTGGTACAAACTAATTGTTGTTAATTTGCTTGTAATTTATAGCATATTGCTGTCCAGTATATAGGTCGACGGTTATTATACACTAAATCAGCGTATTTTTTTTTAAATACTATTTTATGTATATTAATAACGCAGAAACTAGAATTATTGGATAATTATTTTTGTATTGTGCGATAATTGCTTGTAGTGAAACCACACACGTATCACGTGCTCATATTATCCTCGCGTCTTCCGGATATAAGAACAAATCATAATATAGTAACCCACATGGTTAGTGTATTATCATAGTATGTAATCTTTATCGTTACATAGTCTAAAACAAAGTCGCTCTCGCTGTTTGTACGCTTAGGCTCAATTCACACCAAGATGGCAGCGGCCGGCAGCGTACTTTCAGTGTGAAAGAATTTTAAACTTTATCTACAATACGTAAAAGACCAGTATCGCTTGAAAAACGCGGCGCGCGGGTGGCTGCCAGCAGCAGCGAGCGTCTTCGAGTGGTGAATTGGTGTGAATTGAGCCCTAGATCTTTTAAACTACGCAACGGATTCTGATTTCAGCAATAGATAGAGTGATTCAAGAGGAAGGTTTATATATATGTAATATACCCTTGCGAAGCCGGGGCGTGTCGCTAGTGTTTTATAAATTACTAAGTTTAGTGTCTGTTCCCACTATGTCGTCAAGTATTATCTGTCTTTTACCTCATACATGAGTACAATTTTATTGTTTAAAGGCGTCGCATTGTCGTTAGCTTGCTACAGAACATCGTGAAGAAAATACATATTATTACGCTATTCGACGATAGGAAATAGTGTTTTTTTTTCTTTTTTATTTACTTTCAACGTTCTGAATTATTTATTGTTCGTTCAATTTTTATTGAATTGTGACCAGAAAATGTTATGCTTCGAATAGATAAAGGCAATAAATAATTCAGATCGCCGTATTAAATAAAATAAAAAAATATATTGCTTAAGTTCAAGGTAATCAGTTCTTATATTTGTTAATAATATGAATTGCAATTTTAAATCGTTTGAGTAAAGATTACTGACTATCTGCCGCGCTCACAAACCTCAGTTATCGTTAATCCTAATCAAAATATACAACGTGTTACAAAATACCCCGTAAAAAATATAATTAATTAATATTATCATTTTCACTGATGTGCAAACCCTATTTCAGTAAAATTAAAGAGTAAACTACGCAGAATGTACCTACATTTATACCTAATTCGCGGAACGACAAAAGATTTAAAAGACCTAACCTAACGAAACAACCTAAACGAACACTTTCAACGGTGTCAAAATTTTTGGCTTTGTTAATTAATTATATTTTTTACGGGGTATTTTGTAACATCCTGTATATTGAACTAATTATTTTAACTCACGGAGCCGTTTATGCTTATTTTATATTATTGAGTACGAGATAATCGATATCTCTACTCACTATCAGATTATAAAGTATTTCATAGCCAAATACTGACAAAATTACCCGATTTCTAGAACTGGTTTAGGGATCATTAACTTTAACTAATTGTCGTTTGGCAGTGCGGCAGTAAGACTGATCTTTAATTAAAACTAATCAGTAGGACTTGATCGATGACATCGAGCTTTATAATTATTAAAAATATTTAATGCAATTTTATGTTAGAACAAATGATCGAAAATGTGCACAAATAATTTAAACTATGTAATATTATTTACATAAGTACCATATTTAGACTTGTCAAAGTTAGTTTTTTATACGTCACAGCTTAAAACAGAGCTTAGATGTAAATGTAGACGTTGTTTCCGACGGATTTATGTAATTTTCAGTATGAGTTTTACTTTTATTATTGAATAAATAACATCCACTGTTTATATTATTTTTGATTTATTCTGGTTAACATGTTATATTGCAAATATTAAGGACGCTAGTCGTTTCTTCATTTCGTATGGTTTCATTTTGATTACCTGTAAACATATTACACATGTAATTAGTACAGGTGATATCTGGACATAATGGATTCTATATGGAGTTTCAGTCAGTAACCGTGCCTTTACTAGAACTGAGTTAATTAATTGTAATGACCCTTATTTTCTTATTATTTGTCAAATACCTGGCGATGATTCTCTTTTCCATTAGCTATTCTGAGCAGCAGTGCTGGCAAACTGCTGTTCGATTTGAAATGTGACACAGAGACAGAAAAAATAAATAATGGAGAGATGCCCAATAGCAACAATTATTTATTAGCTTATACATTCTAAGTTATAACACTAACTGCCGAACCTACAAACGTCAATTAAATTCATTCATTAAATTGAAATCGGCTTATTTCGATACTCGAAGCCCATTAATACTTAATACGCAGATAGTGAGAAGAGATATCAATTATCTCGTGTTCAATAATCGAAATTAATCATAAATGGCTTCGACAGTCGAAATAAATAGATTTCAAAAAAAGACGTTAATTAGAATTAAAGTTAATTGGATTTTGTGAGTGCGGTAAGAGTTTTAAATACGAAAGTTTTACCTGTATTAATTAAGAACTTCCGGGAGTCAGGATGCTCTTCATTACATTGGCACCCTGTTGCATCATCCCCCCGAATAGTGCAATCGGGGTCTTAAGAATTGCGCTCGGATCTACAGTCATAGTAATAATAATTAATTAGAACGAAGGTTTTTGCTGTTATAAATAACTGAATAACTACCTCTTTTTTTTGTCACGCGGGAGAAATATTCAAGAACCTGTGAGGTTAACCGGGATATGTGGAATTCTAAACACCCGCGGCTGTAGCATCGGCACATAAGAGATGGGACCTGTGTTTTTTTTAATAAGGTGGCTAAAAATATACCGAACTGTTAGTGCTCCGTGCGATAGACACGACGCTCTACGATGCTGAAACTAGCCGTTTATCTCCCTCTTTTGCTCGAGATTCAGTATTTACTTTTAACGATCATGCCATTAGGCTGGCCTATCTAAGAATTAATAAAAGAAATTTCAGAAATGAGCATTACATGAGTTGCATTCCGTTTTTTAACCAATTACTCACCCATAAGTGGCTGTTGGATGGAGCTGAAGACTAACTTGAATGCGTCAAAAGGATTGGAAGTAGACTGTTGACCTACAAATTAATTAATGGATAAAGGTAGGCAATGTAAGGCGGCGGAGGTGCTGCCCCTAGACGGGCTTTCTGATTTCGCTCCATTATAAATTTATTTATCAAATTTAAAACTACCATTAAGAATTTGCAATTGTCGAAAAAAGCCTATTATAAAATCTCGGATTACCTGAAGGATAAAGCTGCGTGGGCTTGAACTGCAGTACTCTTACAAGCTTATAGTTACAGTTATATTTATTGTAAAATTATTTTAAAAAATCTTATTATATATTGAAAAAGACGAGCCCGCTGAGTTTTATCGGATCTTCTCAGTGGAGGCCGCGTTACGATCCGGTGGTAGTTGTAAAAAGACAATATGTAAGAGCCCCCGTGAGGCCTATGCGTTATAAAGAAATATGAATTAGATTTAGCGGTACATAGAAATGTTATGTAGAAAGTGAATAAAGTTAAGATAAGAAGAGGAATAGACTCAAATTACAAGTCCTCTTAAGGCTCTAATACCCTGGGGCCAGTTCGATGTAGTTATATAAGTTTTCCTACTCACTACCGGTACCTGCGCCTGCTGTACCCGTTTCGGCTGGTTTAGCGTGCTGAAAGATATAGGTTTAGCATATATTATTAATGTGTAAGTAGGTATATATTAATATTTTGTGACGACAAAAGGTGTTTCGTGAAAGATGTGTAATGTTCTATATACGACAAGAATGTAAATAGTGATTAAAACAGTGATAATAAAGTTAGAGGAGTCTGACTAGTTGTCAAGGCTTAGGGATTTTTCAAACCGTTGGCTTCAGTGTTATCCTCCTGACTCAGCACCAAAACAATTTGCATGCAATAATTTAACTATATTCGATATAAATATATCGATGACAGTTGATATAATATTGCTCTGATTTTGCTACAGCATACGTGTTTCTATCTTTAGTGATTGACCCTTTTCTGTAGCCTCCGTGCTCAGTAGGAAACCACTTGCTTTGCCAACCGGAGGTCGCGGGTTTGAATCCCGCGGGGTGCAGCAACTTTGTGTAGTTGTTCCTTACAGGCTAAGACACCGGATGGGCATGTAAAAAGTCGGTCCTACACCTGATCTCCCCCCGGTGGTGACGGTTATCCGCCCCATCGGATGGTGAGAGGTAAAAGGAAGAGAGAGTGCACTTGTGTCTACCCAAGCACTTGTGCACTATTATGGCTCCCGCGTAGATGGCCGATCTTGCGTAAGATTGGCCGCTGTGCTTGTATGGGCCACGAGGACATTATTTATTTATGGTAGATAATCCAATAGAAACACGCTGCTGTGCATCTTGATTTCCCTTGAACGCGAGGCAATGTTGGGTGCCCCCAACAGGAAGAGATGGGTGGGTGCTATTCTTACCCGGACACCCCATGGGGTGTGTCGCGGGACATTACAAGCAGAAAATTACATTCGGGCCGCTATGGCAACCGAGATGCGTAACCAGTTGCGAAAAAGCATATTTTTACTGTTTCTTGGCTACTGGTTGTGATTGAAGAGAGTTCCTTTTCTGTCTGTCGTTCAGTAACGTTTTCTATAAGGCGTGTCTCATCCATTTCATATCATTGTAACCTACGTGGGGTGGTTTGTAGAATGTAGATTTTAAGATAGAAAGATCAGGGATCTGCCAGTGCCTATATTGTCGCTGATATGGCGGGTCACCCCCTTCCCTCCAATATGATTGAGGGGAGTGATGGCTGCTGCTCGAGTCAACTCGTGCGCGGGTGCTGCTTGGGGGGACTGGTCCGTCTACTATCCCTTTGGCTTTTTAGTTTGTTGTACTTTCGTCGTTTGTTGTATTTTTTTCTGTCTTATTTGATCTTTTGAACGGCAAGACACACTGTCGCTCTGATCTAATTGTAACATGACACACTATTTAAGAAAAAAGTGAAAAAATGACAAGCCCGCTGAGTTTCTTGCCGGATCTTCTCAGTTGAAGCTTTCAAAAGTGCTAGCGCTAAGCCTATTTGAAATAAACTATTTTTGAGTTTGATATCACTACACAATGAAAACTGGATGTTGGGAAATCTGTATTCTACTAAAAAATAATTTGAAGCTTAGTGGACGACCTTTTAGTTTGGAAATTTATCAAAACTTTCAACTTTTTAACTGGGTCCGTAGTGTGGAAATTGTTTAGCTAAATTTTAGTAAGACTCGCTGGCGCTGGCTATTATCTTAGAACATAAATGGGCACTAAGTAGGCAAGTCCCTTCGCTCCTTATACGTTCTAAGGTTTAAAATATAATTTACTTACGGCAAATGCCAAATATACAACGACGACTAACAGAACTGGAAGCTTCATGGTTTATTTTCTTTATTAAACACAAGTAAAGTCGTACACAGTCTACTGCAAACTCAGTTTCGGAACTGGTGTTTCGCGTTATATAGTAATGAACGCCTACCAATGGGGCTAATAGACAATTGATTTGAACAAATGTTTAGGTTATTGTTATTCAAATACTGAATTTACTTTTTAATTACTGACAAGGAAAACGTATTATTTTACTAAGGAAAAAAATACACTGTCTAATTTGTTAATTATGTGATTGGCACGTATACAAGTCCGTATAATTTATGCATGTTTCTTCTTGGAACGTATGAATACACGATGAATGAACCAAATTGCATAATTGATGTTCTAAAAGGAATTCTAAACATTTTAAACGACGGTTACTTGCTAAATAACCTTTATTTATTTTTAAATACAAATAAAAAGCTGATAGATACCATGCCCTACGAAATTCACTTGTGTAACAAACTGAGACAGTTTCTGGAAAAAATATAACAATATTGAAAAAACAGTTTCCGTATAAAATTAAAATAATGTTATTTAATTCTTCTTAAGTGGATCTTACCTCCAATATGGTCTTAGTAGCTATGGTCGAACTTTTAAAACTTATCTTTATAAAGTTTATAAACTACAATTGAGAATTTTAAAAACAATAGTTTCCCCTCAAGTAGAAGTGCAATTTCTTAATGATGAATTAGGTCTTTTAAATATTGTAAAATTCTACCTATCCAACAACGTTTTAAATATGTATTTTTAAAAGAGAACTATTTCAATAAGGATTGTTAGTTTTTGTAATTTAAACATTGAATTTATAATTATGTTCTCTATATTAGTATTTATCTACTAGGTGGTCCTTACGCTTACGCTTAGGTAAAACTGTGCCATGCCTGTTTTGACGTTTTTCTTTTCTTCTCGTCGTTTACTAACTAAGTTTCAAGGAATATGAAATGATCCGACGTCTACGTTTGAAAAAACAATAACTGTTCCTTTAAAGGATCCATTTATTTAAACACTGGATTTACTTTTTATTTGGAATCTGCATTTTGTAATGGTATACCTATAGTGTAGACTGAGGATAATAATAAGATTACTTTTAGCCTAATTTTGCATGTCATGTTTCTTCTTGTCAATTTCTTGTGGTCAATTTCTATTGCATAAGTTGTTTTTTATTAATTGTGTAACCTGTGTTGCGGTGTATGCTTTTGCGCTCAGACGCGCTCTCGCTGACGGGTGTCCACGGAAGATCAGCGTCGTTGCGCCAGCTAGGAGCAACGACACATGCTGAGTGGATAACCCTTCAACGGCATTCTTATTAGTAGCTTAAGTATACTAGACTGGTTATTTATGTCGTTGAATAAATGTTTTTCTTTCTTTCTTTCTTTCTAAAGGCAGCTGTAATTTTTTGCAAAGTATCGATAAAAACGGATCAGCAAAGTAACGCGACGGACGCGCGGTCGTCAGAGCGGCGATCAAAATGTGCCGCAAAAACATATTTTATAATTTCTTGTAAGCAGTAGCAGGCCCTCTAAGTTGTTCCTAACTATATTTCAAGTAAAAAGCTTTTTAAAAGCGTTGGGATTATCAGATATCAATGATATTGTATTATTATCATACTTGTTGCCCTCAATAACACTGGGAAAGGCTATTTGCAGCTGTACAGTTATATAGACTAATGTTGAGGCAGCTATCTTCAGTGCAAAACTTGTGTTGAAGTAGAAAACCTTGAACAGGGACATGCCAGTATCTCGAACCTCCAGCGTATGTAGGATGGTCTTCGTCAACTTGAAGACTTCATCTGCAACATTTTGGCGATACTGTACGTACTTAATTATGAGATTGCATTGTTTTTTCTTATACAACCTGGTGACGAGACAAGTAAGACGCTTGCCTGATGGTAAGCGATACACCTGCCTAGAAACAGCTGTATTGCACTGCCGCTTGTCATCCGACACATTGGATATTAAGTCTCTTTTGTCCGGTAATTTCACACCGGAACAGAGCAATGTTTACACACTGATGCTTGGCGGCAGAATATCTGACACTGCCGCGGTACCTACTAGGATAAGGGATCATCCAGGATCATCCAGGCACAAGGGACCTAAGTACCAACTAGTTAAAAAAAATTCAGTAACAAGAACTTCAAAGCTTATTTATGAGTAGAAAAAGAGCAGGAAGTCTGAATTTATCGTATATAACCGAACAAGTACGGTGTATGTATCAACTGCATTAAAGTATATTTTTTAATTTCAAAATTTGGTAATACAAAAAATTAGGGAGGTAGGTACCATACATTTGTATAAAGTAAAACTAATATTAAATTATAATGTTGTCTTTTACTTACGCGAATATTACACATTGATATCAAACTACTTTTACAGTTAGCTACTGTCGGAAAATCTGTTTCAGAGAGCAAGCGGAATCTGTGATGATGAGCGCTGAGCTACAACATGTCAAGCAAGTACTGCATGACAACAAGCTCCGAGTATCGCGCCGCCGTCATAGTGAACGTGTCAAAACAACCACTGTCGAGCGTCAGCCTGCTGTTCTACTACATGTTAGAGGGGTTACAGACAAGATGGGCTACATCTTAAAACGAGCTTCAATCAAAACTTATTTTAAGCCACCAAGGAAGATTAGTCAGTTTTTACCATCTGTCAAGTGCCATATACCTCCTTCTACAAGATGCAGGAGTTTATAAACTCGATTGTGACTGGGCTCTCCTACATCGGGCAAACAAAGCGTTCAATATAAACTCGCGTTAAAGAACACATAGCTGATGTGAAACACCGACGCTGTACGAAGTCTGCAGTCTGTGAACACATTCAGGATCGCACCCACCATTATATCAGATTTAATAAACCTCAAATCCTCGCAAAAGAACACCGATTCCTACCTAAGATGATTCGTGAGGCTATTGAAATCAAAAAACATCCTAATTTCAATAGAGAAGATGGTTGGGTGTTACCACCGGCTTGGGATCCTGTGATAAATATAATTAAATCCAATACCAAGCAAAACACTGCACTGCGTCAAGATACTGTAAGCTTTTACTGCGTAGATCGGACCAACAATCTATACTTATAATAAAACTGTAACAGGTCCAATTCTGTACATGGAAGATATTTTGAAAATTATATTTGGAGGGCATTCTATAACCGATACTGAGTTCGAAAATGTAATTTTTTTATTTTTGTCTGTCTGTCTGTCTATCTGTATCACGGCTGCGCATCACGCCGAAACTACTGAATGGATTCAAATGAAACTTGGCATGATTCGAGATCTTACTACGAGGTAGGACATAGGATACTTTTTATCCCGTAATCTAGCACCGTTCTTTTGGGAGAGGGGATTAAAGTCAAAATGGGTACTTGGTTATACGCTTGCTCCGATTTTATCAATTTTTCTTTTTAATATAATAAATGTTAGTAAGGGAACACTCATAGAGAGTTGTTATCAAGGTTTTGTAATCGATCGGGTTAAGCAACGTTAGGTAAGATCATTAAATAGATGGGATGGGGATGGGGGTAAACGGTCGTTTAACGCCATTTGAACTAAACAGGTCCGTGCTTCGGAGAGCAAGTAAAAAGTGGGTCCCAGACTATAAAAAAGGAGGTTATGTATTCGATGCGAATGTTCGAATTAAAAGTTTAGTTAACGTAAAAATAGCGCAGGCGGAGCTGCGTGGGTCAGCTAGTAATAACTAAGAAGACCTGAGGGTACACCGACATAGGTAATTGTGACATAAGGACGTTCAACATCTCAGTCCTCCCGTGACCATGGGTGCTGCAAAGCATTCGAAACGTCGGGATAGTAAAATCTAAAATAAACCGCGATTAAATCCGTAAAAGTAGTTTAATTTTAATATTAAATATGATATCCTCAATATGTTGATAATACATACCTATCTACGCATCAAATTGTCATCTTTGAAATTGTGAGCCTGTTTTTAAGTCGCTGAATTAGAACACTCACCAGAGTTTGTAGGTTTTAACTGCGTGTACGCACAAATCAATCTAGTCTGTTCTATTTGGCCGTAAAACCAGTCTGTTATATGGGCTAACGTTACTATATAAAACCAGGTGGCTATCGACCAAAACGATACTGCTCCTGCACGTAGCATCAAGCCCTGAGGAGAAAATCTTAATTATAGGGGCCTTCAATAAACTTAGTTAAAGGTAAATGTATGTGTGAGAAGATTTATACATTTCTTATACCAAAGCAACGGTATAAATCATAAATATGTGTAGGTGGGCAGGTACATGGGCAGCTTCTGCTCGTGTCAATGGGCAAGATCTTTGTGTCCGATTGTGAACATATGCAACAGAATCATCACCTGGTGAACATAATGCAACTGCAAGTGTGAAGATTTGTGCGAAAACATATTATATTCATTTTAGCTAAATATGTAATGAGCAGACGCTTTACTGCTCTAATTTTATAATATTATGATACGGTTTACCAGCCCCTGTACCATCACATCTAGTAGCAATATTATTTTCACCTTACCTTTTCGATAGAAAGAAACAGAGCTATAAACTACGTACATTGCCGTCTCTACATCATGTCAAGTAAAATGATAATAATACTGCTAATGGAGGTGGTGGTACGGACCCAGGTTTAAAACCTTATTCCATTAGAAGCATTTGAGGTCTGGCATTTATTCTGTTAGGTACTCATGATACCCATATTGATGTTTATAAAAATCTTAAGCAAAAAAATGGATGACGGTTGCCATATTTGATTTTTGAAATATACACATTTTGATTATATTACTTCTTCAATTTAAATTTAACAGTCGTCTTACCATTTTGTATACCTACTACCTGAACCTTGCACAAGGAACCCACCACCTAGTAAGTACATACCTACCCGAAAAACATAATTCCCCAAAAAATTTGCAGCTGCATAACAAGCTGTGTGACAACTTTAAATATACTTACAGGCGATTCCAAATACATGACGTATGTCTGCACCGATACGAAAGATCCCATTATGACGGTTAGACATCCCAATGTTAACTGAAATCATAACGAATAATGGTCTAATGTGTTCACATAAAACTAAAGGAACAAGTTTATTTAGTAAACCAATGAGTGACTATTAAAGATACGCGTCTATTGGCACGTGCCGGACGCACCGCACGCACGGCACGCAACGGATTTTAGTTTGTTTTCTATGATTTTACATAATATTGCTGCGTCCATTATCCGCGCCGCCCGCATCGGAAATTGACAGCGCGGATAATGGACGCAGAGCTATCTAAAATCATAGAAAACAAACTAAAATCCGTTGCGTGCCGTGCGTGCGATCGTCCGGCGCGGGCCAATGGACGCGTACCTTAATAGAGCTGCTTGCTGTATCGATGATACATACTTATTTAATGTTAATACCTAAGTATATACTCGTATAATGATTAAGTACGTGCTAAAAAACCTACTTAAGTACGATAGAAACAAATCTTTAGGCCTTGTCATTCCAACAAAATAATAAAAAAAAAAAAATTTTGAAAAAATGCATTATTTACAAATCACATTCGTCTGGCCGTAGGTATCAAGTTGTTATAGTTTTTGGAGACCCTGGCTGTATATAATCACTAAGTACCTACTGCTAAACGCCTGTGCAATTTATGAATACGCAGTAGAGAAAAATATTGCTCTATGTAATATGACTTAATAACAGGTTACCTACATCATATGAATACATTGCTTGCATGAATACTTACAACAAAACCGTAGCAATGTTCTATACACCTTAAATGGTTGAACAACATCTTAAATGAGTCCACATAGTGTGTAGTTCCAGCTCTATTGTGGAAAGTTACTCTTTCATCATATTTCTTCCTCCAGAATAAAGAGAATACTGTTTTTCTCGGTACGTAGTCAGGATTTACTTTTGTGGTTTGCATTAAAGCTACGTTCAGGTATCGAACTCTCATTGTCATAAATAAACAATTGTATATAAAAAAACAAAAGTCATTGTACGAGAAAAACAACCAAAAAAAATACATGGTACCCACCACGTGAATTGTCATCGATACTTTAAACACCATATACATGTAGGTAACCACTGTCAGTTGTGTAATAGTGACAAAAAAACATAAAACTATGTATGCCTTCATAGCAATATCTCTCATGAATTTGGTTTCTTCCGACCCGAAGAAAGCATCTATGTCAATACAGTTTTCCACCAATTCCAAGCCTGTTCGTTTGTCGCTAAACGTTATATGTAATATCAATAAATTGCCAAACACTGTGAAGTGAACTATACTGATTATTTCAGGCAAGCTGAGATAATTTTTCATAAATATTGCAATGTATATCAGGTAGCCAGCGCTGCAGTTGGCAAAGGCGAGTATACAGAGGTTGTAAACTGTCATCTTGAACGTTCTTTCCATTATTTGACCGTTCCTCATGGAGAAGCGACTAAATCCAGTATATTCTAATGGCATAAACAATTTATAGAATGTTTTATAATATTCCTGCATTAGATATTTTTTCTCGTAAATTGTGTCCATTTTTATTGGGTAAGTACGTGTTGTTTGGGCAGTAAATGTAGTCTACTAATAGAATTAAATTCGTTGCGTTATGGAATCATCATATTTATTTGGTATAAATGACTGATTTTACTCTAGGGATTTTTTATGTCGTGATCAAGTAATTGGTTTGTGTTCCCCTGACAATTGAAATATGAATGATTATTACAGAAATTCCTAATGTTACATCGTATTGAAATTTAAATGAAACGACAGAAATTTTATTGATGATATATTGCTTATCAATACAGAGTAACAAATTGTTTGTTTCTTAAAATACGAAACTACAGTTTGACAATGGAAACGAAATGCTAATAAATGCAACAGACATGTATGACGAAGGCATTGCGCTATCACAATTTCCCGGACTGACGCCGATGTACTATCGAGGACACCAACGGTGTACCAGTTTTCAATCAAAATCGTTTAACGTGCGCTTACCCCGTCCGCACGTATTTTGGGCCGGAGCGTGCAAGCGATTGACGACAATCGCTAAAGGTGATACACCGCTTGTGACCGCGAGAGTACCTACCCATCGATAAGCCAATATAAAAGTTCAGATCTATAATTCTTATCAAACTGTACAAAATACATTAACAATTATCTTTTTTAAAATCTCATAAATGCTATGTAGGTACTTACTAACATAAGTAGCTAGATAATAATTAATTTCTCAAAATTTTACTACTATTTTCTAAATTTAGACATATTTACAATTCTTTACGTACCTATTTATTTATGCACAAGCTTCGCTGTGAAAGCGCAAATGTATCAATTGAGCATCATAGTCTTTACCCCTCTTTCTATCGGAAGCGCTTCATCAAGGCGGGCTTGATGTCTTATTAAAATTACAACAATTGACGCATTAAATAACACATTTACACAAAACAATTCTCACACTCACTCACAGCACGAACAGTTACCAATTAATATTTTAATTTAAATAATATAAATAATTCTAGAAATGCATTACAACTTGGTACGACATCACGTGACACCAAACGGGTGTTCACTATCGAATTTTAAATTTTTTGATATCATTAATAAGTACAAACAAAAACAAACATAACATTCTCTATAGGTACAATTACAAATTAAGTTGTGACATAATTTGTGTTAATAATTTGAGAAATAATTAGGAGCTAGTATCACTAAACGAGGAAAGAGATTCCATATGGATTTACCCATACCAAAGAATTAACGACTTTGATATCTGTCATGGATCGGACAAGAAGTGTCATCCAATCCATGGTGGCTTCATTTCAAGTCAGCAACGCTCTAACATCGCATTTAGCACCATCCAATTTCAATTCTACATAGTAATAATCACAATAATCTCATCTTGTTTGCACTGGCTGGTTTGAAATGAAACTTGAAATCGATTTCTGTGAGATAATCGGTCTTAAGCTAAACATTTTAGTCTACCTTATCGCTAAACTTAGAGATAATCCCGTACCATCACCAAAGATTGCACATAATACCCGATACTTTGATTTTTTAATTGCAGTCAAGCCCAGTTCCGTAGGCGAGTGCATTTACACATTGACTGTTAAAAAATTAAGGTATTTTTTGCGGAACAAAAATGACGTTATTGTTCCGTAGTTAAAACACGTGGTTTAGAACATGTATTTTATAAACACGGAATGTCTAAAAATAGTTTGGAAGACACATCAATTCTATAACTAAGAGGAATTTCGGAGTGCATGCTCAAAATACAGGAAATTAAGCACTGGGTTGTTTTGTCAAATTAAACGTTAAAACGGACGGAATAAATTCGTATTGTTGAGCACATTGCCATTGCTATCAACAATTTTATCCAAAAAAATAATATTGAGCCTACTGAATCGTTGCTTGTACTTGAGACTTGCGTTCATTTCAGGACAGTATATTCCGCTGTTAACAGTTAAAATATTAAGTTAAAATTATAGAGAATGCCCTTAGTAAAATGTATGTTGTTGATACGTATTTTAATCTCAGTGTTGTGTCATAACAAAATAACTGTCTGATGATTGCAAATGATCATTACAGCCGAATAGTTCTAATGATCAGTAGGCACGTTCAGTTGTGAACTGGCATAGGTAAGGCGCCTAGGAGTTGGTTGGCGAATGTGGCGTTTGTGAACTTGAAGTGTCGTTTGTCGTAGAATTTGAGTAACGCCGGGGAGTAAGGATGTTGTTTCTTGAGGTGCATGTAGTGTTCCTCTGGTTCTGATGTAGTGTGTCCGCATTCTTCGCAAACGTACATCTGAAAATAACACAGCCTGTTATAGCATGAAACGGTTAATCCAATAATAGGTTAGAAAGAAAATCTTTAAGAGTATAACTGGGATAAAACTAAGACAGCAATTTACCTCAGAGGAGCTATTTAAATTGACTATTACAAATTGTATATTTTTTTATAAAGTACCATGAAAGACTGTTTCCAAGTTAAATAGTTTGGAAAACTTAAGAGCGTTCACAGTGAAGGACTCAAGTCATTGACTTGATAATTATTACGATAATTATCAAATTAATAACAAAATTATAAATTGTCATTCTACCGTGAATTAAAATTGAAACTAGAGTTTCCTCGTAACGTAACATTAGAAAAATATTGAGGATATTATTTATCAAGTTAAGTTTTTATAAGTTAGATAAAAAAGTACCTTAGTTCGTCTTTCTTTGTAGGCGTATGTGTGTTGTACTCCATGAACTTTCAAGCAGTGAGATTCAAGAGAGCATCTTTGGGTAAAGGATTTTTCACAGAGGTTGCATTTATAGGGCCGGACGCCTGTGTGCGTCCTCGTATGTCTTTTCAGATCGAACGTATCGTTGAACCCTTTGCCGCAGAACGTACAGAGGTATCGCTTTACATCCGAATGACATTTCATATGTCTGTTCAACAGCCTCTGTAAACTGAAGTTCTTGGAACACACCCGGCAAACGAACTTGGTTGGATCGTCTTCACTAACTAATACTTGTTTGTTCTTTTCTTCTTCTCTTTGCCTCGCATTGGCCTCAGTCGCCAACGGATTCTTTACACCGTGCCCACCGTTTATGAATTCCAGTGGAAGTTCTGCAGGTAGACCCAACTGAAAAAATAAAGCCGATTAAGTAAGTTTTATCGATTTCGATATTTCGTAACCTACTCATTTGTACAGAGTTTGTTCCCAAGAAAAGCTTTAAATTCAATATTGAATTGTAAGGCTGAGCTTAAGTACTCTTGTTACATAATATAAAGAGATTATGCAGTAAGTTAAAGCATAAGTTGATTCAGGCTCGGCATCGTATGATACAGTTTATTAACAACTTCAATATCGTCTTTAATATGTATAATGATTAAGAGTAGTAGTACGACGATATTGAAGAAAGGAAATAAATCAAAGCTTCGCCTTAAAATCAAATAATGCTTACCCTTTGTTGCAAGATTTGAATTTTGCTATCGGAGCTTTTCTTCAGACTTACAGCGGCAGCAGGGCTAAGAGACACGTTGTCGTTGTGACTGCTTCCATCCAGAGAGTTTCCACCAGGCGACGGCAGCGACACTCCTGTTGGTGATTCCATGGGACTACTGAATGGGAAGCCGGGAGATAGTATTTGTTGTCTGGGTTGTATGTGGATTTGTAGTTGCATTTGACCTTCACTGTGTTGTAGAAGTGCTGGATTTAAGAAATTATATGGTAGACCCTGACTTTCTGGACTTGCGAAGGTTGCTAAATAATTCGCTTTCTCATAATATTGTTTGTTTATATTAACCTGTCCTGCTAAAGATGATTCCATAACTGAATTGTGTACTGAATCTGGTGAGATAGATGACGATTCTCTAATGTCAGGATCTGGTATAGATTCAACATGATTGTTTAATAAACTTTCGAAGTCTCCTGTTGAATCAGATAAATTCTCTAGAATACCTTCATTTGGCCCAGGAAAAGTTAATGTGTTGGTAAATTGATAGTTATCTATTACGTCTTCACCCATATCAACCACCATATTATCGTCAAAATTGCTACCATAATTGCTAATAGCACCAATACTTTCTAATTTGTTTTCATAGTCTATTTCCTCATCTTTTAACGCTAGTCCGTAGTGAGCATTTTGCATCAATGAATACTGCTTACTTTGTTCTGGAAAATTTGTAGCATTATCATTATTTTCACAATCCATGTTGAAACCATTAATCATGTTGAATTCATTAGGAAACGTGCTATTAGCGTTGAAAGAATTTTGGCCTCCCTTTGTGGAGGGCCCAAGAGTTTCATAAAATGGTGGTAGACTGCCTGTTGGTGGGCTGTTGGGTCCGTAATTTGATCGACCATCTCGGCCATTGCCTCCACTTCCAGAGCCACCACCTAAAGCTCCACCACCACCTGATGAGGGTGCAGTGCTTCCTCCACCCGAGCTGAAGCTACCTGAGCCTCCAGTGCTTTGTGATCCACTATTTGATCCGTTACCACCCGTTGACCTGCCATGCCCTGCAGCAGCACTAATAATCCCGGGAACTTTAGTAGCGGGGAAATTTCTAAGGACTAGAGAGGGCCTAGCCAAAATTCCATTGGCTATCTTGGAACTGCTGGTTCTTCTTTGCTCGCGTATTTTCTTTTCAGTTTCTTCATCTTCAGATTCTCCTCGTTTTTTGGCAATAACGTAGTCAATGGGTTGGTCTTGTTCTGGCTCAGTTGATGGTAATGTTGCTGGAATGTTTATATCTGCTAAGTCTTTTTTACTATCTCGGAACTGCGACTGTGATGGTGTTCTTTGTATAACAGATACTTTTTGACATATCACACTATTGTCAATTCCGGGGGAGGGTACAGATTCAGGAGATGGTGTATTTCTAGATGGCAATACTACTGGATCACTATCCAAGGAATCTTTTTCTTCCTTTATTAAGGGCTTGTCTTCTGTCTTCTTTTTTTCCACCACAACGGGAAGGTACTGTTTACGTTCTGCTTGAGTTAGAACATGGCCCCGGTGACTACCGTAGGGGATATCGCCACCAAGTATTGATGATACAAATCTTGGTTCTTTTGTACGTTTTTCTATTGTGTTTTTGCCATGATTGCTCTCGCCAAATACATCGCGATCTGAAATAAAAAGAAAAAAAGGATTAAATAAAAAAAAGTATATGATATTGTTTTAACGGTATTATATTGAAGTTTTTATTTTCATAAAAATCAGCTAGATACTATTCGTCCTCGGCTTATTACTAACGTATTCATGTGGCGTCGAAGGCATGAGGCCTCGTTGACGTCACCGGTATGTGCCTCCATAACGGTAATACTCGCCTCCACATAGACACCCACACTCGTGTATACGAATGTGTTTGTATGTGTATAAAGCATTATTGTAATTGGCGCACCAGCGGACAAAGTGACAAATTCAATCTCGACCCAAATCTACAAAACATCGACGCCGGAGTTTAGTCAATAGTACTATAATATAGTTAAATATTTTGAGCGACAGGAACCATATTATGGTCAAAATATTTAACTAA
Source organism: Furcula furcula (assembly GCA_911728495.1). Lineage (NCBI taxonomy): Eukaryota > Metazoa > Arthropoda > Insecta > Lepidoptera > Notodontidae > Furcula > Furcula furcula. Next base: position 19,455,590 of record OU452249.1, on the reverse strand, counting down.
CACACAAGATACATGAGCAACATAATTTTGATATACCTATCTGCAAAAGTAAAATAGAGTTAATAAATAGACATCAACTCAAAAAAGCTATATACCTAATTATTACAATAATTTTACCGCTATTACAATTTTTTGCATTTTGCAATAAAAACTAAGGGTTACAAAATCAGCAAAAGAATTCAAACATTGCTTCGAATAACATCTATCTGCTATGATAGATTTTTATTAGATACGTATAAAGCGTAAACGTAGGTAGTTAGTGAAAGTCCCGAGGTTGGACCAAACGAGTTTCTTTGCCCTTTCTCGGCTTTTGTTCGGGACCCAAGGACGAAACCTGGCTTTGTTAAAGCTTTTTTTTATACGCAAGTAATTGTATGCGTCTGCGCAGTCGGGCGTGACGACACGCTCTAACTTTGATTCTCATCTTCTCATCGTCCCATAGAGCACGATTTGCTTTTCTGTTTCGAATGATGTTTAGCAAGGTTTACGGCACTTAAGCCCCATAAAGGTATACTTAAATATTTTATGTTTGCTTTTTGTACGCTACGCTCATTCGACCATTAGTTTCTTAGAATTGTCCACGAGCATTCCTGCGACGTGAATTTTTGACCTACAAGCGACATTATCTTATAAAGTTGCTACATTTTATGCACATATATGACAAAAACTAAGCATTTAGTAATCACCATTGTTGATAATCTGCTATAGTCAAAGTGTTTAAAACATTGCCATGTTTCTCACAACTACAAACAAAAAAAAAAGGTTCAAATTTTACTTTCTCATACTTAATGGTATGCAATGAATAAGAGTTTGAAAAAAAAATGTGTAGAGTAGAGCGAATATATAAATTAATAAAACGTTTATTTCTTCTCACAAAGACATGAAAAAGTACACAAAGGTGAACATATGAGATCATAGCACAGTACAAATTGTATGAGGAGCTGACGTCCGAGTAGGCATTAGCATCTCGGATTACTAGGTCCCCATTGTACGGACATCAAAATTAAGTGCAGCTGAGAGCAGTTAAATATAACCGTATTACAGAAGCAAAATTAACTACAACAAATAAAAAATACAAACCATATAAAATGGGAGCATAAATAAATATGTATACTCTAAAATGTACATACTCCACAAGTAATACTCCAAAAACATCTCGACTTTGAAATAACTCACGAATTCAGAATAAAATATTCTGCAGATGGAGTGGAATGCCACAGCCATACACCATTTACGGCAAAGATGGGAATGATAACGCGGCAAATGTGTGACAGAGATATATTATAGTGGGTTGAGATATGTCCCTATGTAAATAGGTTTTGTTTTACAAAATATTAATTTTGCCGCAACTTTAAGTACTCACCTACCGATGGCTAGCCAGAGACAATTGGTTAGGTCTAATATGTCATATTCGGCTGGCCACCGAACAGCCAACACTCCAGTGTGCATACATTAAATGTTTCGATTTTGATTTTGTAAAGAAAAACAGGGTTTCTATATGTAAATGCACTTCGAAGCAATTGCATCAAATCCTACGAATCGCGTGATAAATGGCCATGTGAAGTGCATTTAAGTTGCACTGAACATATTTAGCAGTTATCTACTTATGTATGTATTTAAGTAAGTAAGTATAAAAAAGTTTATTAATATTAGTTGTCCAGACAACTAATATTAATAAACTTTTATGTAAACCAGTTTACATAGTAGGCTCTGCCTAGTTTGGGGTCAGATGACCGTGTGTGGATTGTCCCAGAATATTATTATTGAAAATATACCTAACCTACCTACGACCCACAACCTTTTTATGTACTAGATATGCGTTTATAGTCTACTCTACGGTACATACACAATACAAACGTCGTAAGACTGGTAAGATATCTTTAACATTTACATAATTGTACTAAATGGGTGCGTCATGGATACTAACAATATAATTATAGTTAGATCGACTGTGGTCACATGCCCTCTAGACAAGATTGTTTATTGCACCAATTAGTGCAACTATGACAAATAAATTAAATACGCATGCATCTATTTAGTAGATATTTACTGACAATATAGTTATACCTTGTTTTTCTCTACAAAATTTAAACTCGTAACAATAAATTTGTATTACTTAACACATTTGTACCCAGCCAAAGACAGTGGGTACGGTTGAATAGGTATGTCATATACAACCCTATTAAGTAGACGTCTTAAAAAAATATATAGTCAGAACCGATAAATGTGACAAACAGAAGCAAGAAATTTTGCGAGGCAGCTCCTTATTATGCGTATCGTAGACTTTTTCAAAATTATTCCATTTAGCGGCTTCTAGTATATGTGTGTCTAATAATACACCATCTAGCTCTATGAAAATACGATCACCTATTTCATTCAATACTCCTATACTATTCTATAAGGTATGCTTGTAGTTCCTACAATATAACAACCTATGTCATCCTTGGTCTGAGTGTTTAGTGACTGGTATATTCATACCAGTTTTTATTAATTAAACTTGTATTAATATCTATCACAGTGCCTTTATGATCTTTATAATTTGGCATTTCGAAACCAGCTCGGTTCTGCTGTTAGTGCCTATTTGTAGTTACATTATGTGATTTCGTTTAGCCGTAAGGCATAATTATAGCCGCTTAAAGTTTAAATTAGAAGAATAATATGTTTAATTAGGTACTAGGATTTGTCAATATTTCAAACAAATTAGTAGCTGGCTGGTAAAAAACTCTTCCATGTTTAAATAATAAAAAAAGTTTCTATTGTGTTTAAAAAGTTTAAATTATGGAATAGTCTGATGATAACGGACAACACCATCGTCTTCGGGTCATGGTTTCATCAGCACTTCAGTCATCTCCGTTAGCACTTTGTTATGCTTACGTCATATGCACTCATTTGTAGGTACAGTATGTAGATCTTAAAGAAGTTTTTCTTATTTTATACTTTTTTTAACTAACATAACATAAATTTAAAACAGCCGATACCTGTTGTATGCGTACTTTTTTGCCTACTAATACATGTACGGTAATTTTTAATTTTAAAGGAGGAATAAACTGTGTAGTAAAAACTAACTTGACCTTTTGTTGAAAAAATTAAATTAGAACACGGAAAGTCTTTGTTCTCATACGGCAATTAAGCATAGGCATATAAACCGAATGTATCGCGCTATATATTTAAACTAGCTGACCCACGCAGCTCCGCCTGCGCTATTTTTACGTTAACTAAACTTTTAATAACAGACATTCGCATTGAATACATAACCTCCTTTTTTATAGTCGGTTAAAAACCGGCACCCACTTTTTACTTGCTCTCCGAAGCACGGACCCGTTTAGTTCAAATGGCGTTAAACGGTCACCCATCTATTTATTAATCTTACCTAACGTTGCTTAACCCGATCGATTACAAAACCTTGATAACAACTCTCTATGAGTGTTCCCTTACTAATATTTATTATATTATAAAGAAAAATTGATAAAATCGGACCAAGCGTATAACCAAGTACCCATTTTGACTTTAATCCCCTCTCCCAAAAGAACCGTGCTAGATTATGGGATAAAAAGTATTCTATGTCCTACCTCGTAGTAAGATCTCAAATCATGCCAAGTTTCATTTGAATCCATTCAGTAGTTTCGGCGTGATGCTCAGCCGTGATACAGACAGACAGACAGACAGACAGACAGACAGACAGACAGACAAAAATTAAAAAAAATACATTTTCGCCCTCAGTATCGTTATAGAATGCCCTCCAAATATAATTTTCAAAATATCTTCAATGTACAGAATTGGACCTGTTACAGTTTTATTATAAGTATAGATAGCACGTTTTTTAATTCTAAAACGGTAAGTCAAGGCCTCGCAATTACCGCGTCCATATCTACTCAGTTAGTCGGCGTTTCCTGTCGAGGAACAGTGGGCCAACCTTGAATAAGAACACTCATTATTTAGCCATTAACGGTAGCCTTCTTCGCATCACTTTTGGCAGTAATTAGCGATTCTAGAGCGGGCTGACCACTTGTGTTAGCTCACACGATTTTCAACCGTATATCTTTCAATATAAGGTCTAAACCGATAAAATCTTAGTACATAAACTTCAAATTTGGCGATCCTATTCATAAAACTTCGCTATTTCCTATTACATGACGTGAGTTTTAATTTTTCAACTAGCGCTTATATACAATAAGTTGATATCAATTTGACATTATCAAGCAAATTTTAATGGTTAAAGTTTTACTGTATAAAAAGAGCTTATTAATATTTTATTGGGTACCTACTAGAGTATTATTGCCATTTCACGGTCATTTATGAATTTTCAGATCTAATTATTGTTGCATGTTTCTATAACACGTAGGATATTAAAATCCAATTGCAATACCATCAAACAATCACACTAATGATTTAAGACATACGCATTTTACCGCTTGCACCATTGAAACTAGTGTTGTTACTTGTTCTAATTATAGCAATATTAATCATTGGCAAATTGTTATTTAAGAATGATTAATTGTCAGTTGTCATAATTGTTATGTTACAGTTTTGTATTGTAACAACAACCTTCGATCAGCATTCGCGTCTAATTATCGCCATTGTTAGAACATGGTGTTAGGAACGAGATTATTTAGATCAGATTATTTTATTTAGGTTTATAATACTGGCCGACACGACTACAGCAGCCAATCTTTAACAAGATCAGTCATCTACGCGGGAGATATTATAGTGCACAAATGCTTACGTTATGCGTAGACACAGGTGTATTCCCTCTCTCGAAATCCAATAGGATTGAAAACTGACACGACCGGGAAGAGGTCAGGCACAGGAGCGACTTTTTACAAACCCATGCAACGCGTATAAATCATCTTACTGTCCAGTTAATCGAAAAATCGGCTGGCATTGAGGACATTGCCTTAGTATGACTTTGTGTAGTTATTCCTTACTGGCTAGGAAGCTACTAAGAAAAACTACACAAGGTTGTTGCTTCCCACTGGATAAGAATTCGCCACCTCCGATTAGCAAAGCAAGCGATTTCCGGGAGGACTGGGGAACTACCTCCATTTCTCAAAAGATTGTTGAAAAATAACGCCACCTTAATGGCGTTTCTATCTGCGATGATTAGGTTGCTTTGCTAGTGTTTTGTGAGAATTTCATGTGTTGGCGGAAATATAAAAAAATAGGTAGAACCTTCGGTCAATCTATTTACTATTCCAAAACCTCTGGCAGAAGGTTCTCTCCTTTTTCTTGTTGCCCATCCTCCATCCAAGGCTGTGTATCACTTACTGGGACGTGGTCAAGAACTAACATATATCGAGTAAAAAAATGTAAGTATATGTTACATGCAGTAACTTGGTTAAATTACGAAATATTTTGTTTTAGAATCCTAAGTAACAACACGGTGGACACATTACGTAATATCTGAACATCAGACAACATAATACCATCGTATTGTAAAAAAAAAAGATTGATCACACCCATACGGTACTTATTACTTCTGTTTGAGGAAATTCAAGTAATGTATAAATTATGCATAGATACATCATTTTAATAATATAATAAAATACCATGATAATATGTTATTAGGCACACATACATACATAATAGCATACATACATAGTTCTACAGCCATAAAAACCAGCTCCGGGCATAACATAAGCTAGCGAAGTAGCGGGCGGGCGGACTAGCGTGCCCTTGTACTGGGGTTATCGGACGCTGTTAGCATTTAACGCATTATAAAACGTAAGACAGCTATGAAGAACCGCTCCGGACGAGACCACATAAAATTCCGTTGAAGCCTTTTTTCTATAAACATAAGTACCGATAGCACGCGGTACACAACGCTCCGCGCACCGATCGCGCCAAAGAATCGGTTAAAAGGTCACATGGAAGGACATTATTTTTTGTTCTTGAATTATTTATGGTAGGTTCGACCGCATGTGGACACCGTTTGGACCATATGTAGGCGCGCTTACACGTTCCTACTTTACGCTCCGAGTTTAAACGTTTCTATTTGTAAAATTAGTGTTGTGTACAGTACCTTAAAAAATAAATTTGCAAAAACATTTTGCAGATTGACTGACATTGAACGACGGAAGAAAAGGCTGTTAAATTAGCAACGCGATTGTTTACACGAACAGCCTTTGTTGCGTTCACACATTTGTTCTCTAGCCATGAGCCCGACCGAGCCGGCAGTTATGGTACAGGCTGCAGAGTACCTCCAACCTACGCCCGCAACGCCTACGAATGTAATTATTTAACCTTCCGTATGTTTTTCAATACCAATGCTAGTGCATTAAAAAAGCGATTCTAATACGTCGTCTCTGAACCAACGGTCGCAAAAACTGTTTAACGCTTTATTATTATTGTGATCACGGCGTGAATCACAACCAGATTTGGCGAGGGTTAATGACCCAAATATGTTGAGCGAAGTGTTCAAGGCTAGCGTCGACTAATTCGGCTAGCTAATAGAAAAAAAATCCGGTATCTTAGAAGGTGATCTGTGGCTTGTTTTCGTTAGTCCTCGGTTTCATCCGAGTCAATTCAAATTTTATTACTGGTTTATCCGTTAAAACGACTACCGTTATTTAAATTTTCATACATTAAATTACGTTATTAAGCAGTTTTTACATAGAATAAGTTTATTTAAATATTGTGTGCACATTATGTATGCTGAATCTTTATGATAGAAGCGATACCTATATTGAGGTAAAAATGAAGAAGTTAATAATCTAATTTAGAAAAGAAAACAGTTTGGCACTGACAGCCTACATTGTAATGAATAACCGGTAGAACTGAATCATTAGTAATGTATTATACATATATTATAAATATCTTAAGAATTCGAAGACGAAGCAAGCAATGATGATCGAACTTTTGATCGGAAGCAAAATTATCGAATGCTCGCGAAAAATAGCACCTTAAGAACTAAGATTGGAAATGGCTGGGCTAAGTTGTGATGACGCTACTTAAGAATGATATAGCCTGTAAAAAAACGTATTATTTATGGTCACTTCATAATATTTTATGATACAAGTGACACATTACGGTAACGTCGTAATTAATAAAATAACTTCCAAAGGTTAAGTTATACTTGGTAGAGATCGTGCAGGTGACCTAACATGTCCTCTGATCTAGACAAATGATTCGTGGGCGGTAGTCGGCAAATTGCTCCTATAACACACGAAACTGTAATATTTTATTGCTGCACACAATGGCGGAGATGACCTTACGATCAAAATTTAAGCCTTGGGTAACTACTCACTATTTATTTTACCTACATACCTCATGTTCCAGTAAATATGTATGTATAACGTCAACTGGTTACTATAGTCATATTTTGAGTTGAAAAATTGTTTATGGATAAGACTGAGGAGTGACGGGTTAACTTTAAGCTTTTAAGCCTTTAAATGTTATTGATAAGCATAACAATCAACCTAGGTGGTCGTAAATATTTAAGATAATGGGGATTGTTTGATGCCGAATGCTATTTTATCAGGAATGTTACATTTGACCCATAGTAGAGTTTGAGTGAAGGCTTATTTTTTATTTTATATTTAAGAGTATGTATTTAGAATGTAATTCCGCAGTGCCTGAAGACAAAGGTTTTTAACCAGTGTGTGTTGCCAGTGATGACATATGGTACTGAGACGTGGTCTTTAACAGCTGGCCTTTTGGAGAAGCTCAGAGTCACACAACGAGCTATGGAGAAAGCTATGCTCGGAGTTTCTTTGCGCGACAGAATCCGGAATGAGGAGATTCTCCGAAGAACCAAGGTCACCGACATAGCTCGTAGAATATGCAAGTTGAAGTGGCAATGGGCAGGCCACATCGCTCGAAGAACCGATAACCGTTGGGGAAGAAAGGTTGGAGTGGCGACCACGAACTGGAAGACGCAGCGTAGGCAGGCCTCCCACTAGGTGGACCGACGACATTGTTCGCGTCGCAGGCAACCGGTGGATGCAAATGGCAAATTGTCGTTCATTGTGGCGGTCTAAGGGGGAGGCCTTTGTTCAGCAGTGGACGTCTTCCGGCTGATGATGATTGAGAATGTTATTTTATGGACAATAATAGCATATGTGTGCTGCGATATTTAAGGTCATATGTATGTAATAATATAAAACTCCGAACTCCTGCCATGAACGTAAGTACCTATAAAACAGTTTCAAAGGATCTTGAAACACAAAATAAAATAAATGTCTGTGTTTATTTCACATATAATATTTACATTTGCATATATAAATACATTGTTTCATCTGTACAGTTGTTACGATTCATATACATAGATTTTATGCGAATTAAATTGAAGATGAGCGATTGGTGGAATAAACGTGATTTCACTCAACACGTGTACTTTGGGCAACGGTACACGTGTAGTTTGGGCAAGTGGCTCATGACGTTTTGGACACCATCCGTCTACCATATATATGTATATTCTGCGTGTAATGTACTGTATGTACTAGGTGGTAGGTTCCTTGTGCAAGGAACCGTCCAGGTAGGTACGGTGGTACTGCGGTGGCATTATCAGATATTCTGCCGCCAGCAGCAGTATGTTAGCATTGCTGAGTTCTGGCGTGAAGGGCACTGTAGCTGATGAAATTACCGGACACAAAGACTTAATATCTAATGTCTCAAGGGTCGGCAACGCGCTAGTGGTTATTCTGGTGTTGCTAGCGTCTATAGGCTGCGGTGACTGCTTACCATCACGCTTGCTTGCCACCTTCTTGGTAGTATAAATAAAAATGTATGTAACTGATGGCTTACAAATAGACCTATGACGTCACAGCAGCGCTTCAAATCTGAATTCGATAAAATGCAAACATAATTCCAAATACAACCATTCCATACGCGGTATGATCTAATTGATTTGCCTTATTTGTCGCAGATAAAACTGTATACATTCACAATGAACGTATGTTAGTGTCTTTAAAGTGTTAAAGCAAAATATCTGAATATTTAAGATTCTTCGTGGTCGCTTTATAACGAGCGTCCCGTTAGCGTCTGTGGAGCGCGTGAAATTGCTGAAGTGCTTTGCGGTTTATCTCAGACGGCGCATTCTCATAGAGTTTTATAATATCAATCACGCGAACGTCGACGTGGAGTTTTATTGTTTCCGCAATATAGACGATTGGACGCAGCGGTGTAGAAGACATTTACATAAATCATTTTAACAAATTGAAATACATATAATATAGCAGCTATTGAATGAAGACGTGGCATTTACAATGATGACAGAGAAGCAGATGGATTTGCCAGAGAGGTAATATAAAACAAGTTTATTGGCAATTAAAATACTTCTACTGCATCACGAATAGTTAACAAACCGGAGTATTCGCGAGACATGTGTTTGAAACCATTCCTAGAACACTTTGACTCACGTGCGGACCATCTTTGGACATAAAAAAATAAATAGCGAGCCCTTAAGTAAACTCTTGAGTACGGTGACGTCGGATATTGACTCTACAGTTTCCTTGTAAGTACCAAGTGAATTCCCATGAGTTATATTTGCTTTGAGGAAACAACTATTGATTTCGTGATGTAGGATGAGGGAGATGAATGATTTCTTTGGACTGAGATACGTGAGCTTATTTGAAAGCATTCTTTAGTGTTGTATATATCAATGAGAATGTAGCGGAATGTATTTTTTTTTTGTACACGGAACTCCTAATTATTAGGGACACAGCAGGTGATCCGTGACGGTGATAGGGTCACCTCGGCAAAATTAATGTGAATTTGTGAGGCAATACACATTCCAAAGACTTCAGTATTTCAGTATATTTATTCATTTAGAAAAGGCATTGGACATTGCGATTGGAATACCAAAAACAACAATTACATGAACCGTAGTCGTTCCAAGAACAGATTTTCTGCGCCTATTCTGAATTTAATCGCTTTTTTATGACCGCCAATCTTGAAAAAGGTAAAACCTTAAAAATGGTAGCTATAGTACAATGGGGATAAGTATACAATAGGCATGGCCACATGGCGAAATCCATTTCTTCTTTTTCGGTAACTCATAAAGATGCAGATTTACTGTTCACAAATGGCAACAAGCGATAACGCGTTTTACTCGTTCTGTTTTTGTTTCGTTCTGCGTTTTATAAAAAGACCACTTTGACACTGAACGTGATTAAGGAATAAGTACCTTTTGAGCTTAAGTTAACGTTTTTTTTATTGTTTTATTGAATTTTGACGATACTTAAGCCCCGTAAAAAAACGTCGTGTAAATTTTGATATACGAATATAATAATCGGATTGCAATAATAATATGGCTTTAAAAATAAGTTATGTAGTTGGTATTATGCATTGAAATTATCGAGGTGTAACAAATAAAATTTCCATACAACGCATCTTCAACTGGCGTCAGTCCAAATTGCGTCAGTTTGCGACCGAAGCCTGTTAGTTACAATTAATGTAGCTACCATTAGTTAATACTTGACTGCTATCGATGTGATTAGTTAGTAAATCATACTAACTTCATCACTACTGAGAAATTGCTGCACAGAAAGGACAAAACGGTATTCCTCAGATATCACAACAGCGATTCTTTATAAAACAATGGCAACCTAACTCATCAATGCCACAAGCTAAAAAGCAAAGAGATTTCAAATAGCGGCCTTTACAAAGCGGCGGAATATTTACATAAAAAAAACTGTCATCACTCGTCATAATTTTCTGTATTCAGAAGACGTATAAAAATTTGCAATACAGTAATACGAAATTAGTCCTATTTTCTTCTAAAACGATTTTTGGAGGTTTAGAGTGTACGCGTGTTTTTACTGACTTCTTACCGGTTAAAATATTTTGGCGTATATTTGGTCCCTACGGCTGGTCTATTTCGAAGAAGGTAAATTTCTTTGACTAAAAGATGGTGAACAAGACTGCGGTTCTTTGCAAGGTAAGGTAAAAATTACCGCAGCCCTATTGGGAAAGTACCTCTCCCTCTCTCTCTTCCTATACCCAACTACTTTTGGAATTTTTAATATTGAAACTAATTTTACGGATTATATCGCGGTTTATTTTTGACTCTTTTTGCGTTTTTTTTTTAATATAAACGATTTTATTGTATTACGGTATGATTACGGCCGAGTGCACGCAAGAAGTATACAGTAAATAAGTCCTATCCCTTGGCCTTAATAAGGACGTCAACATTGCGCGCGCATAACATACATACAAGTGTTAATTGATGCGCACGATACACCGCTGAAGCGTTATTTAATTAATGATTATGCTAGTCGGTTACCGTTCGTTTTATGATATTAATGTTGTTATATCATAGAATGTGCTGTAATTTTATTTATAAAGTTCACTTTAAAGAAATGTTTATAAAGATCGTACTGTATTCATTCAGATAAGGGCATCTAGGCTTACTGCCGCACTCACAGACATCAATTAACTTTAATCGCAATTAAGTCATTCTTTGTAATCTGTTTATTTCGACTCTCCGAGTCGCTTATGATTATCTTTTAGTATTAATTACGAGATTATTGATATATCTACTCGCTATCCGCGTATTAAGTATTATTTGGCTTCGAAAGTCGAAATAATCCATTTACAAAATATGACTTAATCACAATTAACTATAATTGACGTTTGTAGGTGCGGCAGTTAAAGACATATGTGAATAGTGAAGATTTGAATATTAGTTTGAGTATCCATACACGCGAAATAGGTCAAAAATTACACATAACATAATGGAACACTCAATCTGACGTGTAATTAGACCTGATGAAAAAACAACGATAAAACTGATTCATAATAAATACCTGAATAGATTTTCCTTAAAATTAGGAACCACCCCGATTAAACAGGCTTTCATGTAAATAATAAAAAATCTGTTACCCAATCAATCCATCCTTTTTTTTATCTAACGTTAATTGATTAACATGTAGATGTTGATTTTAATAAATATACATAATTTCCTTTCGTCACAAATTATAATATTGATCTTGGAAAAACGAGATACTAGCTATAAGCAAAATTCTACGTTTCTGCTCTTTAAATGCGTACTCAACATTCCCTTATATAAAAATAGATAAAATGTACCGTACAGTACATTGACGTCTTAGTATAATTAATTGGCACATGATCCCACTGAACTAGCCGCAGAGGTCAATCATAATGTGTGTCGACTTTGAATGCAATAATGAATACTTCTGTGCACCTATTGTAACATCCATTTATTCTTTAGTTATGCATTTTTTATGTATAACTATTATTAGTATTGTTCACAACTACCTCAATTAAACGTTAGAGTCGTAATCTAAAATTAACCTGGATATGAATTATCTGAAATGTATTATTAAATAAACAGTAGTAAAATTCTGTATATTATAAAATCTTTTTAAAAAAAAATTGAACCGACTTCAGTATCACTGAAAAGTATAAAATAATTTAAATATTATTGAAGTTGGTGTTAGCATACCTGCTGTGTATATTTGGCACCAACTTCAATAATATTTAAATTATTTTATACTTTTCAGTGATACTGAAGTCGGTTCAATTTTTTTTTAAAAAGATTTTATTTTAAACGTTTTAGTGATATTTTCATATATAAAGATTGAACCATCGAAAACCGTAAAATTATCTAGGTAGGTTATGATCACATTATCGTCTACATAGTTTTACATAATTCATGTTTCTTCAGAAAATAATATCCGGTCGTAATGAAATTTGCATGGAAACATCATAGTAGTTTACTCTCTCGAATAAAAAAAGAATCATCGAAATCGGTTCATAATTGTCAGAGCAATGTAATGGAGAACATCAGTTTTATGGTTTTTACCAGATAAATTCCTCCACATCGTTCATGGCCCTCCAGGAAGTTCTTATCCGGTTGTAATAAAATTCATACAGATTCAATACAGTAGTTTCTTCTTTCGAATAAAAAAAGAATCATTGAAATTGGTAAATATTTGCCAGAGTTATGACCATTTTTGTCCGACCGAGCGAGTCCGAGCGACTAAAACGTCATCTATATAGGCTTTCTTGCAACTCTCAGTGCGCAGTCACCATTCTTGTTTTTTTAGGAACTACTTATTACTAAGCAATAATTTTTTTATGGGACCCAATCAATGGATTGAAGAATGGATGGAAGAAAGATTTTTTCAAATCGGTTAATAATTGCCAGAGTTATGCGCGAACATACATAAAAAAAAAAAAAAAAAAAAATATATACAGACGAATTGAGAACCTCCTCCTTTTTTGAAGTCGGTTAAAAATGGCACATACTATTTTAACTTGACCATGAATATTTCTAAAATAATTTTAACAATGTTAGCGTTGCATAATTCATTAAGCGTTTTCGGTAACGGCTATTGTTAATGACCGATGAAGGTCGACAACTATAACTGTACTGCTTACACGAGGATTGGATCTCATGAAAGATGGAGGGGTAAAAATAATATAATAATTACTTAAATTAATTAGAATAATCATTTACTGCGCTTTGTAGTAAAAGGTCACGCTGTGGCCAACATTTTGGTAGGTAGCGGCTACAACCCGTTGAAGTCTTTTATATCAAACGGGAAGTACGCAGAATGCGGCTTGAATACATTTATTTTTTCTTATCGATTTCGTATTTTATTTAGGTGCAATAAATGTTTTATTGATACTATTTATTCTTTATTTTTACATTTAGATAATATTATAATTTCATATATGGAAAATTGTGTATTTTAAGAATAAAACTGTACTTCAACCAAAAACTGTCTCAGTATGTCTTCACCATTTCCTCTTTTTTGTACAACTACTACATAAAATAGAAGAACATAAAAGCGATAAGGCGTGCCTATCGAGCGCGCTTGCACCCCATCTTATTTGCAGTACACATTGCGACGCAGGTTGGGGTGGTGTGACCTTCAGAGGCGAGTCATCCGTGCCCTTTTTCCTACAGGTGCGTCCACACCTGTAATTACTAGATGCGTTTTAATTTACTCTATTTTTAAGCCTATTCGAAGTTTAAATTACATTTTATTTATTCGTAGCATCATACGGGCCTGACATTCGTAACGGTACGTGTCGAGTCATTTTTGTTTTGTATAAGTAATTTAATTCGAAACGTTTGCTTACAGTTTAGGTATATGTTTTTGGAGTTAAATAGGCGTTCCATTGTAATCCGGGAATAAATTCACTAATTACCGTATTAAAACCTATACCTATTGTATATTTTAGAAAAAGTAATCAAGAGAACAAATAAAGACGAGCATAGATACCTTGTTTTATAAGGTTGATTACAACTATTTATATTGATACGACAGAGAGCGTCATTCGTTTTCCAATTTTATGTCATATTCATTTGGGAGATGAATGAAACATATGTTAGATAACACGTATGCCAAATGCGATTGAGTAAGAAGATAATATTAATTAATATTTTTTATAACATAAGCATACATAAGCGACAAAGTGTAGCAAAAATAACAATAATAGATATAACACAACATAACAACATATTGAACTAGTCAATACCGCGAGTGAAAATAGCTAATTTCATGTAAATACGGGACTCGGGCACGTCACACAAGTTAATTATATTAAAATGACAGTCGAGATTGCGGTGACTAACCTAAATACAAAGCGAACGCGCCGATGACTGCCGGCCGGAAGCAGCGCCATTGTCCCGCAACCATTGACACCTCGCTGCCTACATCATCCGGTCAATTCCTGTCCCGTAGCATCAATACTCTCGCTTATTCGCTCACGAAATTTCATGAAATATATAGGTGTTAATTATCGAGTTCATATTTTACTGAAGATGACTTCAACTTTTCTACGTAAAGTACGGTACATTGCTTTAGTACGACGTCACCGGTCAACTTATTCGATACGTGAAAAGCTTACATAATTATAAAAGTAGAATAGGATGGGTGCATAGTCATATGTCAGTCTTCCAGAAGATATTAAAAAAAATCATAAACGTATTTCGTGCAACGGCGTCAAAAATAGTCAGGTCCACCTTTTACTTCCTGTAACTTGCACCAAATATGGTAAAGGTAATTTAAACATCCTATACAACCTGTTAGCCTGTTACCTCGTCGTTGCTATTATAATTCAAATCACAAACGCTGCTGATAATATCAACAGACGGCGAAGCAATTTGCCGACTACCGTCTTTGGTAATCAACTATCGAGCTGAGCGCGGCAACGAATTTTTAGCACGTCTATGAGAGTAAACAATTCGCGGAAAAACGCAAAAATATGACAGTTATATCAGTGATTCACGCTTAGTAACTACCTGAGACCGTTAATATATACGTATAACGAAGATATCCGGCCAGTAATTATATCTAAATAGATGTTTTCCTGTAAGGTGATAAAGTATACACATGAAATGGAAATGTTATAATTATTGAAGAATATATTACAAATAATCTTGATGATTATTGATAGGAAGGAAGTATACTGTCACCAAGCGCTTAAATAAGATATTATTTGCCATATAATTATAACCCTATTACCATATAGCTTTGAATACAGTAAAGTAAATCTTTATCATTTGACAAAACCAGCATTAGATTAGGATCACGCAAGTCACACAAATCTCAGGTAGACATTTGTTAGCAAAGCGGAGCCGAGAACTGGATTCTGTTCAAGTGCGAGTTCCTTTTTTTTGGGCAAGCTTGTGGCCGTTGAAGAGGAAATGATATATAAAATATAGGCTTTGCTTGAAATGGCAACGGTTAATATCTTGTTTCATTATGTTTAAGAGAAATTCTTGATATTAACTTCATTAGTAGAAATATATGATCCGATGTAAGATTTCCTTGAAAATTTTAAGAACGGTTAATTTCTTGGTAATATTTGATTGATTAGGCTTAAACTCTGGTGACTATTGAGCAATAGGGCAATAAACATACTTATAACCTAAATCCAACTGCTTAAAGTTGAATGCTCTATTTTGATGTGAATGTCAAAGTTTGTCAACTTACCGGCACATTCTTTATCCTTCTTGGAAAGAAGTGGAACGGGACCATCGTCAAGTGGGAAATTGGGACAGAGCGTGTCAGCCTTACTGGCGAGCAACTCCTGTCCCTCTTGCAGCCCCAGTTGCTGCTCATGCAACCGCT
This sequence comes from Furcula furcula, assembly GCA_911728495.1. Taxonomy (NCBI): domain Eukaryota; kingdom Metazoa; phylum Arthropoda; class Insecta; order Lepidoptera; family Notodontidae; genus Furcula; species Furcula furcula. Next base: position 19,439,544 of record OU452249.1, on the reverse strand, counting down.
TCTTTATCAGGAAGATTTTCGGCATCTTCGGGCGCTAATTAACACTACACTCGATCCTTATGTTCGTCTCTGTCACTTGGTCTTTTAAAATTCACACATCAGCATCGTATCACACTGCACGTTAAGTTTCCTCGCGTTGTTGATGTTTATTTGGTGCGTAGTAGCTAGCGGCACATGTGGTACCGTTGGCCGCTGCGAAAGGACTGAGAGCCAGTGTGCGGTGCCCGCGACACCGTTGTTCGAACAGGTCCGCCCCCGCCCGCGCAGGCGCCGCCCGGCCCCGTGCGTCCGCGCACAGAACCACACCGGCACCTCCGCTCCGCACTGGCACCGCTCCGTGAACACACGCACACATTCCAGTAAAAGTGCTATTTTGTGTTTTCGACTTGTTTTGCCAGACATTGTTCCAACAACATCTATTCTTCCATTTACTCTCTTTGAGTTACTTATTACTTCCCTTTTGTCTATATTCTCTACCTAGTTTATTCAGTTCTTTTGTTTCAATTTAAACGTAAAATGTACTATACCGCTTATGAGGGTTATATTTGGAATAAATAAAAAACACTTGTAAAAAGTAGGAGCTTTTCATACAACATGTTCTGTATGTTGAAGACATAGTGTAAACAAAAAATATGTTAATAGAAACATTTCAACTAGTTATTTTTGACCAACCTTTGACTCAACTTATTTGATGAAAGTAGTTTTTGGATTCTTTTTTACATTTTGTCAACATTGTTTTGTTGCTTCCCCTGTAATGGTTATTCACAGGCCTGAATATTCATAAGTTATCCTGTACATTATTATGTACCTACTCATTTCAGGTACAGACCTCACAGCGTTGTTGTCGGCAACCTTTCAATCAAGGGAAATATTTGCAAGACAATAGGATCCCGAGCGGGCCGCATAGAGACGTCAATGAAAAAAAAAAACAGAGCTTACGGAATGGTTATGAAATAGCCTCTATAAACTTAACAACTTCAGTTGTCCTTACGGAGTTTTGGAAAATCTTATTGTCTTGCGCATCGAAGTGGAATCGTCGGCGTCTTTGTTGTGAATTCACATCACATGCTCATGACGCCATCCTTCAGACGATACTTTATTGCATTTCCTTTAACAGTTATCAGTTCAAGTACAAAACATTCTAGTTTATATAATGCCGCGTACGGATTAAGTTTACCTTTATATTTCTCTGAGCACCTCGGTATAATGTACTTCCTTCTTTTTCATTTATGTTTCCTACATTGCCGTTCCATTGGACGCAGGCTCACATTAGCGGCGAATTTACCGGCTTTTAATTATTTCATACAAAATCTTTTCAAGGAAGGATCAAAACGCTTGGCAATGAGGCGAGTATACCAAAGTTACCGGTAACTAAATAATAGAATTATTATGTAGGTCGGTGTAGAGATAATCTCCAAAAAAGTGTCTGTTTTTTGTGTGTATTATCTTTGAAAGGTTTAAAGAATGTTATTATTCATTTAAAGATTTAGAAGGAATGCTTCAGACTTAAAGATACTCTTATTAGTAAACTCTGCTTATAGACCTTCGTGGAATAAAACACAGTACAAGAACGCAATAAGTTAAATACTATTATAAGTAAGTACCATTATAATCATAAATACTACGAAACTACATCGTCATCTAAAGCAATATTGAATCAGCGGAAAGCTTACTCATAGCATAAGACATAGATTTAAGATTTTGCACTTCTATATATCTTTGGTATAAGACTTCATTTTACTGATCATAAATCATTTTTTATTCAAATATGCACCTAACGACTCCATAAAGTGGCAAGACGTTTTACTAATACAAATAAAATAAAACTGTAATGTGCTACCGAATTGGTCCTGTTGGGTTTTTAACTTCAAATAAAAAAATGTAACAATTTTGCGTCGACTGCGTTGCGTTTTTTTTTTGTTTTTGTAAAAAAGTATTCGTTAAGCGGTTGATTTATTTTTAGAAGCAAAGCATTGTAACAGTAATGCCGTAAAATGAGTTATTTACTTAAGACCATTTAAATTTAAAAATAAATCCTGTAGTCGTTTATAGATCTTCACGGATTATATTTTAATAGGTAAATTGTTATTTATAATTGATTGGTTATTTAATTGACTGACTGGTTATTTGATAAAGAAACTATTTGTTTAATTTATTCAGAGTTATTAAAAACAATTCAGAAAGAGAAGTCTTTCCGAATTGTTTTCTATAATTGTTTTCTATTGGAAAATCCATAGGTATCACAAAAATGGCTCAATAAGGTAGGTTTAATAGTGGTGTAGCGGATGACTTGTATCACATAGTGGTGGAGTGCCCGGATAGAAAGTGTAAAATTGTTGTTCAAAACGGAAATTTACTTACATGTACCTTATTATTATCATATTATTTAAGGAAGTGCACGGCAACGATATAGGAGATTAAGCGGTGAACCCACTCACCGATTGAAAATAACTATTATATTCATAAATTTTACTTACCTAACAGTTTGTTCAAAACCAAACTATGCATCCTTCATTAAAATTTTAGATGCTTTCAATTTATCTTGCTTAACATAATATATCCTTAACTTTGTGGAATAGTTTATTGTCGGTTCTTGCTTTGATAATCGTGTATTTTTACTCCAGGCAATGGACGCAAGTGTTTGAGAATCGTGCGCAACATTGACCACCTGAAGAGATTAAGCTACGGAGCCGCTAAGGTCTTTCACTGCTTTTGTAACAGAATTGAACTTCAGTATTTTTTATTATGTAATGTAGTTCGTCAGCCGATGCCATTGAAAATTCGAAGTACTTTTTCACAGTAGGTGTAATTAATCTAACCATTTCAAATTCGACCCGCATCTCGTCTAAAGCCAGTCATTGGGGCGGTTGATAAGCGGCATTTGTTTTTATAAAACACGTTAAGTACTTAGAGCGAAATGTAAGCGGTAAGCTATGACTACTAAGGTGACATAATAATTATGTAGGTGTCATGTACTTTTTGTCCGCGATTGAGAAGAAGTACATATGATAGTATCTTGTGGCTTGTATTTGGATTATGTATTCTTATTTTTCAAATTCAAATTTCGATACGAAAGACCAATTTAGATACAGTTTTTAAAAACCGGTATTTAGCCTTTATATTAAGTGTTTATAGTATGCATCATGGTCTCCAAGTACCTTATATACCAAAGAAATGTAAAGTGACTTGATCGTTTCGGGATATGTTTATTTTAATTTAGTTTTATTGAATAATTTTAATATTTTTTTTGCTTAAATTGATGCAATGTACGGACATTGCGAAAGAAATTATTGGTCGAATACGGATTCTACCAATAATTTCTTTCGTGAATACTAAACATTACTTATTACAGTTTATTTTTTTTATGTGTCAGTGTGGTTCGCGTTCCAGCGGTGCGTGTGCTTTGATTGCGCAACGAGTAGTTATACAGGGTTACAGGAAATGTCGTGCTAGATCCGTTGAGGGCGTGGAGTACCCATCATTTCTGACTTATTTCACTATGAAACACCCCACCCAAAACTTAACCAAAAAAAAAAAGTAAAAAAAAAAACTTAAACTTAAACAAAATAAAATTTATTAGCCTAAAAATCGGCAATTTTCAATAAAAAATTTAAAGTCGAAAATCTCGAAAAGGGTAAAGTTTAGGGTGGGGTGTTTCATAGTGAAATAAGTCAGAAATGATGGGTACTCCACGTCCTTAACGGATCTAGCACGACTTTTCCTGTAACCCTATATGTATGGACACGAAACGGCCCCGCCCTCCTCAAGATCTTGGCAATGTTTAATCTTTTTAACTTCAAAAATGGAGGTTCTGAATTCGATACGTATGTATGTAATAATAATAAAAATGTGATTTAATCACATTCTATTCTATTGTTGGTGTCTATACATTTGAGCCCGATAACCACAGGAACGTACTTCGCACCAGTCGGATCCATTGTGCATGCCCTAGCCCTTACTCTGTTGCTGATGTGTCGAGGTACGCAACGATTGCGAAAGCTTGGATCTGCACATAATCATCTGGCGTAGGATAGACTACTCCCAGATGACTCAACCTACGTCTCGCAAGAGCGTCGCAGTCACACAATATGTGTCGCATTGACTCTTTTTCACCTTCACAGAATCTGCAAGTATCAACAGTACTTAGCCTCATTCTGTGTAGGTGCTCGTTGGTATCAAAATTTCCCGTGAGTGCACCTATTAGGTGTCTTATTTGTGATCTTCTAGGTTTAGTAATTTAACCCCACAGTCCACCTTTGTATTACAAAAAGTTTTAGAGAGGTTTAGACCTAATGCTTCCCTCCATTTTTCATGTGTTCATTCCTAGAATACGCATATAATGCTAGGTGATTTGTTCCATACGGAATCCCCACAAATAATTAAGGGCCAACCAAATGTCTTTGTGAGCCGGCCCTCGTTAGTCAAGTGTTTTCATCACCCTCGACGCCTTCGTGTCTTGGTATCCAGATTGGACGTTTTTGTGACTTCTCAGGTTGTTCAACCCTGTAACACCTTCTTTAACCAGTTTAGAAACAACTCGGAAGGAGTTCAAAGCGTTCAGAGCAGCTTGACTGTCACTGAGAATGCAATGGTTGGTTTTCTTTGACATTACTCCTTTACATTTATTTAATGACTAGTTGACCCACGCAGCTTCGCCCGCGCTGTGTTGACGTTAACTAAACTTTCAATAATATACATTCGCATAGAATACAAAATCTCCTTTTTTAAAGTCGGTTAAAAACTGGGACCCACTTTGTACTTGCCCTCCCAAGCACGGAGACGTTTGGTTCAAATGGCGTTAAACGGTCACCCATCTATTTAATGACCTTTTCTAACGTTGCTTAACCTGATCGATTTCCAAATATTATTAATAACTGTCTATGAGTGTTCCCTTACAAATATTTACTATAATTATAATGAAATATTGTTAAAATCGGAGCAAGCGTATAACCAAAGTACACATTTTGACTGACGTGACGTGACGAATTTCGGGATAAAAAGTATCCTACCTCGGACATATCCTACCTCGGAGTATTAACTCAAATCATGCCAAGTTTCGTTTCAATCCATCCAGTAGTTTCGGCGTGATGCTCAGCCGAGATACAGACAGACAGACAGACAAAAATAAAAAAAAAAACATATTTGGCTTTAGTATCGCTTATAGAATGCCCTCCAAACATAATTTTCAAAATATCTTCAATGTACAGAATTGGACCTGTTACAGTTTTATTATAAGTACTAGCTGACCCACGTAGCTCCGCCTGCGCTATTTTTACGTTAACTAAACTTTGAATAACAGACATTAGCATCGAATACATAACCTCATTTTTTATAGTCGGTTAAAAACTGGCACCCACTTTTTACTTGCTCTCCGAAGCACGGACCCGTTTAGTTCAAATGGCGTTAAGCGGTCACCCATCTATTTAATGACCTTACCTAACGTTGCTTAACCAGATCGATTACAAAACCTTGATAACAACTCTCTATGAGTGTTCCCTTACTAATATTTATTATATTATAAAGAAAAATTGATAAAATCGGACCAAGCGTATAATCAAGTACCCGTTTTGACTTTAATCCCCTCTCCCAAAAGAACCGTGCTAGATTACGGGATAAAAAGTATCCTATGTCCTACCTCGTAGTAAGATCTCAAATCATGCCAAGTTTCATTTGAATCCATTCAGTAGTTTCGGCTTGATGCTCAGCCGTGATACAGACAGACAGACAGACAGACATACAAAAATTAAAAAAAAAATACATTTTTGGCCTCAGTATTGGTTATAGAATGCCCTCCAAATATAATTTTCAAAATATCTTCAATGTACAGAATTGGACCTGTTACAGTTTTATTATAAGTATAGAGTATATATATAGAAGATGGCAATAGCGGCACAGGTTTCCGCTTGTAATACCGATATATAATGCCCCATGCTCTGACTGACACTGCAGTTCTTAGAATAAATCCCTGCCCCTGTGCCGGACTCCATTTTGGAACCGTCAGTGTACCATTTAAGGTGAGCTCCACCAACCAGTTTCAGTCCCCTCGTCCACTCCTACTCCCTTGATGGTATGTGCACTTGGTACTTTTTATTTAACATGCACACAGGATTTAACTTTTCATGAGTGAATACATATAGTACATAAATAAACCTACATTTATGTACTATATGTATTCACTCATGTTTTTTTCAGAAACTACAAGTCCGTTAACAGTATTTTTTTGTAATTAATTAATTAAATAAATTATAATGCAACTTTGAATAGATAATAAAACCCATTAAACATTGTTATTATTTACCCATTAATTTTATGAATATATCTTTAAAGTGTTACATTTGTAAAGAAACTAGGCAGTTCAGCAGTATCTGGGCTAGGTTTATTATATATCTAGCCAGAAGAATAGAACTACGTATTTATTACATACTAGCTGACCCACGCAGCTCCGCCCACGCTGTGTTTACGTTTACTAAACTTTCAATAATATACATTCGCATAGAATACAAAACCTCCTTTTTTAAAGTCGGTTACAAACTTGGACCCACTTTGTACTTGCCCTCCAAAGCACGGAAACGTTTAGTTCAAGTGGCGTTAAATGGTCACCCATCTATTTAATGACCTTAGCTAACGTTGCTTAACCTGATCGATTTCCAAAAATTGTTAACAACTGTCTATGAGTGTTCCTTTACAAATATTTATTATAATTATAAAGAAAAAATGATAAAATCGGACCAAGCGTATAACCAAGTACCCATTTTGACTTTAATCCTCTCTCCCAAAAGAACTGTGCTAGATTACGGGATAAAAAGTATCCTATGTCCTACCTCGTAGTAAGATCTCAAATTATGCCAAGTTTCGTTTCAATCCATCCAGTAGTTTCGGCGTGATGCTCAGCCGAGATACAGACAGACAGACAGACAAAAATTCAAAAAATTACATTTTCGGCCTCAGTATCGGTTATAGAATGCCCTCCAAATATAATTTTCAAAATATCTTCAATGTACAGAATTGGACCTGTTACAGTTTTATTATAAGTATAGATTATAATATTTAGCTATGTTTAGACATTAAATTATGTTAAAACCTTTCGTAGCAATGTAACAATCGGTTGCAATCAGCAAACAATTAAAACGGGTTCTATACGCATATAAAATACCCTACAATATCCATTTTTTTTTATTTTTATTTAATCATCATTTTGGAAATCCAAAAATTCAAAATTCAAAATTTTTATTTCAAATAGGCTTAACGCTAGCACTTTTGAACGGTTAATTTTTCAAAAGCTACCACCGGATCACAACGCGGCCTCAACTGAGAAGATCCGGCAAGAAACTCAGCGGGCTTGTCATTTTTTCTTTTTTTTTAAACAAAGTTTGTCTTGTAACAATTAGATCAGCACCAGCGACAGTGTGTCCTGCCGTTCAAAAGATCAAATGAAATAAGAAATACGACGAAAATTCAACAAACTAAAACTAAAATGACAAAGGGATAGCAGTCGAACCACTCGTTGACTCGAGCAGCAGCCATCACTCCCCTCAACCATATTGGAGGGAAGGGGGTGACCCGTCACACGAAGCCGCCACGAGCAAAGACTTTTCGATGGCGAGCATGACCGATCCAAAATCACAGTGGCTCACGTTTACCTTCTGCTGTTAAGCAGTGCCTCGTCAGGCAAGACACAAAGCACTTTAACATATTACCAACTTTTGTCAGAAGTCGTCTGAGTTAGATACACACCAAGAATAATTTACAAGCTCAAGGGAATTGCCTTCAGAACGTAAATAAAGCAACAATCAATTTTGCTGCTAGACTACAAAGGAAAAAAATTAAATAAAAAAAGGACAAAAGGTCAGCGGCCGGACCAGTCCCCCTAAGCAGCACCCGCGCACGGGTTGACTTGAGCATATAAATACATACTTATGTAGCCGTGTGAAGGCCTTTGTTCAGCAGTAGACGTCCTTCGGCTGCTGATGATGATACTGATATAGATAAATAACACCCAGATACTCTTGTTGGGAATCGAAGCCACACCCTATTGGTTAGCGGCCAGGGCGTCTAACCGTTAGACCAACCAACGGGCCCGTCAACGTAAGCCCGCATGACGTATTTCAACACCGAAACGTCATTCTCTATCAAAATTGTGAAATACTACGTCATAGTGTGACGTCATACACACACTTATCTGTTAAGTCTTGCAAGTCGCGGTGAGCCTGCAGACTTGCAAGACTTAAAGCTGTAAGGCCTCTGACTTGGCGTCTAGATGACAACTACGACCTACTTTTTAAGTGCCTCCAAACACTAAACGGTCAGCCATCTAAGGACCTGACTACACTACATTATAAATTATTCATTACATACCAGGTATACTTATGTATTATAGAACATAAATATAATATTAGGTATATATGAGTATAGGTGATGAACTTACTCTGTGCTTCAACCCTTTGACGATAGCAAGAGGGATACGCGTTTTGGTCATAGAAACTTTTATTGTTACGAATATTTGTCCGTAAATATAGCCTCGGCATCAGGCTATTTGTCAAGATGTGTTTTAAAATTCTAGAATAATACCTATCGGATAAATTTAGTTTGATATTTTGTGAGCACATTAATGAGGTAAAGAAAAAGCGTCACAACATACTCCAACATAATTTGTTGTTGGCTTGACGTACTATTTTCAAGAACTCTTCAAAGAAGAGGCTATATGCAAACTGTTTTACTCATCACCAGCGTCGTGATGCCAAATCGGTGTCACGGCAAAATGCTGAGTGGGCTCCTTTTTAACGACTGATTGTTTTTATTTGGTGTGTACCTACCAATTATAATTTTATGTCGTTAAATAAATTTATTTCTATTCAATTCATCATCATCATCATCACCAGCCGGAACACGTCCACTGCTGATCATAGGCCTCCCCCTTCGAACGCCACAATGAACGACAATTGGCTATTTGCATCCACCGGTTACCTGCGACGCGCACAATGTCGTCTGTCCACCTAGTGGGAGGCCTGCCTACGCTGCGTCTTCCGGTTCGTGGTCGCCACTCGAGAACCTTTGTTCCCCAACGGTTATCGGTTCACCGAGCGATGTGGCCTGCCCATTGCCACTTCAACTTGCAGATTTTAAGAGCTATGTCGGTGACCTTGGTTCTTCGGCGAATCTCCTCATTCCGGATTCTGTCGCGCAAAGAAACTCCGAGCATAGCTCTCTCCATAGCTCGTTGTGTGACTCAGAGCTTATCCAAAAGGCCAACAGTTAGGGACCACGTCTCAGTAATATATGTCACCAAATGTTTTACTAATTTGATCAAATAAGGGCTTATCGACTTAATAGATGGTTATCTTACCAGTATAAAAATGTACGCTTAAGCATATAACTCGACCTATCACATAAACTAGCAATCGTAATGGGGTTCTGGAAATGCACTAAGTGAGAGTTCATACACCTGCTTCGAAGTTGTCTTTATTTTTAATCAATATAGCGATTGTAGATCAGAGTAGTTGGGGACTAGTACAAATTGTTATGTAAAGAAATGTTTATTTACAATAGTCAGTAAAACTAATATTGCGTTCTAGTCAGCGGAAGTCAAGTCACAAGGCAAGGGGTGTGGGCGAACATACCTAGAGATTTTTCAAAAGTTACGTGTTACGTTTCAAAAGTTAATAAAATTTAATTAGTTCAATATATTGGTATAGTAGTAGTGTATATGTTGTGAAAATTATGTCCTTAAAACGTAGATCAATAATATAGCGTATGAATTTTGTGCGCAGGATTATAGCTTCTGGTTTTCTAGTGTCTGGATATATAATTATAATATAGGTTTAACATGATTAAACATATTTAAAGTACCTAAATAAGAATATACATATATCTATTTACCATAGGTTCTCTCTATTATTAATATTATATACATAATTTTTTAACAGTGCTACAGAGTTTCAGTATCCAACGTTCCAGGTTTAGTGTGACTCATTTTATATTTGTCTTAAAACAAATCCTACATTATTTACTAAAATGAATCCTCCTAGTATAATGTCAGCTAAAGACATTCTAATTAAGGTATTTTTCAACTCAGACTTATAAATTGCTAAGTTAAATAGTCATTTTCCTTAAGTTGTCAGCCGATTGCCTAAGGGTGCAAATGATGGTAGCGTTCAGAAGCTCTCCGCCTCTTTCGTCAAGTGTGCCACGTATATAGATCGGTGCGCAACGGTATCTGCACCATGTATTCTTGAAGATTGCCACCGAGCACGCGCGTCGCAATATCCTCCGCGAATAAATTGCAATATGGTATTAACGCCTAGAACCGGTCCGCAGATTACAAGCCTGAACGTTCGTATTATTCAATTGGTCGCACGAGCCTTATTTTATTATAAGCCGGCGACGCGTACGAGCGTTGATTAGTTTTCTTTTGAGGCACGAGCTTCTATTATTAATGCTGTCTGTAGGTATATAGCCGTATTCTCGAGTTGTTTTTGGATAGAAATACGTCCACTAGACTAGTATTTGTTAGCATAAGTAGGTTATTGGAGTTGAAACCTTGACGTGTCGTATTTAAAACTATTATTTAAAACGCTTGAAAACTACAACGTTGATTTTGAAATATAAAGCTTCATTACCTTAGTAGTGACATCTCACGGCTAATGGTCGATATTTGTAGAAATGTCCATCATTTTTCTGGCTGATCTCGTAAGTCATTATATGTACAATTAGCTGTACCCACGGCTTCGCACGCAGCCAGTAGGTAGGTAATTTTCGCATTATACTCATGAAATCAAACTCGACATGTCACGATCAGATTCGGTCCGACTCGATCCGACCTTTTATTTTTCGCTTGAAACATAGCATGATGTTATAATATATACAATTTTATACCCGGACTTCTACACAACACGCCAGTGAAAGTCCTATTAAAATCCATCCACGGGTTTTCAAATGATACCTGGACACCCAGAATGACAGACATATAGACAGACAGACATACAGACAGACCGACAAACAGACAGACAATAATTCGAAAAAAAATTGTTTTGGCGTCTATGTCGATAGTATAGTATCCCCCACATAGAAATTTTGGAAAAATATTCAATGTACAGACAAAGTGCTCTTTGAGTTTTATTATAGTATAGATAGAAGATACAAGTATGATAAATATATATTTCACGAGTGCAGACGAATATAGTTTCTAGGTAGTAGATACTTACATACGCTGGTACCCCACCGAGATATCAATTATTCTACATGGTGGTGACCATTTTCAGGGTATGAATGGTATAAATTTAGTTAATAATTAAGGTTTATACTTGTAGTGCCTATTGTTTGTACCTCTTTGATGTAATTTCCATTAACCCAAAAGTTGACTCAAGAATGCCTAGAGGCATAAGATCTCCGTCCTGTGTACCACTTTAGTACATAAATAAATATTGTTTTTGGTAAAATAACCAGGTTCAAGAGACTGAATAAAAAATGTCTCCTGTGATGAGCGGCAATAATATAAGGCTGGTCGCTTACCGGTAAGTGGCTAAAATATATTTGATACCCACAGTTTTCCATTGCCTATTAGGACTCCATGTGTTGACGGCATAAGATGCTATCAACGACTATTTTTCTCTCTCGAGTTGCTAACTGCCTTGATGCCTTCTACTATCAGCGCTACAAGTGTAATTGGGTTATGTATGGGTCAATTTTGAGATATGAAAATATATTTCTCAGTCGTTTGTCCACCAGTGGAGGAATGAGTCCATTGATTGATGATGATAGCTGTTTTGATTGTGTTAAAATCTTAAAAAATATAACTTTATTAATACAATTACAATAGCGTGTACATATTTGCTTTCATTCGAACACTTGTTTAATGTAAATATCTTCACATATGTTATGCAAATTAAATGAAAATGTATGCAAGGATTTTATATTGAAGACGGATTTTATGTTCGGTTTTATTTTACATCATAATTATTTCGGAACATAAATGTTAATTATTTCACGTAGATACAACATGTCTGTCGGTAGCATTTATTTACATGGACTGTCAATCAGTTTGTAGATACTTACCTATAGCATTTTTCTTTCATCAAGCTACGTTAATAGTCTTCATTTGAGATGTGTGGAGTACCTCTAATTGGAATCTTTTTTGTCTACCATAAATAAAATAGTATCCATTTTGGAGATCTTCACTAACTCAACCAACAGATCTTACCCCAGATTGGTTCAGTTAAAAAAACTTAAAAAGATCTGCTTGATCCATGTAGAGTGAAAAACATTACTGCTATGGTGATACTGACTGCTATGGTAATTTCACAAGTTGAACCAAAAGCGGTTAAAGGTCTGTGAGCTGGGTTAGTGACGAACTCCTTTTTTGGTATGGTGGGAAATTAATTCCAGCGCGCCTGGTTCAAAAGTGTTCCTATTATCCATACAACTGCAAAGTAAGCAGCATTTCTTCTACCGAGACTGTAAATAGATAGGAAATAAGAAAAAAAAATGCAATCTCAAAATCCTTACCTTCTCGCTGTTCTCTCTTACAACTCAATAAAAACCATTTTCGGCGATTTGTCATTAATATTTCCTGCTTTACGGAGTTACATATGTATTATTTCAATAATTGTCATTCGAATTCAACCTCAATCTTAAATGACTGGATATTTATTTGGATAAACACTGTGCTAAAGAATAAAGCGCCTGGGAGCATGAATTATTGGATGTCTGTCGCATACGTGGCTGACCGTGCGTTATCGTCTGCACTTACCTCGCAACGAGGTTAAGCCGGCGATCGAGTGTTGTTAAATATCTTTAAAGATTATTCACATACCGGGGTGCACGGGCAGAACCTTCTAGAAAGGCGTAATTAATGTATATTCGCTGGGCGCACCCTAAACCTTAAAGGATCTTGCTGATTAACCAATTTTGTCCAATTATAAACCTCTTAATTTTAATAGAGAATATGATTGATTAATATATACTTTTAGACTTTCGCGTTCCATTATCAAACTTTATTCTAATCGGGAATTAACGCGATTTACCTTATATTTTGGCTTGACGTTTCGGCCGGGTTGCACCAGCCGTGGTCACAAGCAGACTGGTCCAGCGAGACGGCTCCGTGCGCGAGGCAGAAATGTCTTCGTCTACCCTCGTTCTTTCACTTGTAACGTTAAGCCCACTACACACTACACTCACAGTATCTGTATATTTAACCGCCGGCAAATAGCGAGGTTTTGTCATTTTGATCACTGGTTCCCAAGCAGCTGATAATCTAAAGCCATCTTCCCGGTTGAAATTTTTATATTTCTTTATTTCAATCGCTTCACGAACAACTCTAGAATAAAAGTGTCGATCGGTGGAAAGGACTTGTGGGCGATGAAACTCAATCCAGTGATTTGTATCCGACTGAAGTATATGCTCGGCAATCGCTGACTTGCTAATCTGACGGTTCAAAAATAATAATATAATAATATAATAATAATATAAGGTAATATAAGGTAAATCGCGTTAATTCCCGATTAGAATAAAGTTTGATGATTGATTAAGTTTTACTATCTACCGACTAGGGATCCTGTAATAAATATAACTAAATCCTAAACCAAATATATCACTGCCTCTCTTTCTACGCAGATCTGGGGTATCCGGGTAAGAATAGCACCCTCCCATCTCCTCCCATTGGGTGTCCGTAAGAGGAAAAACAAGAAGACGGGCAGCAGCGTCTTTCTATTGGATTACCTACTGCTATTCCCAAAACGCACGCTAAGCTTGGTGATTATGGCAACCTCTCCCTATTGTTCAGCTGTGGACATCCTTGGGCTGCTGCTGATGATGATGACGCAGATCGCTCCACAATAAATTCAAATTCAATTTTACACTAGTGTGAATATAAATAGGTCTTTAATAAGCTGGTGTGCTTTTCCATCAGACGGGTCCTTCTGGCTGGAGCGCTTTAAGCATTCGCCCTTCTGTCCGGTGAAGCTGTCGTAGCCATCAGACGGGACTGCAGCGGAGCAATATTTGTGGAAAAAAGAAGTTCAATACTCCCGTAACCAAGTGTGTTTTTTCGACAAGTTGGTAAAGAAAACATTATGATTCCTTTACTCGCGGTATAATTGCATAGGTTTAAACTCCGGTGAATCATACGATTCAATTATCCAACATATGAGCCACGCACGGCGTATAAATAATAGAAGTTGTTTAGAATAAAATTTATAAACAATTGTGTAACTTTCACTAGAACTTACGCAAATACGGATGTCGGATATGTTGATAATGCGGGAACATTCCCGTCCTGTGACCTAAAAAGGAGGAGTCTATGCAACGGTATTGTCTTTATAAATATGTAGTATTCACCAGAACGGACAGTGCGTGCAATGTATTTGGCACGTTTTGACAAAACACTAACTTTAGACAAGAGATCGTAATATCGTTGAATGTATTAGATATTACAAAATAAAATTTTATGGTGTTAGTCCATTACGTTTAATGCCTGTAACGAAATGTAAATTATATTTTTGTTTAAGTTAAAAAACGTACAGTTGGCGTAATTAACTGAGCACGAACGATGTGCCTTCTGCGTTGTGGCATAAGTACCATTACAAGTTCAATTGTGAGAACGCTTCGTTATGTGAATTGAACATCGGATAATTCTCAAGTATTATGTTCACGTGTACGTACCTACCTATACCGGTTGTCAAAAGGCTGTAGCGCGGCGTGCCGGGTGACTGAGGGGGAGTAGAGTGCGGGGGCGGGGCGCGCGGGCCTCGACGGGTACAGCGACCGCAATAGCGTCGGTTGCCGCACCGCAGCCACCATTGCCAAGATCACGGACCGCGCATGCGCAGCGAATGTCAGCCACGTCACGACCGAGCTTCGTTTCGTGCTATCGCGATTGGATCGCTTGAATTTAGAACTCGGAATATGATCACGATTAAACTATTGAAGTTCTTAACGAGTACCTACGAGATGTCCGTTTCCTCATCACCGTTAGATAATCGTGTTTATCAAAAGTAAACAGATATTCATGCGTTGTGAAATGCTCGCATTCAAAATTGTGTACGGACATAATATTCAAATAACGAGCACATTGTATTCATGAAGGCCTTCTCAAAACAATTTATAGGGAGAAAATTCGAGATGCATTTTCACAATGGTGTCCTATTTTCCGATTCTGATGGCGACATCTTTATGCCAAGTACAGAAAATAGATTGTACGTGATTGTACGTTCACGGAATGTAGCTTACATGAATTCTATTCATTTGTGTACCAATCACGCGTCATTCCCGTTTCAAAAATGAGCAGCTATTACGCAATCGGCTCACATAAGCACGGTCGTTTTTTGCTAGCTATCCCCGCAGTGAATAGTGTCCCAAGACTCCCGACAAGCTTCGGTCCGCGTCGCCCGCATTACGTATAACAGCCCTTGCCCCATCTTTATATGGGCCGAGCCGTAGTCTCCCGCGATCCTCATTCAGTTCACGTAAGTAGCGGCCCTAAGGACCGGGTTTTTGTAACAGCGCAACAGGTAGAAAGGAAAGGATTGCGAGTGCAGAGCGAGACCGCATGACATCATCTTCGTGTTTGTCTCGCTCGGCGCGCCGGCGCAGGAATGCCGTACGATTTGTGCTTGCGCTGTTCTGCATAATACAGACGGTCGTCCGTGTGACCAGTGTGGGTAGCTACGTATACCCGAGCATAACTAACACACACTGCCCTAATGCGTACGGGTCATGTAGCGGGATCCAAAGAGTTTAGCCAGTGAAATTTATATTGAAAGGGAGTCTGATGGTTTTCGGATAATATGTTTGCAATTTTAACTACGACACGTATTTGTAACGATTTTTTTCTTGGAATTAATATTTTAATAATTTTTCTTCGACATTTTAACTATTTATTTTTATGCATTTCAGTGACGAGACGACAAGAGTTTGCCTGATGCCGCACGTTATCAGGGAAATTAAGTATTTCGGACCTGAGGAGCTCACTAGCTACAGTGCCCTTTACACTCTAATACAGTAATGTTTACACACATACTCAGAATATCTGACACTGCAGTGGTACCTACCTGGACGGACCCTTACACAAAGGACTTACCACCTATATAAATATTTATGAAAGCAAGGTGAAATTTTGGGTATCATTTTGTTTAAGCCCTTTGAGTTCAAGGTGGAATGGTTCTAGATTAGTTTAACTAAATTATTGCCTTCTACTACACCCTGAAAAATTAACATAAAAAAATGTTGATTAGGTAGGTGGTACGATGCATAAAAAAACAATAAAAGTAAAATACGCTGTGATGATAAATAGATTATCAATTTAATTCGTTTAATCAATTCGCGAATGTACAACTACTATTTAATATTTTCTTCAATCATCGGGTAAATAAAGAGACGCTGTGGCTAGAATATTAAGCAAACAGAGGACCGGTACGCGACGTGAGTGCAAACATGTTAAAAACTTGGTTCTTATGTGATAATTGAAGAGAATCCTGTTGAGTCAATTTACGATGTGTCTGAGGTGCCTAAAGTCGTTTGGATGTCATTTGTCTTGGACGAGTAAATATTGAGTGATTATTGTTAGGATGTCTGAATAGTATATCAATGGCTGTAATTTGTGATATATACTTTTGAGTCTGCTTGTGACCACGGCTGGTGCAATCCAGCCGAAACGTCCAGCCAGAATATAAGGTAAATTGCGTTAATTCCCGATTAAAATAAAGTTTTATAATTTGTCATTTATAAGACTCAATTACAAAGATATTCAATTTCAGTTTCCCATAATCAAAAAGGGCAACGGATGATATTTTTTTGGTTACTTATTTTTAGAATACTCGTACTAAGCATTATTTTAATGAGTAGGGTACCAGAATATCGAATGAATAGGTTCGTTTATATCTCCGTAAATATGACCATATTTCCACGCATCGTGCCCTGTTGCAATGGTTTCCTATTCGTGAGCGCAGAATTCTAAGAGCTTTGACTACTCTTTTTTCTATACTCTTTTCACCTAACTCACCTCCTTATTTAACTTCGCAGTTTACTTATCTATGCTCTACTCATGATAAAATTCTTCGTTCTTCTAATAATCGTCTTCTTCTATGTCCTTCTCACAGAACTGATTTTATACATTTTTCTTTTTTCGTCCAGTCCATTCTCCTCTGGAATGCGCTCCCTCTAGAACTCAGGATGGCTACAACACGTTATACATTTAAAACAAAGTTACAGGAATACTTGCGCAGTAAAATGGCAGATTCTTCTCGAAGATAATTATGTATATAATATATATATATTAAAATATATATTAGTATATTTTATTTTCTAATATATAAGTATTAGCATTATATTAATTATTGTAAGTTAAATTATAGTTTTAAAATATTTAGTTTCACTTGTTTTGTTTGCACCTACCACGATTTGTCTCTGCATCACCCTAAGGTAGACTGGTAGAGAATGCCTCTGGCATTAAGTCCGCCTATGTACTGTTTTGTGCATAAAGAATAAATAAATAAATAAAATAAATAAATAAATATCAATACTTCAATGTTTCGATATGATTTTACAGTTGTATTAAATCGATTATAATTATATTAGTAGGATTGACGAATAATAAAGGTCATATTAAATGAATTCATTAGCAGCCGAAAGACGTCCGCTTCTGAACAAAGGTCTCCCCCTTAGAAGGGGTGGGTTGCCATAACCCATAATAGGGAATAATTAAATGTACTACAATAATTCAAAATTTTCGATATATTCCGCCAAACTTTAATTATTTACTAGTCATATCACTCATTAGGGTAGGTATTTAGTTCCTAATCAGTCTGCTTAAACATTCTAAAACGTTTATTGAAACTAAATATTTACAGTTTATTTACAAATATACTTAAACTGGGTAAAAAAGTTGTCGCCGCACTGGGAGGGTAGGGTACCTAAAAGACTGGCGGCATTACCTCTTTGTAGGGCCAAGCCTATACGTTGGCAGAAAAAGCTACCAGCCCGATGGTCTCCTGAGACTTCGATAAGTTTGGATGAAATTTCTTTCACCAAACCATGCGTCTTATGAGACCAAGGCCCCTCTCCGTGGTCTCCTCCGCAAAGGGCGCAAATATATAAGGCTGGAAGGCTGGAACCTAGAGCTGCATATTTGAGCCGCGTTGCATCACTAACGATCGCGCCAGCCACTCCAGCCGCCCTACAAGTTGCCGGGGTGTGGGACGCAGCAAGTATATCGTACATGTCGCATCTCACACCAACGGCTTTCCATGTTGCCATGGTATTAAAGTGACACCATCAGGCCATCATCTCGTGTAATACCGACTGGTTCCAGTACGGCAGGAACACCGACGGTGATAAGCCCCCTGCGAATAATTTCATTGTTCCTAATCTGTTTCAGTTTTTGTAATATATATACTTAACGTTTTCACATAATAATAATATCTTGGGACAATCCACACACGGTCATCTGATCCCTATGGAAACCAAACAACTGATATTATTACTTATATTTTTTTTAAAATACATACTTAAAATATATAAATAACACCCAGACACTTGGTGGGAATCGAACCCACGACCAATCGGTTAGCGGACAGGGTCTCTAACCACTAGACCAACGGGCCCGTCACATTATATGTAAATAAACGCAAAATATATTAACTCCTAAAATAAATTATATTAAAAACGTAAAAATAGTTTTGAGCTTTTGATATTACTCAAATCCATCACCAATCTATTACATTTTGAAATGAAACTAATTTTACGGATTATATCGCGGTTTATTTTTGATTTTAATTTCCCGACGTTTCGAATACTTTACAGCATTCATGGTCACGGGCGGACTGAGGTGGTAGCTGTCCATATGTCATAGTTGTCTTAGGGTACCCTCAGGTCTTCAAATTATTATTGAATTATTATCCGCCCGTGACCATGAATGCTGTAAAGTATTCGAAACGTCGGGAAATTAAAATCAAAAATAAACCGCGATATAATCCGTAAAATTAGTTTCATTTCAATGTGTAATATTCGCGTAAGTATCAGAAATCATTAATCTATTACATTGCTAAATAAACACTGTTATTTGGGTTACAATGTAATTATGTAGTAGTTTTAGCAACTAATTTCCTTTCCTTCCCAACCTTCCTGAAAGCAGCCTTCGAAGAATCCCTGCTAAGTGTCACTAAGGCCAAACATTACATGGACTAACTAATAATTTTAATACACACATGTTAACTGTGATAGAGTTGTAAACTTAAACCTCCGAGTCAGTAAATAAATATAAAACCCAAACGACAGCAAAGCTGGTTGCAGTTAATTGTATGTGTCAATTATACAAAATATGTCGTTACATAAATAAATCATAATAAGCGGTGTGCGGGTAATGCCGGTCATGTTACTTGGGTAAATATGTTACCGCTGTGTTGCTGGTCACATAAAAAGTTTCCTCCGAGATCCGGTCACACTGGTCTGTGAGAGCGACGACCTCTGCTCGCCGTTTGACTTATGGAAATGATTTCTTGCTTCATCTGACTGATAGCCCGTGATGTCTAATTAATCAATGTTTTGTCTCGCTGTTATTTATCAGAACGGTTTTAGGATTTAATAGGCTCTATCTGTTGACAGTGCATAGCGATGCACTCATCTGTTTAGTCCGTCACAGACCTAGCTATAATATATTTTAATATAAATTATATACGATATATTTTCTATACTAATTTTCGAGCGGCCGCACACGCACCTTTATTATATATTTATGCGATGTATGTCATAATACGGTATATTAATATACCTATATCATAGCTAGGTCTGTGACGGGCTTTATAGACCGATTAGGTAGTATTTGATCCTTTGTGGGCCTCTTGGTCTAGTCGTTAGTCACCTTGGCTGCTACCCAATAGGTAATGGGTTCGATTTTCACCTAGGACAAACACTTTAGTCTATGAACATGTGTGTTCATGTATATGGGGTTTACCTGTGTAAGTATGCGTTTACAAAAAAAGTATAATCTATTTGTATCAGTTGTTTAGTTGTTGTAACACTGCCTGGTTTGGGATCAGATGGTGGCATGTAGACGTTCCAGGATATTATTATTATAACTTAATAATTTTGTATGTAATTTATGGGCAAAGAGTAAATTAGTTGAAATATCGCTTAAGCAATTATCATTCATAATACAGACTCAAGATGGTTTCCAAAGCTACATCGATGTGTGCACTGCATTTCTCCAAGTGATCGTTTGCGGGCATGTAACATGTAACTTAACAAAATGTTTGTTTTAAGAGAAACCTTGAACAAAGAACGAAGCGCCTTTGCCGAACATTTGCGTTCTTGCGCTTACATCAGTCCGATAACTTTACAAGACTTACGCGACCGGTTACGAGTGGAAGACCTTTCTACTACTCAGCTCTGGTCTAAATATAGTGTTTTTGTAGTATGAGCCTTTTACTGAATAAGTATGAACTGATTTAGGTACTTATTGACAGTTAGGTTGTACGGAAATGTGAAAAAATTCGATAATTTTGAATAAGTATGCAGTCGTCTTTGAGACAAGTTTGGCGTTTGAACTACTTTTAATATATATTTTAAAAGTTATGACTTAACTTTCAATTGAAAGATAATAACAGTTAAAATCTTGTGCGTCAAGAACGTACGGTATAAAATATGTTTACATCTGTCTAACATAGCACCTAAGCTATTACAAAGCGATGTTGCAATTCAAGAGTCGAGGCTGGTTTAGCGGTCGCGCTCGGCGGTGCAGCACGATCTGGCGTTCCGCTCTGCGCCGGCGCAGTCACCCCTCCCCTCTCCGCCCCCTTTCTTGTTGCCCCCGGCCGTGCGGCCGCGGCCCTGACCAAGACACAGACCCCGCGGAGGCGAAATGTTACGAAATTGTCTATCGACAAAACTCGTTCCGCGCCTACAGTGCAGGGCCGAATGCGTCGAAGATGTCGTAAGTGTTCAATGGGAACGGTAGCCTACTTACTAGAAATGCCAGGTGTGTTTTTATTGCCAAGTATAGAGAGGAAACTTTCGAACGTTTGAAATGTATTTTCATTTTTCATCCACATTCTTGTAATATTGTATGAATGTAAATACAATTATGTAAATATTACATAATATTTAATAATACATACGATTTATTATTACAAATACCAGTATTTTACGGCAAGTTGCGAGCTGTGGTTCGTGATTGTCCCGTAAGACCATAATTCCGAGTGTGCAATTTATCTTGTGCACTCATTAGGAGGCAACAGCTAGGATGAGTTTGTGTAATATGCGATATTTATGTATGATAGAGGAAATTGCGGAGCCGCCGTTGAATATTACTCACAAATTTGTGTTATTTATTGCTAGTTGTGTAGAGAATAAGAATGCCTAATAATTAAATCTTGTTTGTTACTGTAATTTAGTAAGCATTGTACTCATTAAATGGTGGCACGATCGTATTATTAAGTTACGCGATAAAAAATTAAGAATCTAAAGCGATTGAGGTGAATATCTGTCTTTATTGCGAGCTATTTATTTTGGACGGTAAAAACACCATTCTAACCAGCTCATTTGTCGGAATTCATAATTGGCTTCCACATTTCCTAAATGTCAACTCGTTTGATTATAATCGCGGCATCGCAGACTGTATCACCTGAATTCACCTGCTAAATTATTTTTACTACTCACCGGGCAATGTCCGAGAATGACTGATGTGTTTCTTTTTGCATTATTGTTTGTACGTAATAGTGCAATTTACAGAGGTACCTACCTACGTAACCATTCAGCAGCATGTTAGGGGAACTGCCTATTTGGCAAAATTTTTGGACAGAATACAGTTACAGTATTATTTGTTTTACCCGTTTGCTGTCCGTATGCGGTGACTAAGGAAAAACAAGAAGACGGGCAGCAGCATCTTTCTATTGGATTACCTCTACCACCTGTGCTGCGATCTCCAAGACGCCTGCCAAGCGTGGGGACTCTGGCAAACCCTCCCTTCTAAGGGGGAGGCCTTTGTTCAGCAGTAGACACCTTTTGGCTGCTGCTGATGATGATGATTATTTGATTTAGTTAGCCCTTGCCAGTAACTATCAAAAAAGTTCTCGAATCACTCTAGAAAACTGGACTTCCCGAAGACGTGCTCTACCGAGCCTCTGGGGCAGGAGAGACTGACGTTCCTCCGTCGCGCCGTCGGTGCCCCGTGCTACATGCGGAACGTAGATCTGCATTCCGATTTCAAATTAGATCCCCTTCGTAAGTTTCTCAAAGAAGCGTCGAAACGCTACTTTGAATCCGCGTCCCGTCACGCGAACAGTTTAATCCGCGCCGCCGCCGATTACGCCGCTAGTCCTTCTGACTCGCGCCGCAGACCACGGCACGTACTGCTCGACCCTCCTGACCCCATGACGGTCCTATTGGACCGGGATGCGCCAACCCCTCCCCGACAACCGTATGCTACACTAGCTATCAGACACCGGTCTCGCCGGCGAGGCCGAAGGGTCGTACGTATGCGACCGCAACGACGTGCATCACCCCACTGAGTTTCTTGCCGGTTCTTCTCAGTGGGGGCGCGTTGTGAACCGGTGGTAAACTCAGCCCTCTCTTAAGCGACAGCCCAAGCCGAGGCCGTGCCTCCCTGAGGTGCCCTTGTGCTCGTCGCTACTTCTGCCGTAAAGGCTAGAGCGCTTCAAGCGCTCGCCTCCTATTGTCCGGTGAAGCTGCAATGGCCATCTGCGGCTAACAGCGTCTATCATTCCCAAAAAAAAAAAAAGAGAGACTGACGAGGTTCAAACGAAGGGACCCAGAGTGTCTCTATAGAGTCGATGAAAACCACCGGGGAGGTTTAAATGGGTAACAATCCCATATACTCCGGCCTCCACCCCCCTACGGAGAAGGTTTCCTCTCAGTCACCAAAAAAAAAGTACTAGACTACTTTTGTTTTTTTTTTAAATTTTAATGCTAGTATTACAGATTACAGAATATCTTTTACTTTTTAGTTATTTGCGTACCTACAGTGAAAAAAACTACCGAAGTGTTTTTTTTATAAGTACTATATTTAATACATTTAACAGGTACGCATTATCAGAGGCATAATTTTTATAAAACAAGCAGCTGTGCAATAAATTTGGAACTTGTTTAAAAATTCAAATCAAGTTTTTTAATTGACTTTAAGTGGATCCCTAAAGATCTTTAAGGTAAGTGAGCCCTACTAACAAGTGCTAATCTTATTACGTATCGATGCAGCTGTATCTATACTATAATAAAACTCAAAGAGCACTTTTTCTGTACATTGAATATTTTTCCAAAATTTCTATGTGGGGGTACTATACTATCGACATAGAGGCCAAAACAATTTTTTTTGGAATTATTGTCTGTCTGTCTGTCTGTCTGTCAACTGTAAACTAATTAAAAATATTACCTACGGAGGGCACAATTCGTATACACCTCAGCATTAACAAGTAGATATTTAACATTATCATAAGTAAAAGAAAAATTAATTTAGTTGAAACGTTACTTATTGATTCAAAGATTCAAAATTTTTATTTCAAATAGGCTTAACGGTCTTTTGAACGGTCAATTTTTTAAAAGCTACCACCGGATCACAACGCGGCCTCAACTGAGAAGATTCGGCAAGAAACTCAGCGGGCTTGTCATTTTTTCACTTTTTTTTTTTAAACAAAGTTTGTCTTTTTACAATTAAATCAGCACCAGCGACAGTGTGTCCTGCCGTTCAAAATATCAAATAAAAATAAAAAATACGACGAAAATACAATAAACTAAAAACTAAAATGCCAAAGGGATAGTAGTCGGACCAGTGAAAATCACAAGAGCGCATAAAGCTCTTGTGATTTTCAGTATATATAATAGAATGGTTTCAGTACTATATTTTTGAATATCTACTAATAATGGTGGCCTAAAAATGTCTATAATAGCAATTTTAGCACTTTATAAATTATACTCGCAACACATTCTGTTCACTCTGGAGCTGAGGCCAAGGTTGCTTTTAACTAGATGGTTATAAAAGGTTTTAGTAATAGGAAATCTAGGAATTCTGTAAGGCACATTAAGTGCGACAAAGTTTACAATGTCTGGACAATCGATACAGTTGTTACACACTTTATACAGGAGTAGCAAGTCATGAAATGAAATTGTTTATTTCAAATAGGCCAAATTTAGCACTTTCGAATTGTCCTTTTTTATAGAAATAAAAAAAAAATACCACCGGATCACAACGTGGCCCCAACTGAGAAGATCTGGCAAGACTAGTTCTACAAGACTGTGGAACTAGTAGGTTTTTTTTTCCTAGTATTCCATGTACAACAAAATGTAGAACTACTGGGAATAGGCTAAACTCAGTGGGCTTGTCATTTTTTAATCTATGTCATGTATTTTTTTATTTTCAACATAGCATGTAAATACATCTGGTTCTCACAAACATAATTTTATCAGTGCCAATGTGTTGCTATCAGAATTTTAAAAAGTGAATAAAAACAAATCAAAAGAGAATAAATAGAACAAAATCTTTTAAAAAAAAAATTTAACCGACTTCAATGTCACTGAAAAGTATAAAATAATTTAAATCTTACTTCAATAATATTTAAATTATTTTATACTTTTCAGTGATATTGAAGTCGGTGCAATTTTTTTTTAAAAGATTTTATTTTAAACTTTTTAGTGATATTTTCATATATAAAGATTGAACCATCGAAGACCGTAAAATGATCTAGGTAGGTTATGATCACATTATCGTCTACATAGTTTTACATAATTCATGTTTCTTCAGAAAAAAATATCCGGTCGTAATGAAATTTGCATGGAATCATTATAGTAGTTTACTCTCTCGAATAAAAAAAGAATCATCGAAATCGGTTCATAATTGTCAGAGCAATGTAATGGAGAACATCAGTTTTATGGTTTTTACCAGATAAATTCCTCCACATCGTACATGGTCATCCAAGAAGTTCTTATCCGGTTGTGATAAAATTCATACAGATTCATTGCAGTGGTTTCTTCTTTCGAATAAAAAAAGAATCATTGAAATTGGTAAATATTTGCCAGAGTTCTGACCATTTTTGTCCTTAAAAAGCGACATAAAGTCATCTATATAGGCTTTCCTGCAGCTATCCTGCGCAGTCACCATTCTTGTTTTTTCAGGAACTACTTATTACTAAGCAATAATTTTTTTATGGGACCCAATCAATGGATTGAAGAATTAATGGAAGAAAGATTTTTTCAAATCGGTTCATAATTGCCAGAGTTATGCGCGAACACAAATAAAAAAAATATATATACTAGCTGTAGCCCGCGGCTTCGCTCGCGTTTAATTTGTTACTCAAACGTGTTTTGAATTATTATGGATCGAGGTTTTTAAAATATTGATTACACTAATGTAACAACATTGTTCACTCTTTTATTACCCTGATCTAATAGGTATCAAGTATGTAGCCTGTATTTTTGTGTAAGCTATTATATGTGTAAGAAATGGAATTCTTAAATATTTACTTCTTTATTTATAAAGATACTGTACTTATTTTGCAATTCCATTAAAAAAATTATGAGGTTGTTAAGTGGAAACCATTTGGTAACCCCATTGGTAGACTTGAATTAGCGGTTGATTTTCGAAAAATGCTAGAAATTAGTTTATTCAATTGTTTTGTTTAATTCATTCACTGAGTTCGTTACCATAGTTTCATTATAGCATTAGGTAAATGGAGATCATTCTTCACGCATACTTTAGGGATTTTTCGAAGTATGCCGGAAACGGTTTCTTAGATTCTTGTATGCAATACATAAAATATGTCGTGTGGCTGTAGGAATAAAATATTTTATGGAACTCAATTGAACGCTGTTAGGGGGTAATTTTAAAAAAATACATGGCTTACTTCAATATGACAAATTTATCCACAAAGTGTCTTTAGTGCAGCATGAAATTTTTTTCGTGTTTGATACTCAAAAAGCGTGCTAAAACCCCGTTAAGGGTTGATTTTCAAAACAAATGTGTTAGACGTGTTTCTCAATTTTTTGATGAGTACACTGACAAACTTTCGTGTCTTTGAAAAAATATTTTTTTACATACAAACTTTGATACCAACCTCATTTGTCCCACGGGTGGATTTTCGAATAAAACATTGCACACTTTATCCGGTCCTAATGATATTTGCATGAAATCATTACAGTAGTTTACTCTCTTGAATTAAAAAAGAATCATCTAAATCGGTTCATATTTTTCAGAGTAACGTAATGGAGAACATCAGTTTCATGGTTTTTTAAACGACTTCAAAGGAGGAGGTTCTCAGTTCGTCTGTATACATTCTTTTTTTACCAGATAAATTCCTACACATCAATCGTGGTTCTCCAGGAAGTTTTTATCCGGTTGTGATAAAATTTATACATATTCATTACAGTGGTTCCTTCTTTCGAATAAAAAAGAATCATTAAAATTGGTAAATATTTGCCAGAGTTGACCATTTTTGTCCTTAAAAAGCGATAAAAACATCATATTTCTACAGTTTTTTTCTGAGTTGGCATTTTTGTTTTTTCAGGAACTGCTTATTCGTAAGTAAATTTTTTTTAAGGGACCCAATCAGTGGAGCGGCCTATGCGTACCAGAGAGATTTTTTGAAATCGTTTCATAATAATTATGGCAATTATTGCCAGAGTCATGCGCGATCATACATAGAAAAAAAAATATATGTACCTACAGACAAATTGAGAATCTCCTCCTTTTTTGGAGTCGGTTAAAAATGCTGAAAATTATTTTGTTAAATTCTTGTGTTGAGTTTACTTACCGAGTTTCGTGACTGTAGCTGCCTTATAACTTAAATAGAATTCCTTCTGCATGCAAACTATGAAACCATTAATTGACCTTAGGGGTTGTATTTCGATTAATTATAGAAACACTTTTCTTAGATTGTTATGTGCAATACATAATGATTTGGACCCCAATTAATCCCTTTTGAGGGTCAATTAAAAAAATAATTGCACATGTATTTATTTAATTTCATAAATGCATCCGCAGTGTCAGTTGAGTTTATATATTGAGTTTTAAAATTTAAATTCTAAAATAAGTTTGTTAGATTATTGTGTGCAATTCATAAAATAAGTCCTATGACTGTAGGACAAAAAACATTTTTTGGACCGAATTGGACCCTTTTAGGGGTTGATTTTCAAAATAAATTGCTTTAACTTGATGAATTTATTCACAAAGTTTCATCAGTGCAGCATGATTTTCTTTCCGTGTTTGATACTCAAAAACCATGCTTAACCCCCTTCAAGGGTTGATTTAGAAAAATAATGTGATACACGTGTTTTTTATCAGTACACTGATAAAGTTTGGTGTTCATGCGATGAATATTTTTTATTCTATAGTAACTTTGATACCCCATTTGGTCAACTTAGGGGTTGATTTTCGAAAAATGCTGAAAATTTGTTTGTTAAATTGTTTTGTTAGACTCAACAAAACAATGTGTACCGAGTTTCATTACTCTAGCTGCATTGTAACATTCAATGGAAATTGTTCTACGTGTAATCTTTCCAACCCCATTAAATGACCATAGGGGTTGTTTTATGCAAAATGCCGGAAAAGGCTTTCTGAGACTTATGTAGAATACATAAATTAAGTCTTATGACTGTAGGTCGAAAAACATTTTTGGACCCCCAATTGTACCCCTAAAAAGGTGATTTTATAAAAAATATTATTTATACAATAATTGCTTCAGTTTGATAAATGTACTCGCAAAGTTTCATCAATGCAGTATGATATTTTTTTCCGCGTTTCATACTCAAAAACCATGCGGTGCTAGCATGCCTTTACGGGTCGAATTGAAAAATATGTGATACACGTATTTCTTAATGTCTTTGGCTTAGTACATTGACAAAATTTCATATCCGTATGTTTTTTTCCATACTAACTTTGGGAGCCCATTTGACCCACTTAGGAGTTGATTTTACAAAAATGATCAAAATTAGTTTGTTCAATGGTTATGTTGAGTTTATTTACTGGGTTTCGTTTCTCTAGCTGCATCATAGTATGAAATGGAAATCCTTCTTTGTGCTAAATTTTCAACCCCTTGATATGACCTTCGGGGTTGTTTTTCGAAAAATGCCGGAAATAGGCTTCTTTAATTCTTGTGTACAATATATAAACTAAGTCTTATGACTGTAGGTCGAAAAACATGTTTTGGACCCCAGTTGGACCCATTTCGGAGTTGATTCTCAAAACATCATATTTACACATAGATTGCAATAATTTGTAAAAAAATAGTTTTTTCAATTGTTGTGTTGAGTTTATTTACCGAGTTTCGTTACTCTAGCTGCATCATAGGATGAAACGGAAATCCTTCTTTGAGCAAACTTTGAAACCCCATTAAAAAACCTTAGGGGTAGTTTTTTGAAAAATGCTGGAAATAGGTTTCTTAGATTCTTGTGTGCAATATATAAACTAAGTTTTATGACAGTAGGTCGAAAAACATGTTTTGGACCCCAATTGGACCCATTTCGGAGTTGATTCTCAAAACATTATATTTACACATACATTGCAATAATTTGATAAATATATCCGTAAATTTCATCAATGCAGTAAGTATGTTTTTTTTCACGTGTTATACTCAAAAACCCCTTTAAGGGTCGATTTTCAAAAAGTTGTAATACACGTCTTTCTTTATTACTTTTGTTTAGTATAGTGACAAAGTTTCATGTCCAATGTTCATGAAAAATTTTTTTTTTCTAATCAAACTTTGGAAGACCATTTGACCCACTTAGGGGTTGATTTTACAAAAATGATCAAAATTAGTTTTTTCAATTGTTGTGTTGAGTTTATTTGCCGAGTTTCGTTACTCTAGCTGCATCATAGGATGAAACGGAAATCCTTCTTTGAGCAAACTTTGAAACCCCATTAAAAAACCTTAGGGGTAGTTTTTTGAAAAATGCTGGAAATAGGTTTCTTAGATTCTTGTGTGCAATATATAAACTAAGTTTTATGACTGTAGGTCGAGAAACATTTTTTGGACCCCAATTGGACCCCTTTACGAGTTGATTTTCAAAAAATGATTATATGCACTTGGATTGCTATAATTTGATTAATGTATTCGCAAAGTTTCAGCAATGCAGTATGAATTTTTTTTTCCGCTTTGCATACTCAAAAACCAGGTTAAAATCCCAATATGGGTCGATTTTCAAAAAGTGTGATATACTTTTTCTTTTGTTTAGTACACTAACAAAGTTTCATGTCCATGTGAGGAAAAAAAAATTTTTTTCCATACAAACTTTGGGAGCCCATTTGACCCACTTAGGTATGGAATTTCGAAAAATCCGTTCTTATTGTTCACCTAGACTATTTGAATAATGTTGGTTCCAAATTTCAAGATTGTACGTAATATGGTTTTTGCTGTATCGTGATTCCTAGAAAACACCCTGCTCTTTTATTAATATAGATATACAGACGAATTGAGAACCTCCTCCTTTTTGAAGTCGGTTAAAAAGAAAGAAAAAGGACAGTGGCCGGCCCAGTGGGGACTGGGCAGGGGTGAAGCAGCACCCGCGCACGAGTTGTCTTGAGCAGCAGCCATCATTCCCCTCAACCATATTAGAGGGAAGGGGGTGATCCGCCACATCATGCATCTTACGTCGATCAGACAAGGAGTGCATGTTGTTATGTTGGAATTGGTTCACAGGGCAACCCTACAAGATCTTCATGAATTTCCGACTAGCCTACAACGTGTTATTATTCTTACAATATTATGTTAACAGCTCGCCCATTGTGTGGACTAATTTAATTTCACAGTTCGAAATACGAAAATGTGCTATCTGCAAGCTGGAATAAATGCGGGTAATTTTCTTTGTTACAAAAACGTTTATAATATGTACCTAGATTGTTTCGAACTATAGAAAAAAATTACTTATTATTTTTTAACGTTGCTTTCATTGGTATAAACTTATGTAAAATATAACTTAAGTAAAAGAAGTATATCTTGGGCGATCCTCTCGGTGGTGTTAACATGAATTAGAGACTTTGTAGTTAATAAATTTCTAATTGTGAAAACGATATGTAATTGATTTTTTGTCTTTATGTACTTTATAAAATATAAAGTATAGACAAAAAAACAGCTGCTGTTTTCCTAAGTGTACCTAAATAAATAAATAAAACGGTAGTTATTTTAACGTCTCTATAAGAGTCAGGATCGACTAGGTAAGATAACATTATCAAAATACCCTGCCATGCCCTGTTCCGGTGGCATTAATTGACTGCGATCTCCTGTTATGTTGCGTACATACCGCCCAAAAGCCAACGAACTATTATTGCCTTTCGCCGAAACGTTACGATAGGGCCAACGAAGGCCAAGGAACCCTCTAGTTGGAATCGATTGGCCGGTCGGAAATGTCCGGATCAACGAAACCCGTTCGCTCGCCTTCGTTGGTCTGGTGAGTACGCAACGCAACTGAATGACGAGACAAGCAAACCGTTTGCGTGATGGTGAGCGACACGCATGCCTATGGACAAGTTGCAGTGCACTGCCGCTCCTCACCTGAGACATTAGTTACTAAATGCCGGTCCCAATATCCTATCGATCCCTAACTATAAGTTATCAATATCCCGCGCTAAACCTCATCATCACAACAAACCTAGTCATTTCTAGTAAAGGTAGATTTCTTATCTGTATTTGTTTATTGAAACGGAAATATGTCATTATAGCTATCGATGGTAACTATTTTAACCTATAGTAAGGGATCGATAGGAAATTGGGACCGGCATGGCAGTAAGTCCACAGTGCTCGATAAAACGATATGCGCTATGGGGATGGGCACTCCCCATCCCCTTCACATAGGAACAGAAATGTTTAAATACCTAATTATATCACTGTTTGGTGGCACATGTTAATCTGACACTGCAGTGGTTCCTACCTAGATGGTCCCTTGTACAAGAGCATAAGCTCAAAGTTATTATTTTAGGTAGACGTGTGCCCGATGTGATTTTTATGAAGCAGCAAGCATTAGATGGGCCTGTTTGTCTAACGGTTAGACACCCTGGCCTGGCTGCTACCAGAAAAGTCGTGGGTTCGATTCCCACCAAGAGTCTGGGTGTTATTCATCTAGTATATTGCATATATACCTATATATATATTGTATGTATATTGTATATTGTATATACTATGCGTTTCAACTAAGAATGTGGCCGCCATGATGATCGCGACTGCGGAACTTCACTCATTTTTTACGATTTTTTTCCCGGCAGCAGAGTAAACACAAAATGCAAAATTCAACCCGGTTTTGATTATTTATTGTAATGTCATGTTTTGTTGTCTATTTTTGTTGAAACATCATTATTAGTAATTATACATTTGAAATGGCAAGATGGCGGCCACCTTCTTAGATGAAACGCATAGTACCTAAGTTTTAGTATCAGTTATCTAGTTCCCATATTACAGGCTCTGCCTAGATGACTGTGCGTGGATTGACCCAGAATATTATTATTATTATACATCCCCGTCGAGCTTTTACGTGCATTTCATGCTACCAAAGCCATTGGTTTAAGTGTGAATTGTTAACCAGTATCAGAGTTTTCAAGTAGAAACTGTCACCTAATATGTTATAGAAATATCTTTGTCTGTCACTATATTTCCAAATAGCTGTCATTTCCGACAGTCGAAATGAGTCATTAGACGCTATCGTCAATTGTACACGGCCGGGTTCAAGACAGTAGTGTGCAACAAAGAGTGGCATGCATATTCATGTCGCCTGTCCCCTTTACAAATGTCGAGCCAAGCGTTGCGCCCGCGCCGTTGACACGGTTACAGCGACGACTTATTCAAGATTCTACAGCAAGATCTCTAGTCTGAAACATCCCTTGGTTGATTTTATGAAACAATTCAGTGTTACGTTTATAGAAAAGGGTTAACTTTGTTGTCAGAGATCTATAATATAATAATGTGTTGGTAATAAGAGAGTCTGTCTAACCGATTTTTTGGCAAGATCAGCCAATTGCGGTGATGATATTATAGTGTATAAGTCATTGCGTAGGCGCAGATGCTCGCTCTTCTCCTCTACTCTTAGGACCGTCGGAAGAACACGACTGGCTCCAGATCATACACATGACATACACATTCTGATATCTGGATCATCTTACTTTTCAAGCTATCTTTTTTTTAAATCTAATATAAGCCAGTGCTTGACCACAGTCCCACCTGATGGAGGATGGTAAAGCACACTAGCTATAATATAATCGGGCGGGAAAACCGACGCAGGCAAACTATTCACTGGAATAGTAAGTGTAGTAGTGGTTGGTTTATAATAAGGACAGCTAAGGACTGCCTTAGCTGTCCTTATTATAAACGAAGAAGCAAATCGCTTAGTCCGGACTGAAGGCACGTTTACCACATATGGGTGCGTATGCGCTGTGCGTATCTGATGATCTATGTGGTCCTAAGCTGTAAAGTTTGAAATTTTTATCTAATTGTATTACGACATACATAGTTACAGTGGTACATAATACATATAATTACAGTAATACACGTATTACAGTGGTACATAAGTAGAATGCCCTGCCATTCCTCAGGCCCACTCCGTTTGCCTTCGCCACTGTCGGTGGAGTAGAATGCCCAAGAATATAAGTGGAATGCCCTGCCGTTCTCAGTGGGGGCGCGTTGTGAACCGGTGGTAAACTCAGCCCTCTCGTAAGCGACAGCCCAAGCCGAGGCCGTGCCTCCCTGAGGTGCCCTTGAGCTCGTCGCTACTTCTGCCGTTAAGGCTAGAGTGCTATAAGCGCTCGCCTCCTATTGTCCGGTGAAGCTGTAATGGCCATCTGCGGCCAACAGCGTCTAGCAGTCCCAAAAAAAAACCTCACGCCCACTCCGTTCGCCTTCATCACTATCGGTGGAGTACAGCACCCAATAATATCCTACTTACGACATACCGATTTTATGCAAATAAATTGGCTTCAATTGCTTACCAACGGGCCCACTGCCTTGAACCAAGAAAAAATATTTTAATTGTATAGTCCCAGTCGTCTTTGTATATTGTAGAGCTACATACAATATCTAAAGTAGTGCAGCATAATATAGTTCTTCAAGGAGTGTATGGTACGATGTAGTGGAATTTCTAACAACTATTATTTTTAAAACTTCGTTGGTGTAGTGGTTAGATATCATTCCTGCTACTAAATGATTGGGGTTCAATGATCATTGCTTAATCTAATTTGGGATTAGATTGTTGTTAAAGTGGTTAATTAATAAAATGTTATTGTCTTTGTGTGCTCTATGTAGAATAATGAAGTGTAATTTGTGTAGGTATGTTGATATGTAGATTTCTTGTGTTTGTTGTAAAAATGGTGTGTGTGTGCGTGTGTGTTATTAGTGTCTTTAATAAATGTATTTTCTTCTTCTTCTTTCTTCTATGAATGTGACGTTTATTGCAGTTATTCAGATACATAGTCCGCCCGCCGAATGGGCATGTAAAAACTCCTGCACCTGACTTCTTCCTTGTTTCATTTTTCCAGATTTATGAAAGCAGTTTCCATAAATAAAATTACTATTGGTTAATGTTTTGTAATATGTACTCTTATTCCTTAGTTAGCAACTTAATAATTCGGCTGACAAACAACCATAATGCTAATTAGTCTAAAAGGGTAGTGAGACACGTCACGCACGTCACGTTAGGTAGTTTTAAAAATAATTACCTACTTATTACTTTACAATATGCGGATATATTGGTAAGGGTATTGCCCTGTAAAACGATGGAAAAGAAACTCGTGGTAACAGATTTTTTTTTAAAGATTTGAGACTGATTAACCAATTTGGTTGCAACATGAACGCAATATATTTGATACAATAGGCAAACAGCCATTGTTGTACGGTTTAATTATTTTGTGAAACACATTTTGTCATCGACCATCTTGTAAGCCAACGACCCCTGGAGATCACGGACATTGAATGACCGGTGACGTCGCTCCGTCATCGCCGGCATGATGAAACCCTGCCATTGTGATGTGGTAAATAAGTGTCCACTGAAAAAATATACTTATTTTAACTACTACTAGGTACGTAGTGCCCAGATTAGTTCTACAGCGTTGATGAAGGCCGGAAGGTTTTAGTAGGTCTTTATTTTTTTACGCCGTCCTCCTCGGAGTCGCTGACCTACTCAACGGACGTCCTAGGGCTAGTGGGTAAAAGTTTTTTTTTCGCGAGGGAATCCTTTAAAAGGTCCCCGGCTGAGCTGGGCTCGACCACCGCGATTCACCGCGGCTCCATGCCTCCTCATGGGAATATGAGGCATGGAGCCGCGGTGAATTACTAGTTTATTAAAGCAACGAGACAGCTGTCTTTCAGCAGCACAGCGTCCCCTCTGAGCAGAAGACAAGGAAATAAGAAAGAATAAAATATTCAAGGCTAGCCACCTTACTTACCTCAGGAACACAATGCTGTTTAATAGTAACGTTATTGGCTTCGGTCTTTTGTAAAGCACGAGTCTGGGTAGTTCGCCAGTCAGAACTTTCTAATTTTTGGGCGCATTTGACCCTGCCTGTTTTTCCCTATCACTGTTATTCTTCTTCTGGCGGTACCTCTCTCAAATCTAGATAGGTCCTTTTCTAAGCGAAATAGGTGTTCCACGCTGACAATGCCGGCCCACTGTCTGATAAATCTAAGCCACGATAGCTTGCATCATCCGACTCGCCTTTTCCCCTCAATTTTACCCATCATAATAAGCTGAAGAACATAGTATCGGTCTTGTCTAAGAATTTATTTAACTCAACTATATCAGTACAGTCCTTCAGAGCACGTTTTTATCCTGTAAGGTTATTCACCTTTGATATAATTAAAGCAGTTGGTAACAGAGTGGTAAAATAATTGACCTTCGCTTGTAGCTTTCAACTGATTGTTGTCTGTCTACTGATATTTTTGTCAGAAGGCAAAAGAAACCGGAATATTTATTATATACATATTATTAATGTCTGTTTACCTTAGGCCACTACTGTCTCTCCATTGATGAAGATGAAATTTTGTAATCCGGAATACGAATTGGACCCATGGGGTCTCCAGGTAAGAATAGCACCCTCCGATCTCATCCCATTGGGTTACGGACGTAAGAGGCGACTAAGGGAAAATAAGAAGACGGGCAGCAACGTCTTTCTATTAGATTATCGACCACCTATACCGAAATCTGAACTGACCACCAAGCGTGGGGTAATCCCCACGCCATAATTGGCAACCTCTCCCTTCTAAGTTGAGTACAATATACCTCCACTGCTGGTCTTTGCTCAGCAGATGATGATGAATACGAATTGCAGAAACCTTAAATGCTGCTAAGCAGCATAGTGTAAACATTGTGTTCCGGTATGAAGGGCTGCGACATAGCAGCCTATATACAACTATACTGTACTGCCACTCGTCATCCGGGACATTACTTACTAAGTCTCTTAAGCTAAATATTTTGGTTTGGAGAGAGTTGAAAGAGTTTGGTTGTGACATCTGGAGTCGTATATTACATGGACCTTGCGGCGACTAAGGAGAACTTCCGTGCGTTCAAACGTTTTTGCCATATCTATTATTGGAAACAAGTTTGAAAAATCAAATAGGCCCCTTTAAAATATTAGCAGAATCCGTGGTGCCTTACGGGTGGACTAGCCTTCGTTGGTCCGCCTGTAAGAGTCTTCCTTTTTGAGGTTGTATCGACCGTTTGTTAATTATTTGCTAAGGAGGGAAGTGGAATGTATGTATTTCCAACTCCTATCTACCTTTTTAATTAAATTTGTTGCGGGTTCCAAGACAATTTAGCGTTCCCCTGGGACTCGCCGAGAGCCAAACCTCGGTGTCTTCAGTGGTGACCACTGTAGATCCTGGCTTACCGGAGTAACAGTGGTGGGAATGAGTGGTGGGATTAGTCCCAAAAAAAGGCCAAAGATTTTGAGATTAAGATTTCACCGGCTATTGTGCTCGTCACATTCGCCCTGATGATATAAAAGCTATGAAATGGACTGTTTAAAGTAGCAATGTAGAGCTACAGACAACACCAAAAGTAGTTAATATACACTTTTCAGTCCTTCATTTGATCTCGATAGTAATGCAGTTAATTAACTAGCGTAGGCTGCAGAGCCTGAACTGATTGTTTTTTTTTTTGTAAATAAACTTGGTGTGCTTGGAGTTTATTTGCGTGATAAAATCCGGCATGAGTAGATTCGCCGAAGAACTAAAGTCACCGACATAGCTCTCAGAATCTGCAAATTGAAGTAGCAGCGGGCAGGCCACATCGCTCCAAGAACGGGTAACCGATGGGAAAGAAAAGTTCTCGAGTGGCGACCATGAACTGGAAGACGAAGTGGCGTAGGCAGGCCTCCTACTAGGTGGACAGACGACATTGTGCGCGTCGCAGATTATCGGTGGGTGGATGCAAATAGCCGTCGCTGTCGTTCATTGTGGCGTTCCAAGGGGAAGGCCTATGTTCAGTAGTGGACGTCTTCCGGCTGGTGATGATGACGATGATGATGAAATTTGGTGTAGAGATAAACCGAAAGTATTTTTTTTTAAAATCTCAAACTCGTCCTAGGGCAATTTCTAGGGAGTGACAAAAAGAAAGTATAAACGTTTTTGTTAATTATTAGAACTCGGGCGTTGGTAACTAGTATCTGCCAAGTCCGTATTGGATGCAAGCACAGCACGTCCAAAGTGACAATGACCGACGGAAGCGTCACCAGTCCGGCGTCCGGTGGCACCTGCGCAGAGCACAGCCCGCAACTACGCAACCTGAATTATTTCTCATTAATCACGTTCGCATCGCACCATATTAATTATACCAGTGTAAATAGATCGCAACGTTTTTTTTTTGCAACTTAGTAATGAATTGAGCAGGACCTTCGCCAGATGCCTGTCCATAGACAGATACATTGTATTAATGATACATTATACAATGTATCTGTAAAACATTAGAAGTTATGCCGTTATATATGGCTGTCATCAGCCATCTTCATCGTTATCGACATCGTTATTATGGCTGTGGACTCCTATAAACACCATCGTCCGCTTACAGCACCA
The DNA here is from genome assembly GCA_911728495.1 of Furcula furcula. NCBI lineage: Eukaryota > Metazoa > Arthropoda > Insecta > Lepidoptera > Notodontidae > Furcula > Furcula furcula. Next base: position 19,402,570 of record OU452249.1, on the reverse strand, counting down.
CACCGTACGCCTTGTGACGATGTTTAGTACTATAGAAACATACTGGTCTCTTTGACGTCGGCGTGTGGACGTCATAGGCGGAATTCAAACTCTGCGCCGCGTCTCTAGTTATTCGAACCATTGCAGCGTGAACGTCAACGACGCGTCAGTACATGTCGACTACTGTTGTGAACGTGACGTCGTCGTTCGCTGCTGAGATGTAATGACCGCTGACGCTGTGCCTGGTGTTCAGACGTCGATCGGAATATTTACGCTGAACTCGGATGATACGTGATAGCTTTTAATAGCGTAGCTAAGCCATACGATAGAACTGTCAACTATTTAAAAATGTTAGCACAATGTACTAATGAACTGCTGCTGTTGAGGTATTGTCTTTGAACTATCCTGGCAAAAAATCGTCTGCATATAGACAGCTTCCCGGCACTGCTGCTTATCATTGGAGCCTTTTTTTTTCAATTCTATTGAGTTCGGTATTTTCATGAGTTACAGTGCGATTTACTCTGGAAAAAGGCATGTTTAGGGTGCTATTTGGAGGCACTGGAACACTGCCGCTTGGTGGCAAAATATATCCACTTTCAAAGATTTACTAATCTGTTACTTAAAAAAAAACTATGTAAGTTTAAAACTAAGTAGCTATTTGCTCTTTAATTAATTATAGATTTTATTTTCATAATAACAAAATATTCACTATTTGTTCACAAATATACTTACTTCAACTAAGTTAAAAAAACCTCAAAGTTGTTGCCGCACTGGGAGTGAAGGGTATCTAAATGACTGGCGGTGTTTTCACTTTGTATAGCCAAGCTTATACGTTGGCAGAAAAAGCTACCAACCCAGCAGTCCCCTGTTATGTTTATCATTTATTAAATGCTTATTTAGTGCTAGTATGCTCATATCCACTAGGCCACATCGAATTTTAATACCAGGTTTGATTACGGTCAAACTTCACTAGGTGGTCCCTCGTACAGGGGTCCGTCCAAGTTGGTACCTCCGCAGTGTCTGATATTCTGCCAAGCAACAGTGTGTAAACATTGCTGAGTTCCAGTGAGAAGGGCACTGTAGCTGGTGAAATTACCGGACACAAAAGACTTAACAACTAATGTTTTGGGTGACGAGCGGCAGTATAGTGTCGCTTACCATCAGGCGAACGTCTTACTTGTCTCGTCACAAGTATAAAAGAAAATAGATTTCATCAGTAGAATACCGTAAATTAAATATCTATGAGTCAGTTTTAAAAGTACTATATTCTTAGCTTTAGCTACTCGATGTGGTAGCTTTGATTTTAATCCTCGATTAACGGTTAATTCCAACATGACATGCAGTAGGTACTTAAAAATATACTTAAATAAAGAAGTAAGGCAATGACCATAATACACCTACCTACGGGAATATGACGATGTTAAATGCTAATGAAATAAAAATTATGCTCTCATATTTTTCACATTCTCACAATTACCGCGGTCTTTTGTGAGGTCACTACGATGACCACTCGAGTTCACACGGAATCTTTTGAAAGCATACTTTGATTCTAATCAGCGGATTTAACAACTGTTTGTTAATTTAAGAGTTTTATAATTCCGGATATTCTAATTTCAATGAATTTTAAACAAAGATAATTTTGCAAATGCGTAGGTTTCCTATACTCTGTTTTTTCTTTTCAAGATCAAATTCGGATCAATATTACATATTCAACCCTGCCAATTGTCTTTCTATCACTCATACATTTATTGATATTAATGAAGTCGGTTAAAACCAGGGTATATTTGTATTTGTAAGGTCGATAAGGACTACTTTGCAACAAGCTGCAAAGCCTTCGTAGAGCAGAGGAAAACAGCTTGATTTTTTTAAAATGGGGGTCGTTAGTTTAAGTGAAACTAAATGAAATGAAATTTGAGTCCATTCGGCTTTTTTATCGAACCAACCTACCAACATAGTGTTAGTATTGTTCAAGAAGCTGAGCCTTAAGTGTATAATCTATGAGATGAGCCCTTAGTCCTCTGACATGACTTTACCACTTCTGTCTATATGACCTTTATAGACAGGTACTCATTTTACACATAGAATTTGTAGTTGTTTTACTCATTTAATTTTCGTTATAGTTTCCGTTATTATCGACGTATCTGTAAGGACAAAGTCATTAATCGTTAAAAATAGTATCAAGAGTGAAAATGTTGTGCGATGCGGGCGCCCACACCGCGCGACGGAAGTAATGTATATGCAGATATTAGAACAACTGCCGATGCCTACGTTGGACTATATAGGCACATGTTGTGCATGCCAATTAATATTATATATTCCTTATTTAAAAGCCGGTGGTAGCATCTAACTGCCGAACCTACAAACGTCAAACTACAAACGTCAAAGCGTCAAACGCGAATAGTGAATTGTGATTAAGTCATATTTTGTTAATGAATTATTTCGACTTTCGAAGCCTATTGTTTGGCTTCGAAAGTCCCCTAAGCCTATTGTTTGGCTTAATACGCGAATAGTGAGTAAGTATATATATCAATAATCTTGTAATTAATACTAAAAGATAACCATAAGAGACACGGAGATTCGAAATAAATTGATTAAAAAAATTACTTAAATGCGATTAAAGTTAATTGATGTCTGTGAGTACGGCATTAAGTCATCTTCCTTCCTTGAATTGTGATTAAGTCATATTTTGTTAATGAATTATTTCGACTTTCGAAGCCAAATAATACTTAATACGCGAATAGTGAGTAGATATATCAATAATCTTGTAATTAATACTAAAAGATAACCATAAGAGACACGGAGATTCGAAATAAATTGATTAAAAAAATTACTTAAATCCGATTAAAGTTAATTGATGTCTGTGAGTACGGCATTAAGTCATCTTCCTTCCTTATTGAATTTTATTTTTTAGTTCAATAGGCTCATCTTGGCTTCATATGAGATTATGCTTTTTAATGAAATATCAGGCTGTAGTGGCTTTTGTCACCTCTTACGGACTCCCAAAATTAAGTTCGGTGCATACGATTCTTGCCCGGCACCACACGGGCTATAAATGGTTCATCATTAGCAGCCGATGCTCACTGTTCAACAAAAGCCACCCCCTTAAAAAGGGAGGGATTGCCCTCGCTTGGCATGCGGCTTAGGGATCGCAGTACAGGTGGTAGGTAATCTAATCGAAAGACGGTGCTGCCCGTCTTCCTGTTTTCCCTTAGTCGCCTCTTACGTACACCCAACGAGAAGTGATGGGAGGGTGCTATTCTAACCCGGACACCCTACGGGTAAATCTACCCTACGCTACAAATGGTTGGGAATGAAATAAACCCCCGATATAATCCGTGAAAAGTTTCATTTCAATATATTGTTATACTTTAGTATTGCGTATTGCCGATTCACCTTAAGAACACGACGTCACTTGAACTTGACATTATCTGGCCACATAATTCTGACTTCTCACCTTTTTTAACGGGAAGTCCCACTGTACGGTAAATAAGTAGGTCGAGGAAACAAAAATATCAATTTAGATTTACGGAAAATGAACCCTGGTAGATCAGCGTTAGATATTCTATCGCACAGCAACAGTTCGTAGATAAATTGCTAAGCTCAAAATAATGAATAATTAATGTCTCATATGAACTGCAAATGTATTTGGACAGGCGCACACCATTAGGTTAAATAATGCTGCCTGAAAATTAAGATCGTTGCTGTAAACCTAACTATGACAACAATATTTACTTTAAACTTGATGTCTCCAAGTATGAACAAGTTTTTTGTCAAATAAAAATAGCGACGCTATTTTTATTGACGCTATAACGCTATTATAGCGTTAAGTTTACTATGTAGCATAGATAGATACAAATAACAGTCCAGGTAGTATTGTGTAAACATTGATATGTTTCAGTGTAATGGTCACTGTAGTCGATGAAATTGTCGGGCTTAAAAGACTTAACAATTTATGTCTCGGGTGACGAGTGGCAGTGCAACAGCTGTCTATGGGCAGGCGTACCGCTTACTATCAGACGAATGGTCTGCTCATCTGGCCACAAGTTGATTTGATTGAAATTAACCCCAGTACCTAACACATACCTGTATTTATTTTACACGTACAGTTAGTTAATCTGATTATATGTATGTATTTCAAGCCTATGTTTGCAGCCAATAAGTTATTATTAAAGGCTCATTTACACGAAACAAGTTACTTGCCTGTGGCATATAATAATATTGAGGCAATAATTGCCTTGCATCGTCTGAACAACATGTCACATTCTTGCTCCACTGGGCAAGATTTGCATTCAATAATTACATTCAAATTTTTAACTAGCATCCGCGTGTAAACAGTTACTTACAATTCTTGAAGGTCAATTATTGCGCTTCATTTTTGTATTCAATTATTGCTCTTGTACTCGTATGTACATGAAAATGGCATCATGTAAATGAGTCTTAAGAAATCGTAGGTATTGGTTTATTTCTTAAACAGTCCAGAGTCTTTACTGCAAATGTTTGCTTTATTACAGCACAATTATGTACATTCATAAAGGCCCAGTCACGTAACGGTATTTACACTAATTATAATAATTATAAATTTTTAGAAAGAATCAGCATTGCAATTCAGTGACGAAATGAAGCCAACATTCTTGCCACCATTTCGCGCGGTCACGATTTATTTGATAATATGTAAATAGTTTAGTATCTTTTTAATTTAAATGATAACTGTAAATATTTAGAAAATTTTAGCTATTTTAACTAAAAATTTGTCATTCCACCATTTTTATATACACATTCTAAAGACGCTTTCGCAAATATTATTACTTTAAGTAAAGCTAATGTATGCGTTCAAACTATTATTATTAAACTTACATTTTCAGTCATTAATCAATCGGTGGCCGACTACGTGATCCACGCAATTGTTACAGGGTTAATTCTGGTTGTTGTTACCGTTTCAAACTAAATTTTGAACGCCCCCCATTTTTTCTGCTCGGGCGTTTACCGCCTTAAGGGCCACTAGTACCCACTATACTAAAGACAAGTTAGTATTTTAGCACCTTGTCTGTTCAGGACGACGTTTACAGAAGGACGGAGGAAGGAGAAGGAGGTTATAGTTAAGTTTTATAACTCTGCGATGGTTGAGAGCCTAGATTTAATTTCCTAATCAATTATACTCGTAATATAGTTCGTGAGCTGAATCATTCATCGATAGCCTAGCCTACTTGTTATTTATTGTATTGTAATTAGCGTAGGGTAATAGTATCACATAAGTACTCACATGCCCTAGATGTGCTTAGCACCTATATGCACAGCAAATAGCTATTTACAGTTGGGTCCCAAATATAGGAACCAACTCAGGACCTAGATCTGGGTCCATCTTGGTGTCAATATCGTAACCAACATCGTAACCACTCTTTGGCGGGTTCATACCGTACCAGCGATAGCTGCAGACACACAAGACGTCAGCGGCTCGTTCACTCGGGTCCGCCCGTCCTGCACATTGTCGAAGTGAATATTAAGAAAAATTAATAATTGAAATTGTCTTGGTTGCTCTTTTTTTATACTACCAAGGTGGCAAGCAAGCATGCGGCCCGCCTGATGGTAAGCAGAAGACTCTTAAGACATCAGATATTAAGTCTTTGTTTTCGGTAATTGCACCAGCTATAGTGCCGCGTGGCGCGGCACTGTAGCTGCCGGAACATAGCAATGCTTACACACAGCAGAATATCTGATACTGCTGTAGTACCTACCTGGACGGATCCTTGCACAAGAAACCTACCACCTTTGGTAAAAGGAGGAGTTATGGTAAGGTATAAAGCTTATATTTTTATTTCAATGCAGGTTTATGATGTAATACATAGTTATTCTTGCACTCAAAACGAGGTACGAATACCGCGCCGGAGTTAATTTGAAGCGATTTAATCAATTTAGATGTTTATAACTCACCATAACTTGGCAACTAGCCGTGAGTCTAACTGTAAACTTGACTTAGCCCCACGAATGTAAAAACTTAATCGGTAACAACTGGAGCGAATCGGGTGAGCGCGCTAATTGTGGAACGCCAATTAGAAGCATATTGTGCAATATCTGATAGCGATGCAGTCACGAATCTTATGAAGTCACTCACTTTAATAGCTTAAATAAGTTATTCACCCGAAAGATTTGGTTGTTCGTGAAAACTCTTTGGATCACTTCATGATACATACATACACTATTGTTATATACTTTTTTCTCGCAGGGGCAACATTCAATACTTCATGTACCCCACATCACAAACTAACACCCCGCCACTGTCACATCGGCACATAAAAGGCGAAACCTGGGCTCTCCGGGGATCTGTATCATGAGCCCTCGCCGCCGCCAGGGAGCGCATTATAGCCCCCCGGAACCTGTCACAGTGCACACAGGGATGGGGGTCGCAACCCAACTACCCACCGTCCTCCTCGAAGTTACCGCTGTACTCGATGGACATTTAGGTTAGGTTAGCACCGCGTGGTCGTTGGAGCGTCGAGACCTGGTTGCCGGAATCGGATCGAACCTCTCTCTTAGCAGTGTAGTGTCGGCTATGCTGTCCGGGGATACGGCGTTGGGAGCGATGGTCACCTTCTGCGAGACGGTCATGCCCAGAAGGAGGCCGCCGAGCGGGAACGCGAACGCGCTGATCCTTCTTGGCGACGAAGGTGCCGGCCGCGTTAGGTGGCCGCCCAACGTCTCGCTCCTCAGCCCTGCCCAGCCCAATGAACCTTCGGAGTCGCTGGACGTTCGGGGTGTGGGTCCTAGGACGTCCATTGATTACGGCGGCGACTCCGAGGAGGACGGCGGCGGGGTTGCGACCTCCATCCCGTGAGCACCTTGATAGTACCCGGAGGACTAAGGACTACAATGCGTCCCCCTGGCGCAGATCCCACCGGAGGCCCCAGGTTCTCCCATTTCATGTGCCTTTCATGTGCATGGAAAAAAAAGCCCGCACTCCAAACGTCCAGCGACTCCGAAGGTTCACTTTATGATACCTACCTACACGGTCGCTATCATACCTACGCTATAGTTTTTACGATATACACTTCAGAAGACCGCTTAAGTTTTTACCGTTTAAGTATATGATATAGGCATTTACTTCAGATGAGATCACGCTCAAGTTATTAAAGGCTAAAATAATGAATAATAGGTAGAAATCATACATTATTAATTTTAGTAATTAAAAATAAACTGAAAATGATATAATTTACCAAATATTTAAATAATTGTAAACAAAGTTTAGAAGAAAAATAGTTGGTAGAATTAATACTTACGCATTACGACGACGACTACTATCCCTTTGGCATTTTAGTTTGTTGTATTTTCGTCGTATTTTTTATTTTATTTGATATTTTGAACGGCAGGACACACTGTCGCTGGTGCTGATCTAATTGTAAAAAGACAAACATTGTTTTAAAAAAAAATGTGAAAAAGCCCGCTGAGTTTCTTGCCGGATCTTCTCAGTTGAGGCCGCGTTGTGATCCGGTGGTAGCTTTTAAAAAAAAAATGACCGTTCAAAAGTGCTAGCGTTAAGCCTATTTGAAATAAAAATTTTTGAATTTTGAATTTTTTGAATTTGAATTTAATCATTTGTTATCAATTAATTACCTACTCCATTTATTGAAACTAAATATTTACAGTTTATTTACAAATATACTTAAACTAGGTAAAAAACTTCCTTGAAGGTATTGCCGCACTGGGAGGGAAGGGTACCTAAAAGACTGGCGGTATCACCTCTTTGAAATTACACACTAATTATTTAGATGAGAACAATTGTAACTTCATATTATTATCTATTATTTTCAGTTACGCACACAAAACAATAATGCCCTAGTCTGCAGGCACAATAATATTTTTCATAAATAAGACTACGCTGAAACCTGATTTATAATATTTATTTAATTATGTCTTACCACTACAGGAAGCTATAAGTTATTATGAATATGCTAAATTATATGAAAATCCCCTAAGTAGTTTTGGTATCCCGTAATTATACCTACATTTTGTATAGGTATATGAAATGCACCTACGCAGTTTATTAGATTATATAGGTAGTATAAATTTATCCAATGTTTAGTTTATAGGTGTTGATTGTTTTGCTTCATAGAGTCTATTATAAAGTTGGTTCGCTCCGCTCAATCAAATTTGGAATAGAGCGAACGCGATACATTCTCTCACACTCATAATAGATAAAGCAGCTATTGTGAGATGTTAGTCTGTGAGTATGGTCATTGTAGGCCGAGGTGAGCGCTGCAAAGTTGTTGGGCAGTGGCGAAAAGAGGTCGCGGGGAAGCGGGAGGGGGCGGCCGTTGACCGGCGACAACCTTATTGCGTTAAGCCATAAGCCAATGTCTAGGGTAAGGTCCTCGAAGTGGAGTGGGGTTTTCTTTGGTACGTTTCCGTAGGCGGTTCGACACGGTTCGATTTTTCGCTGTTCGCAAAAAGAGGTTGCATAATTCCAGTTCTTAAACGTGTTCCAAATTATGTGGGTACTGTGTTACTTGACTGAGTATTGTCGTCACGCATTACGTATATAAATCTGTAAAATATTCTCAAAATATATTAATTTTAATTATTACTTTATTTTAATTTTTAATTCTGATTTGCAATAATGATTGATTGCTGATGCATTTACTAGAATCAAATTTATTTATTATAATATTATTAAATCTATAATTTACAAAGCAAAAGAGACTCGAGTGCCATAATATGATGCATTAAAAAGATAAAGAATTTATATATAGGAATTTATATAAAAGTCGGATTAAGTATTAGTTTACAAAGATCAAGCGTTGGAAATATATTAATCCTCGATTTCTGTGTATAAAAATTTGAAGTCCATAAGCTTTTTTATTGCTAAGCGATAGTTTGGCCATTCGCCTCAAGGCTAGATGCTTACATTGGAGAGTATAAGAAAGACAGGGTAATGCCCTCCGAAGTTGTTTGTGGCAAAAAATGAGGACACAGAGACCGGCTCTTATTTTGGTTAACTTATGAATCACCGTGAGAAAAACAATATAAATGAACTAATAGCTTTTGCCATTTCCCATTATAAATGGTTATGTAAGTTTTGAATATAAAATGAAAATATGTGTATAATAATAATTTACGAATAACTATTTATAATTACAAAATAGATTATAGCTTGATAATATAAGTAATTACATATTATTTAAAACGTAAGTTAATATGTTTTTATTGGTGTACCTGTACATAATTATGTACATTATACGTCGTGGTTGAATTATTTACTTTAATAAATTTAATATTCACGGACAGTAATTAATACAGTATATTGTTATTCTGTAAATTTAAACAATGTTTAAGTTCGATGACCTTGTTATGTTAGTTCGAAGAACAGTCTTGTTATGTGCATCAGATCAGTATTTTTTTGCCACACTTAGGCCCAAGTGCACCAACATTTAAACGTCTATCTAATTGATTATCTATTAACTACCTAACAGTTCTTAATGGTGACCGGGGGTGTTGAGCTAGGTTAAGATAATGGACTATTAAGGGTCCATAAGGGTCCGTTTAAATATCGGTGCACTTGGGCCTGAAGGTTATTGCGTCACAGATTGTGACGCAATTTCTCACTTTAGATTTTGTATTAAAATAACGAAATAATGTTTCATTAATGGCCTCATAGGTGTAATGGTGAATGAAAGGTTCTCGAGTGGCGACCACGAACCGGAAGACGCAGCGTTGGCAGGCCTCCCACTAGGTGGACAGACGACATTGTGCGCATCGCAGGTAACCCGTGGATGCAAATGGCCAATTGTCGTTCATTGTGGCGTTCTAAGGGGGAGGCCTATGTTCAGCAGTGGACGTCTTCCGGCTGATGATGATGATGATGTGGTGTAATGGTTTGACACCATGTCCGCTACTATTTATGTATGTCATGGGTTCACAAAGGTCTCTCCCTTGGAAGGGAGGGGTTGCCATAATCTCCACGTTTGGCAGGCGGCTTGATTGAAATTAGCAATGTAATTTGAAAAACAAATATTATTCCGCACGTATTCATTACATGCTCAAAAATTAACAAATTAGTCATTTGTCATTTTCCATATAAATGGTTTCTGTAATGTTGTAACGGACAATATGAGAAATCTTATAAAAAAGTTTTCGGTACGTAGTCCCTTACACGCGTTATAACATTCATTAGTTATATGTTAATATGGGGCCTTAGCGAAGCTTGACCGACTTCAGCATTCACGAGGTGAACATTCAAGAAACTTATTGTATCTTTTGAGAGGAATCATAAGAAAATCTGTAAGACGACGCCCAAAATGGATAACTAGGGGGATTATGGCCTGCTGTAGACGTAAGAGACGGTTGCTCTGGGCTTATAGAAGAAATCGTACTTTGAATAATAAGAATAATTTGTTGACATTATCATCAAGACTCAATCATATCATAAAGTCCACTCAAAGGTTACAAAATGAAAATTATATAAATAAAGCTCACAATAAATCTAAAGCTACTTGGAATATTATAAATGACAAAAAAACAAATGTACCAAAAGAACAAATATCCGAAATAATTTATGAAGGTAATATAATCAAAGACCCTATTCTAATTGCTAATGTTTTTAATGATTATTTTGTTAATGAAGTTACGAAGCTAAATTCAAATCATTCTTTGAATCTTCCTGATCATTTTCCTAATTCGGTTTTCATGCATCCCACAGTACCTAACGAAATTTATAATATAATTAAAAACCTGAAAAATACAAACAGTACTGGGTACGACGATATCTCTGCTAAAATTCTTAAAGAAGTTGCATTAAAAATATCTACTATTCTTAGTCATATATTTAATTTATGTATCTTACATGGAGTTTTCCCAGACAAATTAAAAAAAACTATAATTAAACCAATATTTAAAAAAAAAGATAAAACTGATATTCACAACTATAGGCCTATTGCTCTTATATCAGTTCTGTCTAAGGTATTTGAGAAAATAATTTATGAAAAGCTTTATACATTTTTTGAAGTTAATAATATATTTGCCACTGAACAATCAGGCTTCAGGAAAAATAAAAGTATAAATTTAGCGATTTATAACTTTCTCGATGTAATTATGAAAAGCATTGATAACAATGAAATGGTGTGTGCCTTATATATGGACCTTACAAAAGCCTTTGACTATGTAGATCATTCTATTTTGATAGAGAAGCTGAATAGATATGGTGTTAGAGGTAATGCTTTAGAACTCATTGAGTCCTATCTAAGTAATAGAAAACAAGCGACTCTTGTAACTAGGCTTTGTCTCAAGGAAAAAAAGGAATGTAATTACTACTCAACATTCAGAGATGTAAAGTATGGTGTACCTCAAGGAAGCGTGCTAGGGCCCTTACTATTCATAATGTATGTGAATGATCTCCCAAAAATAAGTAAGCACAAAGCAATTTTATATGCAGATGACAGTACTTTATTATTCACTGGTAAAGATAAAGTAGTCCTCGAGCGTGATATTAACACAACCTTAGTTACTACTATAGATTGGTTGACTTCATACAATTTAAAAATTAATATTGAAAAAACAAAAATTATGACATTTAGAAATAGGATAAATAAATTGGCTAATATTGATATTAATTACTTAGGGTGTAAAATTGAAGAAGTTGACATTTTTAAGTTTTTAGGACTAAATATAGATTGTAATTTAAATTGGAAATTACATATTGAAAATTTATGCTTGAAATTAAGTCAGTACACTTTTGCTCTTAATAAGCTGTCAAAAACGATTGGCACTTCAAGTATTTTAGTAGCATATCATGGGTACGTTGGATCTTTATTAAGATACGGGATAATTTTTTGGGGCAACTCAACTGAAAAAGAGGCAGCTTTCAAGGCCCAGAAAAAATGTATAAGAGCTATTTGTCACCTTAAGCAGACGGATAGTTGCATGCCATTCTTTAAAAAATTAAAAATTCTTACATTACCCTCGCTATATATCTTTGAAATGGCTATTTTTGTTAGGAAAAATCTCAATCTCTTTAACAAATTACGCAGTCGGAGATATAACAATCAAATAGGTTTTCCTCACAATAAGACTGTTTTTTTAAATAAAAGTATATTCTGTATGGCTCCTCGAATATACAATCATTTACCCAAAACGATTCTTGAGTGTATTGATTACAACATGTTTAGAGCGAAACTTAGAATGTTCCTGCTAGATAAGGCATACTATTCTGTTAATGATTACTTAACATCTAAACAGTAATTTGATAATTTCGATTATAATGTTAATTTGTTTGTTTGTGTAAAGTCTTTATATTAATGACATATTGTGACATTTAATATTAAGGTTTTAAAATAGTAATTTATTGTGAATATTTTTAAATGTAAGTATAATAATAATGACTTATATAATAATTATTTATTTATTAATTATAATAATACTTTAACTTAATTGCATGCCTCAATGGCTGAATATGGTGAATCAAGCATGTTTATTTCTAAGACCCTCTGTATCTACCCATATTACTGCAATAATAAACGAATTGAATTGAATTGAATTGAATTGAATATTTTAAAGGCAAAACGGCTATCGTAGAAAAAAATATTATGTAATTGTGTCTTCCCGAATGAGAGCACAATAACAATAACAATTTTGTGATGTTGCGCAAACGAGAATAGAATAGTTTATACTACATGAAGCTGTATGTATTACAATAAATTCGCGGACGTCCGCGGTCCTTGTCCTCCGCCACTACTAGGGGCCTTGCCTTAGAGCGCCTTCAAGTATTAGGTACGTATTATATTTTAATTTATTTGGTTCAAATATATTTGTATAGGTAATAAGATATTCAGAAATTCTGTCGCCAAGTAGCAGTGCGTAAACATTGCTGTGTTCCGGTGTGAATGACACTGTAGCTGCAGTCTTAGCACGATTTGCCAAGACGATCAACGTAGAAACGTCATTTTCGGTATTAGCTAGGTCGATAACTACGTCATACTCCACACCGAACTGTCAAGATTACGAAGTCTTGGCAAATCGTGCTAAGACTGCAGGTGAAATTAGCGGACACAAAAGATTTAATATCTAATGTGTTAAGGATCGGCAACGCGCTCGTGATTCTTCTGGTGTTGCTAGCATCTGAGCTGCGGTAACTGCTTACCATCAGGCAGGCCGCAGGCTTGCTTGCCACCTTGGTAATTAAAAAAGAAAAACATTGTTTTAGATAATTTTAGTAACAATATCTTCATTACGCTGATCTTTTAACTATTACACACATTTAATCAATATTATATCGTATTCAATTTACACAACAGCAAATATATGTAGTAAAAACAGTTTAGAAACGTTTTCCAAACACTACAACGGTAACAAAATCGAAGTTGTATTTAGAGCACATAAAAATTCCCCCGGGGACCAGGAAAACAACACTGCGCTAAAAACCTTGATATTGGCTCTGAAAGTCATGGACCCGTTTTAAGACCGAAACACGTCTTATTTTGGTATTTTTTCTTCAAATACTCGTATATGTTTCAGAACTACAATAATAGCATCAATTTGATCTTATAGATATTGTAATGTAACAAGGCGGTAAATGGATTGTATGAGAGGAAGGTAATAAGGCACAGCCAAGTAAAAATAATATAATAAAATAAAAATTATAAAAAGGCGACGGATTGCCTCCATATTAAATTTTATAAAAGAAATATAGGTACATCACTTCCACAACTAAAATAACTTGAACAATATTTTATAAGCTAAGACCCATCAAACCGTTTAGGTGGTACTTTAGGCCGTGCTAAATAAATAGATGACTCTTTCCAGGGCAGTCAAGCAAAGATTTTAGTATTTGGTAAATACATAGTATTCAGGCAAAAAGCTTGTTGTAACCAACACTATTCAGAAGCATAAACATTAACTTAATTCAAGTGCGATCAAGTTTAATCAATTCCGGAAATCATCTTCTGGGATTTTGCCTTTTTAGTCTTTTTTTATTACTGGGATTGACCGTACACAAGAAAAAGCATGTCTCTGGTGATATTTATAAGTTTCATTAATAGTTTCCTGTTACCTGGATATACCTATACATCTGCCAACAGCTCTAAATTATTCTAGACTTAAAAGTGTCGATCTTAAACCTTAAACCAAGCCTGCTTCTTTATAAGCACATTTATTTATACTTATTTGTATATAATACGATTAAAATGAATATAAGTACATATTTATGTCGTAACGGGACAAATCGTCGAGAAAGTAAAAATTCAAAATAAACCACGACTAAGATCATAAAAAAAGTTTTATTTCAATATTTAGTATTCGCGCAAGTATCAGAAATCATTAAACGTAAATTAAAATGTACTGTTAGTGTAAAATTGTATGAATCCGTAATACATTTGTGTATGGGTTGCCTACGTGACATGTGGAAGACATCAACGGGAGCGCAGTACACACGGTGGCGTGGCGTATGAGGAAAAACAACGTTTAATACCTATTGCATGATTGAAAACATGAACTAATGACGTCCTTTGTATACTGAGATATTCTCATATTATTATTTGACAAAAAATATCCCCACAGTATTCGCCCAGACCTTTTTACCCGACTTTAAAAAAAGAGGAGGTTCTCAATATGACTGTATTTGTTAAATTCTTAAACTGAAAGGTCATATTGATTATTTATCATAGGAATATTGAATTATTATAAATTTATATTACACTCGCAGGGTATCGGGTTAGAATTGCATCCCCCCATCTCCTCTCGTTGGGTGTCGTAAGAGGCGACTAAGCGAGAACAGGAAGACGGGCAGCAGCGTCTTTCTTTTGGATTTATCTTCCCCCAATAATGCGATACTCAAGCCGCTTGCCACGCGTGGGGATTATGGCAACCCCTCCCTTCTAAGGGAGAGGCCTTTATTCAGCAGTGGACGTCTATCGGCTGCTAATGATATTACACCATCCAGGAGTCATTCTATAATGGTAAAAACCGCAAAGAAACGAATTGTATAATTTAGAAGAAGTAAACGAACAATCCAACATAAGCAGACTTTGTTTTATACTTATTCATTTGCTTGTCTTTTTGAGCATTGTATATTGGGAACCTATTAACGTAAAATTATACCTAATTTTTCGTCAAACGCATCCTTTGGGAAGTACGCCGATGACGTCAGACGGTTATTGCAGCTCGCTCTAATTAAATTAATTTGAATAAACAATAATCAGTGAGCGTGTGTGGGTCGAATATATGTATTATTTCATCTCTAACGTGCATACGCTTGGTGATTGCCTATAGTGTAATGTCTACGATCGTTTGCATTGTACTGCTGTGCGTCACCTGTTACTAATTTGTTGAGTCCAGTGTACTCGTAGTTCTAAAACGTTAAAGCAATGCTCTAGACACCGGAGCACATCAAGGATATTCTTCTGTTGGTTCGCTGAGGCCTACTATAATTTGGTATATGAATTAATATGATCATCACCATTATCAGCCTATATACTGATGTAGGTAATTATTATAAGTAGGTTTTAACCAATAGAAGCAAGGAGTTTATGCGAAGATCGTGTCTGATGAAATTCGAATCGACAACCTTTTCAATCAGATCACTGTACTTACTTTATAAGACCGTGAAAAACATGAAGCAAAGTTCCTTTTATAATATAAATAATTTGTTACGTTTTAAAGCCGTACTACTTGGTGCATATTGCATGTAACCATTTATAAATAAATGTAACAGCAATAAATTCATAGTAATCGCGCATTGAACTTGTCTACAAGTATTGCACTACTTACTATTTCAAAGAAACATTTTTTGGAACATCAAAATCGCGGTCGCCGCGGGACATAAACAACATACTATACATGTTGATGGATAAAAACTTACGCGTTATGCACCGCACACAGTCGAACAACTCGGCATGAAAGGAAATGTGGACGCTATTTGTGAGCAAATAGCGCTTAAAACGGATCATTACAACGTGTAACCATGAAAAGCGTAGCGTCAACAGTAACTTATTTAAAATAATGTCATACGTAATCTTCTTTTTTTGTATCGTTATGAATACCAGTATGTTTAAGAATGATGAATTTTAACTAATGTGAGGATACACTGTCGCTGATGCTGATCTTATTGTAACAAGACAAACACTGTTTAGAAAAAAGTGAAAAAATGACAAGCCCGATGAGTTTATTGCCGGATCTTTTCAGTTGAGGCCGCGTTGTGATCCGGTGTTAGCATTTAAAAAAAATTGACCGTTCAAAAGTGCTAGCGTTAAGCCTATTTGAAATAAATGATTTTGAATTTATACTATTAGTACCCCCTATTAGTCAACCGTTGTCTGAGGCGGCTTCAGGCTAAATCATCATCATCATCCGCAGCCGAAAGACGTCCACTGTTGAAGAAAGGCCTCCCCCTTAGAAAGGAGGGGGTGTCTTAAGCCCCACGCTTAGCAGGCGTCTTAGGGATCACATAGGTGGTAGGTAATCTAATAGAAAAACTCTGCAGGCTATCATCTTGTTTTCCTTTTGTCACCTCTTACGAACACCCAACGGGGGCAGATGAAAGGGTGCTTTTCTTACCCGGATACCCCACGGGTATATGTACATCTACATACATAGACATAATAATAAAATAATAATAATAATATCTTGGGACAATTTACACACGGTCATCCGATCCCAAACTAGGCAGAGCCTGTACTATGGAAACCAGACAACTGATACTAATACTTATATACTTTTTTTTTTGTAAATACATACTTGAATAGATAAACAACACCCAGACACTTGGCGGGAATCGAACCCACGACCCATTGGTTAGCAGGCAGGGTGTCTGACCACTAGACCAACGGGCCCGTCACATAATTACATACACAGACATAGTTGCACCTTTGACAATCTCACCCTTCAGCTACGCTATTAATGGGTAACACGGGTACTCAGGATAAAAGTAGAGGTACTATTTTGGCAAGGTGGCCGACAAGAAGTCGATGAAATGAGCCAATTTTCTTAGTAGCAATAGCATCGGATCAACGCTCTAGTTATGCGGTAATTATTAAAAAATCCTTACTCAGTGCTCACCTACCTATGCCACTTCTGTGCAATATTTCATGCTTTTCAACCTACTGATTCAAACTGTGCGTTCTATTAATCAGTGTTTATAATTTTATGTTATTTGATGATCACCATCATTGGGCATCAACATCGATGGCGAATACATCACTCACTTTTGTTTTGTCGATTATATAGTCATTATGGCAGAGTCGCTGGAGGACCTCAATACGATGCTCAGCGACCTCAGTAGCGTTTTCCAGGTGGGTCTTAAAATGAACATGGATAAGACGAAGATCATGTCTCATGTCCATGTTGCACCCGTACCGGTAGTTGTTGGGAACGATACAATCGAAGTTGTTGACCACTACGTATATCTAGGACAAATTATCCAGTTAGGTGGGTCCAACTTCGACAAAGAGGTCGCCCGAAGAATCCAACTCGGATGGGCATCGTTCGGGAAACTACGTGACATCTTCTCATCAGAAATTCCGCAGTGCCTGAAGACAAAGGTTTTTAATCAGTGTGTGTTGCCAGTGATGACATCCGTAATGAGGAGATTCGCCGAAGAATCAAGGCCACTGACATAGCTCGGAGTGGCGACCACGAACCGAAAGACATAGCGTAGGCAGGCCTCCCACTAGGTGGACCGACGATATTGTTCGCGTCGCAGGCAACCGGCGGATGCAAATAGCAAATTGTCATTCATTATGGCGGTCTAAGGGGGAGGCCTCTGTTCAGCAGTGGATGTCTACTAGCTGGTGATGATGATGATGATGATGATGATGATGATGATGATGATGTTGATGATCACCCCGTGGGGTGTCCGGGTAAAAATAGCACCCTCCCATCTCCTCCCGTTGGGTGTCCGTAAGAGGCGACTAAACATGGCAACTTTAAGAGTAAACTATTTTCCTTTAATCTAGTGCCTTCGCCTCTCTGTCAGTGCTCTACGATAAATAATGAGTACGAACAAACTGCCCATCATATACTTTGGGAGTGCAGTCTCTGGCAACATGAGCGTAGCCTTATGCTAGACAGTTTGGTTGTGACATCTGGAGTCGTATATTACATGGACCTTGTGGCGACTAAGGAGAACTTCCGTGCGTTCAAACGTTTTTGCCATACCTATTATTGGAAACAAGTTTGAAAAATCAAATAGGCCCCTATAAATTATTAGCTAAATCCGTGGTGCCTTACGGGTGGACTAGCCTTCGTTGGTCCGCCTGTAAGAGTCTTCTTTTTAAGGTTGTATCGACCGTTTATTAATTACTTGCTTGTCTCCCGCTTTGCAAAGGAGGGAAGTGGAATATATGTATTTCCAACTCCTCCTATCTACCTTTTTAATTAAATTTGTTGCGGGTTCCAAGACAATTTAGCGTTTCCCTGGGACTCGCCGAGGGTCAAACTTTGGTGTCTTCAGTGGTGACCACTATAGATCCTGGCTTAACCACTGGCCCACCACTGTTACTCCTCCAGGAGTAACAGTGGTGGGAATGAGTGGTGGGATTAGTGCCAAAAAAAAAAGAGGCGACTAAGGGAAATCAAGAAGACGGGCAGCAGCGTCTTTCTATAGGAATACCTACCATTTATCATGCGATCTACAAGACTCTTACCAAGTGTGGGCATCATGGCAACCCCTTCCTTCTAAAGGGATGCCTTTTGTTCAGCAGTGGACATGCTTCGGCTGCTGATGATGTTTAATTTGATGATTACGTTGGTGGCGTGTTGTATCACTGAGTGAGTTTGTTTCCCGTAGTAACTATTATCCCGCATTGAACGGCTAAGTGTTAAAATCTCTCTCATAGTAATATTTTTCATGGTAAGTTTACTTACTATATAAACAGTGCAATTATTGACAAGACGCGGATAAGATGTAAGTCAACACTGTACATTTTCAAGGAACAAGTGGAGATATTATATTAATAAAACAATTAACTCTATAAAGATTTTTTTATGTAACCCAAACGTGATATTTAAAAATAACTTTTAAGAGCTCTTTGCCTTATTCCTTCTTTAACCTCATAAAAGTATTAAAATGTATCATTGGCACATACATTTTAAGATCATATTACCATGTACTTATGAATTTTATGTGCAAACGCTACTATTTTACAGATTTTCCTTTCCGTGTGTTGGAGGCCCTGGCGTGTGCAGGCTAACGGTATCGCTCACGTGTCTCCGCAAAGCCATCGACCCTCAGCGGCCTCTGCGCAATATTCTACGCGCAATACAACACATCACCGAAATATCAGGTCTTAACACAAATCTCCAATCTCCACTACAATCAACCTTACATGTTTATATTTAAGTAACATTTTCCTACGTACATTCCCTGGCGAATAATATCTCGAATCCCTTTAAAGTACGTGATGCTTCAATCGATCGCCAGAATGGTTTTAGTTACGCAATCGATTTTCGGATTTGTTGCTAACGTTTTTAAGTTGAATGTTCTGTGAAAGGAAAACAGATCTGATGATTAAGTAAAAAGCTAAGTTTTTTATTCATACATTTATGTTCTTCATGTATTATTTAGTAGGTATTACAGGCGAATCAAAACAATAAGATGGTATTCGTGAAATTTCCACAGTATTATGTTATTTGTAATGACGCAAGAGAAAACTCTAGACAGAATTGTAATGTTGAAGGCCAAGTCGTATAATATTATTAAATAATTCTTTGTAAGGAATTCAAACAGGCTACTATTTCTTCTGTGTTAACTGTAATAGGTAATAATTAGAAGTTATTAAGGTTAATAGCGTAGCTGAAGGATAAGATTGTCACAGGTGCAATTATGTCTGTTTGTATATAATTATATCGCTGCTTTCGGGTGACCCTCCTAAGGCATGATATCAGTTTTGAATGATTTGACCAAACTGCCCCAAAAGCGCTCTTAAATTTCGAGATGAGTATGTTATGTAAATATGTACGTATGCCAATTTCTTAAACTCAAACTCAAAAATCTTTATTTCAAATAGGCTTAACGTTAGCACTTTTGAAAGGTAATTTTTTTTTTAAAGCTACCACCGGTTCACAACGTGGCCTCAACTGAGAAGATCCGGCAAGAAACTCAGCGGGCTTGTCATTTTTTCACTTTTTTTTTAAACATTGTTTTGTTACAAATGAATCGACATTAGCGATAGTGTGTCCTGCCGTTTGAAACATAAAGCAAGGGAGAAAAGAAGAAAACAATAAATTACGACAAAAATTACAAAAAACTAAAAAGCCAAAGGGGTAGTAGTCGGACCAGTCCCCCTAAGCAGCACCCGCGCACGAGTTGACTCGAGCAGCAGCCATCACTCCCCTCAACCATATTAGAGGGAAGGGGGTGACCCGCCACACGAAGCCGCCACAAGCAAAGACTTTTCATGACCGAACTAAAATCACAGTGACTCACATTTAACTTCTGCTGTTAAGCAGTACCTCGTCAGGCAAGACACAAAACACTTAGGCAATGCATACATCCTCAACGGCGGAATGGAATTTAACTTATGATATTATGTCTTTAGATTCATCTTAGTTGTGGAAGTGGCATCGGCTATATACATATTTTTTCAACATAATACGCCCATCAGCCGCAATTTTTTTCTGAATATAGGTATCAAATAATCAGAACCTGTACTATGGTAACCAGACAACTTATACATGTAGGGATGAAACGGAACGTATGAATGGACGGGTGAACGGAACGTGAAAAGTGTGAGCGAGAAAGGTAGATGGAGTGAGGGAGAAGGAACGACTGACGAGCGGACGCTTTTGCTAGCACACAAATTGTATTTTATTAAAAAGTAGAAAATAAGGAAGTGTGAAAATAAACAGAAAAAAGGAAGAAGGCGTTTTATTTGAACAAAACATAATTATAGTGAGAAAGCATTCTATACTACATACATATACCTAGTTTTTTGCACATACTTATAAGTAACACCCGGCGAGGTCCGAACGGAGTACCCACAATCTCCCCATAGCGTTGATGAAGAAGAACAGGGAGGTATTTTGCGACAGAGTTTGGTCGCTGGAAACAAATGAGGAAAATCGAGATTCCTTCAGCGACCAGCACAGCACTGTAACGTCCCATAGACCACTCGCCAGGAACACAATGCCACTAGGAAAACGCAATGTAGCACTCTTGGGTTTTCTGCTCTATATCTTATAACCAACTGTTCGTCTCTACATAGAGACTTTAGTCATTTCGGTTGTTATGTCTCATATGGACAAGAAATCCTATATCTGCTATACTCATGAGAATGCTGCCTAAGTCGCTCCTACCGCGCTTTATAAGGAACAGCAAAATTGAATATTTTTGTGTAATAAATGATTCATATACACACTTGGATCAATTCTGGCTGATTGAATGGAACTCATTCAATCAGCCAGAATTGATCCATCGGATTGACTACTTTGTGATTTCATAAGAAACTAGCTGCTGCTCACGGCTTCACTCGCTGAATTAAGTAGCTGTATTAATTATTATTATTATTGACGGGTCCGTTGGTCTAGTGGTTAGACACCCTGGCTGCTACCCGATGGGTCGTGGGTTCGATTCCCACCAGGTGTCTGGGTCGATTCCCACCAGGTATTAAGTATGTATTTTCAAAAAAGAATATAAGTATTATCAGTTGTCTGGTTGCCATAGGCTCTGCCTAGTTTGGGATCGGATGACCAAGATATTCTTAAAAATATATATATCAGTTTGATAATTGGCACTGCCTCAATAATGATTGTACAAAAAACGTAAAAAAAATAAAAATTTTTTTTTTAGAATTTTCCAAGATTCTTTTATTAAACATTTGCTGATAGTCAAAATACACTACATACATAACTGTTGTATCACTGGGCGAAGAAATAGTAGGACCCATACTTTTTTTAGACCAGTGATAGCTTAGCTTAATAATCGCCAACCAACAAGATTGCTTAATTTATTAAGATAGGAATATCCCCTAAACTTTTACACGTGTAAAACAACGTATGAGTAAACGTGATGTGGCGAGGATATTTGTAAAACACTAGAGTCCACAAAGGTTAACTTAAAATTTATTAAAAAGTTCTAGATTATCATAGAGTCACGTGAACAGATTGTGTTTATGAGAAAATACGGCTCGGTAACAGTATTAATAGAAATGCTAACAGACTGGCTGCATACACGTGACCGTATCTTTTTTTTTAATTTATAGAAGGAATGATATACATAATTATACAATGAGGTCGCAATAATAGGGTGATCTATTTAATTTTGGGCTGGTTAGCCTCAATTTAGAAGGTCTTAGGAAAGTGAAGGTGAAATGAAATGTTCTTTCATAAAATATACATAAAGTGTTACTGTACTTGTTTAAATATCTGTTCTTACCGAAAAGCGAAAACATTAAATTATTTTTGAAATAAAATAATCTTTTGCTTCATTGACATTTTAGTGCCATATGATAAAGCACGCCAGCTTAACTACAACAATAGAACAAAAGTTCTGAAACGGAAATCACTCAGTTATCAAAACAGTTACTTTTATTAAAGCACTGCCAATACAAAATCCAATCCAATTTCACATCACACACAACCCAAGCCAATCTTACTAACTGCAGTAATTTAACGCTACTCAAAGGTAGACTTATCTCTGGCTATTAAATACAGTCATCATCATCATCATCATCAGCAGCAGCCGAAACGTCCACTGCTGAACAAAGGCTCCCCCTTAGAAGGGAGACGTTACCATAATCCCCACGCTTAGCAGGCGACTTGGGGATCGCAGGATAGGTGGTATGTAATCCAATAGAAAGACGCTACTGTCCGTCTTCTTGTTTTCCCTTAGTTGCATATTGAGCAACCCACATATTGAGAAACTGTCGGGTAGGCTAAGCTCGGCGGCTTATGCGGTTAAGAAAATTAGATATGTCACTGATGTTGAAACCGCTATAATTGTTTATTTTAGTTATTTTCACAGTATTATGTCTTATGGCATATTGCTGTGGGGATCTTCCGCAGATCTTAACACTATTTTTATTCTGCAGAAAAGAGCTGTGAGATCTATTTACAATCTAGCTCCTACTGATACACTAAGGCAGAAATTTAAAGAAATAGATATTCTAACGATTATATCACAATATATTTATGAAAATTTGTTGTATGTAAAGAAAAACATAAGTGTTTTTGCAAAGAATAGTGACCATCATAATGTTAACACCCGGAACAAACACAATCTTACTGTACACTCCACGCGTCTCCACAGAATTAGCAATTCGTTCATTGGCCAAGGTATCCGTTTCTATAATAAACTGCCATAGGATATCCGAGACCTACCAATAAATAAGTTTAAAAGCATTATTAAAAGCCGGTTATCTAAAAAAGGCTACTATAAAATCTAGGATTACCTGGAGGATAAAGCTGCTTGAGCTTAAACTGCGATGCTCATGCAAGCCTCTAAGAAATATTATATGTAAAAATTATTAAAAAAATACATACTTATATTAAAAAATTATAAGCCCACTGAGTTTCTTGCCAGATCTTCTCAGTAGAGGCCGCGTTGTGATCTGGTGGTAATTGTAAAAAAGTTGATAATATGTAAGTGCCCTCGTTAGGCCTATGCATAATAAAGATATTTTGAGTTTGAGATTATTATACATAACTATACCGAACTACGAGTATATATAAATACAGACACAAAAGAAAGTGAGAAAACAAAATCTAGATTTCAATCTTCTACTCGTATCGTATGGTTTTATGTTAATGCAGAATTCATTAAGTATATTTTCATTGTCATTTCCAAAACAATACGTAAGTGTTTTCGGGGAAAGGTATAAATTAGAAATTGTAAAGCCAGACTTAGAAATTCTAATTTATGAAAAGTAACAATACTTTCAATGTCACGTGTTTCACGTGCGTTAGGCAATCTTGTCCAAGGTTGATGCTCAGATTACAGCTTATACGACTTTTTTAACAACATATTGACAACATTTTCTCCAGATGTTAAGGTATGCGCTGCCAATGGGAGACCCCATTGCGTTGCCGCTCGTTGCCTGAGACATCTGTTGTTGAGGAGAAATTTCTTCAGCTGCAGCGCGCTTAACACTTGAACACAGAATTTTTTACACAGCGCTACTTTGCAACAGAATATCTAATGATATATATCACTAAGCAGTCTTTGGAAAATATAAATGAATTTGACAGGCCAGACCAACAGGTCTGGCCACTATCCAATAGGACGTGAATTTGATTCTTACCAAGTGCCTGGGGGTTTTATCTATTTAAGTAAGTATTATTTTAAAAAAGAGTATATTAATAAGTATTTATATTTTTCTAACTCCTCCTATATACTTTTCTAATTAAATTTGTTCCAAGACAATTTAGCGTTTCCCCCAGACTCGCCGAGGGTCAAACCTTGGTGTCTTCACTGGTGACCACTGTAGATCCTGGCTAACAGGAGTCACAGTGGTGGGAATGAGTGGTGGGATTAATCCCATAAAAAATACTAATAAGTATCAGTTGTCTGGTTTCCATAGTACAGGCTCTGCGTAGTTTGGGATTGGATGACCGTGTGTAGCTTGTCTCAGAATATTATTATTAACTAGAGGGCATTTCAACATCTGAAAAGACAAAATAACAAAGGTTAGTAAAAGAAGATATACGTTACTCTACGTAGCGGATTTATTAGAACCAACTGTTGTTTCATTCATAAACGCCCAGAATAAGTTGCTTGTGTGTAAAAACTTTTACGCTTTTTTGTATAAACCGAAAGTACCTACACTTATGTTCACAAACATTAAAATCTCAAGTGTACGTTTTTATTTAAAAATAGAATTAACATATGCTAAATATAAAGTACCTGTATGAGTAATCATGTTATACATGCATACTTTTTTAATAAAATAAATATTTTTTATACAACTTTAATAGTAACACACGTGACCGAATTTTATTCCGCTCATAGGTTGGAGCAACCCTATCGCAGGTTGCTGATCACGTTTTCTGTTATAGGTCTAGACCTATATGGAAAATTCCCAGTGAATATTTTTGTCTAGACAAAAATATTCACTGGGAATTTTCCATACGATTTTTGAATTTTTCTCTGGTTAAATTTCATAGGATCAAATTAATATTCTATTATTTTCAATCATTATAAATTATAATTTGAGACACTTTTAGTAATATCCTTCATTATCATTGATAAATGACTACTTAAATAAAGTGTGAAAAGAAAATTAGAATTATCTGTATTAGTCATTACATTTTCAGTCTTGAGTCTCGAATAAGATATTCCTATTACAAAACGCTACATGATGCTCCCCTCCCATATGGTGTTTTCTTCTGCGTCAACAATTTTTTGTTAGTCATACATATACAGTATGATTACATAATCGGGTCTTATATGTGGTTGCGAGATGTCATGCATAATGTTTCGTAAGAGGTCGCTCACGTGGCTACTACTGATCCATTTCGTATTAATTTCCAGCATTATACATTATTTTTACCCGACTACGGAACGGAGGGAGGGTTATGATTTTAACAAGAATGTATGTATGTATGTATGTATGTATGTATGTATGTATGTATGTATGTTCATCTGTTCCCGAATATCTTCTAATCTACTTAACATAATTAGACAAGAAGGGTGTCGTTAGAAGCGTCTTGATTGTCCGCTGGTTATAGGCTATATAATATTACATTAAATTCAATGTGGCGCCATCTACAGGACAAAAACTTCTGAAGTAAAACAAAAATATTTTTTGATTAAGTTGAAATTAGGTACACATGTATATTTCTGTTGCCCAAGCATGATCGTGTAAAGTAAATAATCATCATCCTCAATATATATAAAAGGAGATGTCCTGATTGATTGACTTATTAACTGACTGACAGACAACGCACAGCCTAAACCGCTGGCTCTAGAGACTTGAAATTTGGGAGGTGTATTCTTCACCATACGTAAACGCACACTAAGAACGGAATTTTCAAAATTCGCATCCTAAGGGGTCCAAATAGGGAGTTTTAAGTTTTATAAAAAAGCGTTATAATTCATGAACGGTTGGTACTAGAGCCTTGAATTTTCACACGCAGATGCCTCAAAGAAAATAAACATTGACGTGTTTTTGCATTTCTCGAAATTTTCTAAGTAGAAGTTACAGGACCTCAATTTTTGTGTAAAATAAATATTTTACAATTTCTTAATACATTTCATTGTTTTCCGATACAATATGATAGATAGGATTAAGACGAAGTCAGGTTTAAGAAACTATGAGGGTTTTAAGGTCAAAATAGGACCCCTAAGTTAAAAATCTCGCGTGTGGTGTCTTTTAAAATGTAATTGGAAACAGTTTTTTTATATTTTATAAGCGGTAGGCATGAGTTATATCATGGGTTTTAAAACTAAAATACGACATCGATGTTTAAAATTTGAATCTGATATGATTTCAAAAGTGATGGGAAAAATCATATTGTTTAGTTAAACTATTTTGCTAACTGCTGCGTTAGCTCAAGTGTGGCTTCTAAGTGCACGCAAGGTTTCAATTCAATAAGAGGCTGCCGAGAGTGTTCGCATATGCGCGCACCCGCGTCATGCTGACACCTAAAAAAAAAAGCTGCCGCCTCGCTCCTCAGCCATAAGCCCGGACAAATAACGGGCCACCATCGGAGTTGTTGGTTGGACGTTTGGGCTGTGGGCCCTACATGTCCATTGAGTACGGGGCGTTTTAGTAGGTAAGATACTCCGGTTCGGAGCTAGGTACCGAATCAAACAAAAAAAAAACCGGTCATGTGCGAGTCTGACTCGCGCATCGAGGGTTCTATACCTTCTTTGCGCGTATTAATGTTATTGATTTCAATTCAATAAGAGGCTGCCGAGAGAGTTCGCAAACGCGCGCACCCGCGTCAAGCTGCCACCTAAAAAAAAAATGCTGCCGCCTCGCTCCTCAGCCATAAGCCCGGACAAATAACGGGCAACCTTCGGAGTTGTCGGTTGGACGTTTGGGCTGTGGGCCGTACATGTCCATTCAGTACGGGGCGTTTTAGTAGGTAAGATACTCCGGTTCGGAGCTAGGTACCGAATCAAACAAAAAAAAACCGGTCATGTGCGAGTCTGACTCGCGCATCGAGGGTTCTATACCTTCTTTGCGCGTATTAATGTTATTGATTTCAATTCAATAAGAGGCTGCCGAGAGAGTTCGCAAACGCGCGCAACCGCGTCAAGCTGCCACCTAAAAAAAGAAAGCTGCCGCCTCGCTCCTCAGCCATAAGCCCGGACAAATAACGGGCCACCATCGGAGTTGTTGGTTGGACGTTTGGGCTGTGGGCCCTACATGTCCATTGAGTACGGGGCGTTTTAGTAGGTAAAATACTCCGGTTCGGAGCTAGGTACCGAATCAAACAAAAAAAAACCGGTCATGTGCGAGTCTGACTCGCGCATCGAGGGTTCTATACCTTCTTTGCGCGTATTAATGTTATTGATTTCAATTCAATAAGAGGCTGCCGAGAGAGTTCGCAAACGCGCGCACCCGCGTCAAGCTGCCACCTAAAAAAAAAAAGCTGCCGCCTCGCTCCTCAGCCATAAGCCCGGACAAATAACAGGCCACCATCGGAGTTGTTGGTTGGACGTTTGGGCTGTGGGCCCTACATGTCCATTCAGTACGGGGCGTTTTAGTAGGTAAGATACTCCGGTTCGGAGCTAGGTACCGAATCAAAAAAAAAAAAGCCGGTCATGTGCGAGTCTGACTCGCGCATCGAGGGTTCTATACCTTCTTTGCGCGTATTAATGTTATTGATTTCAATTCAATAAGAGGCTGCCGAGAGAGTTCGCAAACGCGCGCACCCGCGTCAAGCTGCCACCTAAAAAAAAAGCTGCCGCCTCGCTCCTCAGCCATAAGCCCGGACAAATAACGGGCAACCTTCGGAGTTGTCGGTTGGACGTTTGGTCTGTGGGCCCTACATGTCCATTCAGTACGGGGCGTTTTAGTAGGTAAGATACTCCGGTTCGGAGCTAGGTACCGAATCAAACAAAAAAAAACCGGTCATGTGCGAGTCTGACTCGCGCATCGAGGGTTCTATACCTTCTTTGCGCGTATTAATGTTATTGATTTCAATTCAATAAGAGGCTGCCGAGAGAGTTCGCAAACGCGCGCAACCGCGTCAAGCTGCCACCTAAAAAAAAAAGATGCCGCCTCGCTCCTCAGCCATAAGCCCGAACAAATAACGGGCCACCATCGGAGTTGTTGGTTGGACGTTTGGGCTGTGGGCCCTACATGTCCATTGAGTACGGGGCGTTTTAGTAGGTTAGATACTCCGGTTCGGAGCTAGGTACCGAATCAAACAAAAAAAAAACCGGTCATGTGCGAGTCTGACTCGCGCATCGAGGGTTCTATACCTTCTTTGCGCGTATTAAAGTTATTTAATCAATATAAATATAAAAGGATAAGTCCTGACTGACTGACTGATTGACAGACCACGCACAGCCCAAACCGCTAGCCCTAGAGACTTGAAATTTGGGAAATGTATTCTTCACTATACGAAAACGCACACTGAAAACGGAATTTCCAAAATTAGTATATCCTTAGGGGTCCAAATAGTGGGTTTTATGTTTTATAAAAAAAGCATTATAATTCGTGAACGGTTGGTACTAGAGCCTTAAATTTTTACACGCATATGCTTAAAAAAAAAATAAACAATTACGTGTTTACGAAATATATTTAGTAAAACTAAGTAAATATTACAGCGATACTAACTTAATTCTAATAATTCTACGTGATTTGTAACGAATTATAAAGCCCCAAAATAAATAAAATAAAAAATAAGTTTTAAAAACTAAAACCCGACTACGGATAAAATCGCAGTCTAAAAAGTAGAAAACAAGGAAAGAAAATATTTCTTGTCAGATATACTTATCTACCAACGCCTTAAGCAATTAATTATCGTCTAGTAAGTAGATAATTTGTATATTTCAATTTAACGTATTATAAGTATAATTACTATAGATTGTAGCCGTAGTCGCATGCCACCTTGCTAATGTCGAAATGTTATATTGTCCCGTTGGGAACACAAAATTCAGGATACACTTCGACGACTAGCAGCTGACCAGAGCGCCTAGACAAGATGCAATCGCTTCATAGCGAATCTATTTCTTCATTCGCTAACGGTGTTAATTCCCTACAATTTGTCACGTGATTTTTCGATGACTTATGTCATTCTCATACATTTTTAAACTTTGTATTAGCGATAGTGCTTGTAGAATGTTACATTGTCTAGGGGGACAGATCGCCGACTTATGTACATACGAAAACGCCACGACGGATCATCAGGCATCAGTGGCATGCGACTACGGCTACAATCTATAGTAATTATACTTATAATACGTTAAATTGAAATATACAAATTATCTACTTACTAGACGATAATTAATTGCTTAAGGCGTTGGTAGATAAGTATATCTGACAAGAAATATTTTCTTTCCTTGTTTTCTACTTTTTAGACTGCGATTTTATCCGTAGTCGGGTTTTAGTTTTTAAAACTTATTTTTTATATTCATTGAATATGGGCTTTAATTCTTTAGGAGTACCTAAAAGTAACGTCAATATCACATAATAGAGAAATATTTAATGTGTTTCGTGTAGTTTGCCGGTAATTGTACTACACATCATTTGTAAATTTAAAACCATTTTATAACAAAATAAATTTATTATAACGATATTAATCGTGGTATCGTAGACAAGATTTGAGCTTGGAATCTGTATATGATCATATAGACTTAGGGCTATGATTAGGTTCCAATTATTAATTTAAAATACTACGTATGTAGTGCTTGGAAGAAGTGTAGGCAGACTTCTTGTATTACATGTCGTTTGTTCGACTTGGTTCGACCTAACCATTGACTGTATCGGTTGCTCTAAAATGAAAATACCTACATACAGAGTTGCAGAAAAGTAGGTATGGCCTTTCGATAGCTGGCCTAGAATGTTTTATTTAAAAACCTGTGTATACCTAAATGAAAAAAAGAAATTAAAAACGATCTCATAATGAACTACTAACACATAATTTTATTGAAAATACTTAATCAAACCAGGTTGAAAATATAACAAAGCGCATTCATACCACACAATTAATTTGAGAAACTACGATCCTAATCAAACTCACGGCGGTAAATCCAACAAGTTTAACCAACTAAGCAGTAAATATTATACATAAGGGCGCAGAGGCATAGGTGCACTAACATTCTTTACTATCACAATCTGCAGGCTTAGTACGAAGGACAAATCTTGACAGATAAGTGTGAGTATGACGTTACTATGACGTAGTATTTCACATTTTTGACGTTCCGGTGTTGAAAACTACGCGAGTATGGCGTAGTTTTCACACCGATCTATCAAGACTGCAAGTCGTGCTAGGCCTGCTGGTATAATGGAAGACTGACACGATCTGGTGCAGGATCAACAATTTTACATGCTAATTTGACGCATGCGCCGGCACTCATTCATTATCTTACTTTTTAGGATAATCAAGTGATTGTGACTGTTCTAATTAGTAAGGATAAACTAAACAATATTGTCAATCGCCGCAGGATTTGAATCCGTGACCTCTGGCTTGCAAAGCAAAAAAAAAAAATCTTTATTCCAATAAATGATTATGCTTAAAATTACCTGCGCTCCCACATTATGTCACCACTTGTAATGGGAGACACTCTTTTTCATAGGTACAAATAAGTTTTTCTGAATAAGATAAAGAAAAACAAATAATAAAAACAATGACTTATGCATACTTGTGGCGTGTGTATAGTGTACGTATTGTGTGGGCGAGTGTGTATGTGTGTAAATTTGTCTTTCACACACATTTGGCTAAATGTGATGGCCAATTGGATGGATACTTCGCCAAACTGAATCACAAAATTAGGTAACAGGTATGTTTTAGTTTTTTTTTTTGTAAAATTACATAAATATATAGTAGACTAGCTGACCCGCGCAACTCCGCCCGCGCTTTTGTTACTATTTGCTCCCCTTTTCTCCCTCCTCCCTTGATTTATTTCTCTCTATATCTCTCTCTTATAAGAAAAATCTAATTCTGAGCCCTCTCTCTCTCTCTCTTCTCTCTCTATCTCCTCTCTCTTTCCCCCCTGCTTCGGTCCCCGTCACACTCCCCCCTTCCTCTCCCCGTTTATTATTTATTTATTTATTTAATTCGTCATGCACAAATGTTGTACATAGGCGGACTTAGGGCCTCCGCCGACATGATACTTTTTGCATCCGCGTTCGGCAACTCAGTTGCTTTTCGGAAGCTTGATACCGCAGCCGATCGCGAACCCCCGCACACTACTAGCAGATAGCGACCAGCGATTTCGACGCTTTCCGGTCGCTGGATGCAGCAACCGCGCGCTACACCACGCACACTACAGATGCCAGTCACCGCGACTTTGGTAGTTCCGGGGTTCCCAACTTTAAGGATTTCTCCCTAAATAAATGGAGCATAATACATTGAACTATTTGAATTCTGATTACGTAACATTTATTAATGGGCAATGTTATTAATCTTAAAACCGACTTGTAGTTAAGATCTTAGTGTATAAAACTTGCTTCGAGGAAAATATATTGAGTTTGATTAATTTTGTTAAAATTTTATTCGTTGAAATATTTTTTCGTACCGTGCAAAGCCGCTTGTAGTGTATGAAATTTAAAACAATCTAAATAAATAGTTACCTAGGTACTTATTAGATATAAAATTAGTCACTACGTATAGTCGCTCCTGTTTGTTTGTTTCCTTAATCTAAACTAAACATTGAATTTTGACCCAATTTCTACAATTTACAATTGAGGGTTTCGGTACGTTTTAATATTATACGTAGGTATGTATAATTATAAGGTTTAAAACTCCGGCGAGGGAAGCTGATGTCAGTTAATATGTTATGTTAAGCACCGACTTCAATACATTTTCGTTATATAGTACTTTTTAGATCATAATAATATCGTTAAAGTCGGATTTTAATATACTAGAAATATTTTATTTAAACTTTTTATTGACTTTACCTATTATAACGCTCTGAATGCATGAAACTACCACGCAACTAGAACAACTATGCTAGACTTTACTAGGAACAAAACAGTGCATTATATACTAAAGTACCGAACTGATTTTGATGAAGCTATTACAACAAGAATTACCGCAATCTGATTTGTAGCTTTTGAGGAGTATGGGAATAAACATACATACATACACACACACACATATATGTATGTATATATGTCGCAGCCGGGTCATTACTATAGACTGTCAATCTATACTTATAATAAAACTGTAACAGGTCCAATTCTGTACATTGAAGATATTTTGAAAATTATTTTTGGAGGGCATTCTATAACCGATACTGAGGCCGAAAATGTATTTTTTTTTAATTATTGTCTGTCTGTCTGCCTGTCTGTCTGTCTGTATCACGGCTGAGCATCACGCCGAAACTACTGAATGGATTCCAATGAAACTTGGCATCATTTGAGATCTTACTACGAGGTAGGACATAGGATACTTTTTATCCCGTAATATAGCACGGTTCTTTCGGGAGAGGGGATTAAAGTCAAAATGGGTACTTGGTTATACGCTTGGTCAGATTTTATCAATTTTTCTTTATAATATAATAAATATTAGTAAGGGAACACTCATAGAGAGTTGTTATCAAGGTTTTGTAATCGATCGGTTTAAGCAACGTTAGGTAAGGTCATTAAATAGATGGGTGACCGTTTAACGCCATTTGAACTACGGGTCCGTGCTTCGGAGAGCAAGTAAAAAGTAGGTCCCAGTTTTTAACCGACTATAAAAAAGGAGGTTATGTATTCGATGCTAATGTCTGTTATTAAAAGTTTAGTTAACGTAAAAATAGCGCAGGCGGAGCTGCGTGGGTCAGCTAGTTAATATTAAATGTCCTGTTAATTCTAAAATGTAGGGTATGAGGTCAATAGTATCAAAGTCAAAGTCAAAATAACATTATTATGTATAGGTCCCACGGAGGCTTACACAAAAATCATTTTTACGCGGCCGCTACTGAGAAGATCTTGGAAGACACTCAGCGGGCATGTCCTTTTTTGTAATTTTTTTTAAACAATTGTGTAAACAGTTTTACAGATTATGTATAGGTAGCCTTAAAATTCTAAGCTTACATGATTTGAGCAGTTCACGCCCAGGCCACGTAGTTTTATCTAAATTACATGTAGATTTATAACTTTTCCTCATTTTATTTTATTTTGTTTTCTGTACACCATTGGCTACCTTCTTTTGTTAACTGATCGTTCCTTTCCATCCTAAGGTTGTCTGGAAGAAATCGCAACTTGCGATAAGACCGCCCAATGTATACCATTGTATATTTTCTTTGTACTTCTTTGTTTTCTGTACTTCTTGGTGTGCAATAAAGAGTTCTCTATCTATCTATCTATCTTTTATCCTCCAGGTAATTCGAGATTTTATAATAAGCCTTTTTTGACAATCGGCTTCAAAAGGTTTAAATTTCTTCATTGGAAGATCTCGGATATCCTGTGGCAGTTTGTTATAAAAGTATATACTTTGGCTCATAAACGATTTGCCTGTTCGGTGGAGACGCGTAGCATGTACAACAAGATCGTGTTTGGATTGTTAATTGACAAGTAAAGGTCAATGTCTTGTTGTGTCTTAAATGGAAGGTAGAAGTATCGTTTTCACAAATTGTAATGGGAAGGGAGACTAACGATAGCCGAAGGGGTTACTCGATAATACATATGCTTAGATGCCCATATAGTCTAACATATGTCAATTATTACATATGTATACGCGTCGAATACAGAACCTCCTTTTTGAAAGATGGCTAAAAATATAAAGTATAATTGGGGATAATTTGATTTGAGTTAGGGAGGAAACATTTTTAAGAGTAGTAGTCGGCCCGGTGCGGAACGAGACTCGTGCAATATGACTGTTCAGTGTAATAATAAATCTTGACGAAGCTAAAAGTTACCATGGACTCTTAATTCTTATAAAGCTGCACTGCTTCTTGCTTTACTAATAAAGCGAAAATATAAATCGCGGCGAAGGCCGTACTGGCTACATCCAATTACCAATTTTCAAAAACCTATGTGTACAAGCAAACATTATTATATATAATTCATGTAGATTTGTGTTAAAAATCATGTAGAAGGTGAAATACATATTTTTGCAATAAGTGCTTTCTTTGAAATTAAAAACCAAAGCAGCAATATTCCTTAAAAGTGGTAACTTAAATTGACCCCGAAAATAATCAAGAATACCAGAAAAAGCTGGTAACCCTAAGTCAAAACATGCCACACCAGCGGTACCGTGTGAATCCAATACACTGTAACTTCAGATACAGTGTTTTGAATTAACAACGTTCATTCGATTTCTTTTAACCTGTTTGATGTTATAGCATTCATAGTTTTTTTACTTTGTATGAAAAACACTGAGATATTACAATGCAAATTACACTGTAATTACTAAAAACTACAGGCCTGAATTAGTAAAATACGGCAGTGCATTGTCCAAATAATCTTCGCGGATTGCAAGATACAGTGTTTTGCCAAAACAAAGTAGAAGAGCTAGCGCGACGCGGCTGCGTCAATCAGATTGAGGCTGGGCTATCGATTTCGATTATTATTGGTCGATCTGGCCGAGAGCGACGGGGCGGCGCAGTGGCTGGAAAGTATGAGCTGATAAACTAATACGTACTGAAATTTAAAAATAAATATAGTATTATAAATACACTAAATTAAATTAAATCTATCTGGAGAGGATATGTTGTTTTTTAAATATGAATAAATTACAGCAACTATACAAGGAATGTGGAAAAGAAGTCCATAGCCGCACTGCTTGCATGGTAAAAAAAAACATCATAGCTACTATAATAATGAGGAGGAACTTCAAAATGCAGAGATACAGTGGAACGTCAAGGCTTGTCACAAGACACGAGCAAGGAACAACGCTCACAAAGATAAAGAGGAGATTAAGGATTGTTAAGTATACAATTTAGGAAAATAAAAAATATGCCAGTTTCCACGCTGACGGATTGGCAGACTTGTTGAGCCCGTAATTCCGACACGTGATCATATTTCCGTAGACCAAAGATGAAACGAATACACAAATTTTACAATTGCTCCAGTTTATTAAGAAGCTCCTCAGTTGCATCTAGAAACATACATCAGCATAATCGAAAAGAGGTAAAGATCAAGCAAAAAAG
Source organism: Furcula furcula (assembly GCA_911728495.1). Taxonomy (NCBI): domain Eukaryota; kingdom Metazoa; phylum Arthropoda; class Insecta; order Lepidoptera; family Notodontidae; genus Furcula; species Furcula furcula. The sequence goes on along the minus strand of OU452249.1, from coordinate 19,367,424 downwards.
ATTTTTTCCTGACGCAGAAGAAATTTTTGGAGACGCTTGTGAGACTGGTAAGAGTAAAAGATCTTCTTACTTATACCTATCTCCAACATGAGATTCCCAAGAAATATTATAATTAAACAGAACTCCAAGAATTTTAACTTTATTTGAGTATGCAATTGGTACGGAATCGAAAACTAAACTAGAGAGTGAGTTAATGTCAACCAGATTCAGCGGACAGATTGGGAGCGCCCACGAAGATATGAATATGATCAAAGCAATTGATAGCTGAAGAAGCGACATTGAGAGAGGAAAGAATGCCTAGAAGGATGTCAAAATCAACAGAATTGAAGTTACTACCAAGATCCAATAATACCAAAATAATCAGTTGTTTGCTTTCTATAACCAAGCGTCAAACATCACTTATTTTTACTAAAACTAAGGACTAAAAGGCAATTAGGTGCAAAATAGTCTGTCATTTGATTGTAAACAATAAATACCTTCCAGGACTTCCAGAACAGAACAAGGAGTGTAGATCTAGATATAGGACTAAAATTTGTAACAGAAGGATTTGGCTGTTTTGGAAAAGGAATGACAATGACAACCTTTCTTCCATGCAGACGGAAAAAAACAGGATTCAATTGAAAAGTTTAAGAAACGAGTGATTATTGGACAAGGATTGGTCAAGGTTACTTCAAGGTTAGGTAACAACAATTTTAACTGAAGACCATGATGATATAATTCCCAACCCCCTCAGTAACCGAACTCAAAGAGAAAGGAAAAGGTAAAGGCAAAGATAGCTAAGAGAGACAGTTTAAGGTGGACAACTTAACATTATCAAGAGTAAAAGTGACTTCTAAAAATGTGCATTAACGAAATCAAGATCTAAATATGGAGTATTCTCAATAGAAAATACCAAAATATCTCTAGAACTGCCACGTCTGTGCAGTATTATGGTTCTCCAACTTATACCTACCAATACATTTTTCGGCCCCGTTTTCCCAAGTCAATACACTGTAACTATAGGCCGACCGTTTAACTCGCGTATCGCCTGCGCGGTAAGAAGGGAGCGGGGGCGGGTAACGCTACACACGGAGTCAATAATCCAAAGATTTATCTCGAGATAGACATTGTTGGTAAAGAATAAAATAATAAGTATCTTTTTTTTAAGTATTTATTTTTAAGTTTTACAAATATTTTATAATAGCTTCATAGGTACAAAATCATAAAACAATAATTAACTCCGTTTAAGAAATATTTAACCACAGATAAAAATTTTATAGGACTATTCGTCACTAATATTCATATCGCTTGAATCATCATCACTGTCTGTGTAGCTTGAGGAGTCAGAATCTTGCAAATTAATAATAAATCGGTCCATCTCTTCATCAACGATGCGATCGTGCAGACAATATTCATCTTCAATAGTTTGTACATGTTTATCGCAGTTAACCCATTTTTCTACAGAGAATTTGGCAAATAACTGTTCCAGTGTATTTTTCTTTTTGTCTAAATTAGAATCAATTTCAATTTTTGCGAGCTGTCCTTTGATATCCCCCCAATACAATTCGATTGGGTTCAGGTCTGGGTGATATGGAGGCAGTCGTAAGACTTCATGACCTGCCGCCTTTAAAATTTCATCTATTTTGTAAATATTTTCTGTCGCGTGTTGTTTGATTAAATTCAATAAATCACATTTTCTTAGAGACGTATCAAATTCAACATTGTGTCTTTGCAGCCAGGTTTGCATGGTGGCTTTTGTGGATGTCATTGTAGGCTTTTTGTCCTCTTGTACCGAGTGGTATGCGGCATTATCCATAACAATAACTGAACTTGGCGGTAAATTTGGCAGATCTTGTTTTCTGGCTTTAAAAAAGGAATATACATTGTATGCTATTTGTTTAGCTTGCTTGTTAATTTTGTTCGCAAAACTGGAAGAGCGATTCATCTTGAGATTTATCTTGGCAGTCGTATACCTTGTGCGTTTATCTTCAAGCGTCCGTAACAAAAACACCAACCGCGCGCTGCGAGCACAGCCAGCGCACTGCCGCACTTGACGTAAGCTCTCTGCTCCGCGCACCCCTTTCAACCATCCGCTAACATCTCCCCTCGCTCCCTTCTTACCGCGCAGGCGATACGCGAGTTAAACGGTCGGCCTATATATGATACAGTGTATTGCCTTAACAATAATAATAATATAATATAATAATATCTTGGGACAATCCACACACGGTCATCCGATCCCAAACTAGGCAGAGCCTGTACTATGGAAACCAGACAACTGATACTAATACTTATATACTTTTTTTTTGTAAACTTAAATAGATAAACAACACCCAGACACTTGGCGGGAATCGAACCCACGACCCATCGGTTAGCAGGCAGGGTGTCTGACCACTAGACCAACGGGCCCGTCAAAACAACAACAACAATATCTTCCTTAGCTTCTGACAACTATTAGGGCAACACAAGTTATCCACGATAATTCATTATGTATACTCTATATATATATAAAACATAATAGGCTGGATGGATAACTTATAAAATTATTTTTAAATTGGCACCAAACACTAAATACTTTCTAAAGAAAATTTTGGAGTAATCTTGAAAAAAATAAAAAATCTATTTTTCTCATTTTCTCAAAATCAGTTTTTCGTAGTTACAGTGTATTGGATTCACACGGTACAGTGCACAATGGGCGTTAAAAAACAAGCTTCTCTTTCATAAGATTTTTGATAATGTATTTCTTGTGGTTTTTAAATACAATCAACCGTATTCATAATCATAATGATTTATGATCATTGCGTTCGATTACGACAATACGTAGGTACTGAAAAGACTTTATAAATAAAATAAATAAATAAATATTTCGCAAGCTTTAAGGGATTTTAAAGATGCACTAGGGGTTATAGGAAAATGGAGAAAATTTTGTCCCGCAGTTCATTGGAATCAAGGTTTAATGAACTGACGTTTTTCATTTATGAAACTTACTTTGTTGCTTCAGAAGCGCAGGGAAACCGCTTTCTTTAGAAACTGAAGAGCCCCGGGCTCTTCTTTACACTTTGCGACGAAACGCGAAGCGCGCGAAGTAAGTTATTTATTATTGCTTTGGACAATACAGACCGATTGAAAATAAGATGAAAATGAAATGACGACGTGTAAAGGACGAAGTTTTCGTGCATGAAATTATTATACAGTATGCGTTGTTACTGATTGTTTAAAACCTATAAACAATCTATACCTAAGTACTAACTGATGACGGGACCGTTGGTCTAGTGGTTAGTGACCCTGTCTCCTACCCAACAGGTCGTGGGTTCGATTCCCACCAAGTGTCTGGGTGTTTATCTATATAAATATGTACTTACAAAAAAAAAGTATATATGTATTAGCATCAGTTTTCTGGTTCCATAGTACAGGCTCTGCCTAGTTTGGATCAGATGACCGTGTGTGAATTGTCCCAGGATATTAACTAACTATGTGCAAGCGATGCTGCAGGATAAAGCTAGTACATAATATAATCATATATCAATCGATTACCAATCCTAATCCTACACTAATAGTCATTACCTGCTCTCATTGTTGTTATTATTCACAATACGTGTTGTATTGATTGATAGCTCAGTTGGATACGAATTTAAGTAGATCTAATAAAAAAACTTCTGACCCTTAATTACCCGCTTCCTCCACCAGCTCTGCACCAAAATGCTGACTGCTTGATCTGTCTCGCCGTGGTGGTTATCGATTCGATGAGTTAGGGAGCTCACGGAATGTATAGTCCAAACACTTTTCACAAGTATTTCACGGGTTTTATGTATTTTTCACGGAGCGCGTACCGTTAGCGTTCGGAGTTTTTTTTTAAAAGTGCGGTTTTGGTGGCCTAAGTTGGAACGTCTTCGGTCGGTAGGCGCGCGTTTTGTTGCTCGGTGATTTGGCGGGAAATTTCAGGGTCAAAATCCTACACGTGTGATTAAACTAGAGAACAAATGTGCCATCTGGCGTTGTTGGACTGATTAGGTTTTGGTATCAGAATCAGTCCAGCAATGTCAGGTGGGACAACTCCTTGTCAGAAAAATATAAGCTAACGTGTGGTGTGGGCTAACTTCTTCCGATCTGTTTATTCTATATATGAATAAGTTAATAGAGGAGTTGAGTGGCGTACTGGTGCGCGGTGGGGCTAAAGTTGGGTGACAGATATGTCAACAATCTGAGTTATGCCGATGATATGGTTCTGTTCAGCCCCTCGATTAAGGGTTACAGGAAGCTTATAACAATCTGTGAAAGGTATGCAATAGACGATGATTTAATATACAATGAAAAAAAAGGGGAGCCTTTTTCAGATCGGGGAGGGGTCCCAAAACGTGTCACCAGTGATGGTAGCCAGGTGGGTCAAAGTATCACGGTAGTGGAGGGAGTCAGGTACCTTGGTCACATTCTGTCTGTCGTCTGATATGAAAGATGATGCCAAAATTGATCGCCAGCAACGGGCACTCACGGTGGTGGGAAATATGATAACACGAAGCTTTTTTAAAGCTAATGTTCAAACTAAAGTGCATTTATTTGAATCATACTGTCAAAGCTTCTACACTTGCCAACTCTGGACAAATTATAAAAGGAGGTCATTGGATGGTATTCGTGTACAATATAATAACATTTTCAGACACCTCATGGGTTTTAAATAGGTACTGTATTGCCTCTAGCATGTTTACGGAGGCGCGTCTGAACACGTTCAATGCCATTCAGAGAAGTAGAATTGCTTCATATATGGCCAGGGTTGGTCAGTGTAGAAACGGTATTATTAAAGAAATCGCAGACCTATGGTCTATAACGAACATGTGTAGACGTTGGCGTGAAATAGCTGCTTAAAATTCTTTTTTTTACTGCAATGTGTGTTTTTTTTTGTTTAGTTTGGTTATTATTTATTTATTCTGTTTGGTTTCTTCCTTTTTTTTGTCAATGTGTCTTTGTTTTTTTTTGTATAGATCAAGAGTCTGAAATAAACGTATATTATTATTAAATACATTAGTTTAATTAAAAGGCTGATGAAGTTCTCTTTTTACAAAAAAAAAGATTATATAATAAAATAATACCTGAAAATTGTTTTGGCGTGAAGTATAATATCAGTAATATTATTTTTTTTATATTTCATTCAACTTCTTGATTATTTATTTGCATTTCAAAGTTCGAACTTGTTTTTTTTATAAAGTACCTACTGGGTATTAGTTTATACATACTTATATGTATATCAACATAATAACAACGCCATCTATAATACCTCAATAGCAGCATGTGATATTTGTAAAAGGGTTAAGGTTGAAACTCAGACGGTTTTGTTACCATAACCGTAACGTGACCAAAAAGATTCAGCTTTACAACTCAAACACAAAAAAAGGGGAAACAAATTATATTTTGATACATTTGGAATGTTGTCACAACATTTAATGTTGTTAAGTTAAAAATAAAACTTGTGATTACTAAGTAATTCGATGTTATGGTAATTTTAACAAAACCGTGTATTTGAACTACATAAAATATATTTCATATTTCAAAAAAATTGAGCTAGTGCACCTTATTTTTGGCCCACTGTGCATCGATGACAGCAGTCGCTAAAACGCGGTGCAGCATTGATGCGGTTGCTAAAACGCGCGACTCCGATACAGCGACCGAGCGCAAGGAGTCGCTCAATGGTCGCTAATGAGTTGCTAAAACGCGATGCAGTCGCAAAACTGCCAGTCGTTGCAGCTAGAAAACGCTAGTGGGCGGAGGCCCTTAATGCCTTAGGCATTTTCTGCCAGTCTACCTTAGGGTGGTACAGAGAGGGTACAAGGTGGGTGCAAAAAAAAAAAAGAAAGTACCCCGTCGTCCCCTCTCTGACTCCCCTCCCCCTGTCTCTTCTCCCACCTTGCACCCCCTCACTCTGCCCTTGCTACATCTTAATCCCCCTATCCCTCACCCCATCACCCCCTCCTCGAATCCCCTCTCCCTCTCTGGCACCCTCCTCTCGTTCTGTATATCCACGTCAATCATAGTATCTGTGATTCTAAACCACTTAAACCCCTGCAGCTGTCACATCGCCACATAAGAGTGGGGACCTGGGCCCTCCAGTGGAATCTGCACCAAATACCCCTCAGTGCGCATTATAGCCCCCTTAAACCTGGCATCATCATCACGGGGATGGGGCTCGCAACCCCGTCACCTTCCTCCTCGGAGTTGCCGCCGCCACCCATCTATGTAATGACCTTGCCTAACGTTGCTTAAGCTAGCGGCATGAAATATACTTTACGAACTATTCTCAGACCTACCCGATATGCACACAAAATTTCATACAAATCGGTTCACCCATCTATGTATGAACAACGTTCGTCCATAGCTATTTTTTCAATGGTGTAAATATTAGTGAAGTCTACGTTATATCGAAGAAGGGACAAATTCATGCTAACAAAAATTTATTAATAGTTAATGTTGTCTTTTACTTACGCGAATATTACACATTGAAATCAAAGTACTTTTACGGATTTTATCGCGGTTTATTTTTTGGTTTATTTTTTTAATAGTTAATTATTTATCATAAAAAGTAAAAGATAAAAAATGTTTATTGTGGGTTATCCATAAGAGATAAACATATACCATCGCGGACTTTTTTGTAGCCCTTGTTAAGGTGTACAATATTGTAGTACATTATTTTGATCTATCTCGTAAGGTTCAGCCAGCGCTTGCAATGTAAGCTCAAAAAAATGTGTTTATTTACGACATCACATTAGAAACCTCTAAAATTATCAATGTTTCTCTACTATATTAAACACTAGCTGACCCGCGCAGCTCCGCCCGCGTTTTTATTGCATTTTGCTCTCTCCATCTCTCTCTCTTATAAGAAAAGTCTAATTCTATGCTCTTTCTCTCCTCTCTCCCGCTTCGGTCCCCCTCTTCCTCTCTCCGTTGTCTCCTCTTTGAACCCTCTCCCCCTCTCTCTTCTCCCAACTTGCTCCCTCTCACTCCCTCCTTGCTCCACCTAACTCCCCCGATCCCTCACCCCATCACCCCCCCCCTCGAACCCCCTCTCCCTCTCTCTCCTCTCTTGCAACCTCCTCTCGTTCTGTATAACCTCGTCAATCATGGTATCAGCGGTATAAATTATACTTTATGACCTATTCTCAGACCTACCCGATATGCACACAAAATTTCAAATATATAGGTTCACCCATCCATTTAATGACCTTGCCTTATGTTGCTTAACCGTAACCTAGCGGTATGAAATATATTATGACCTATCCTCAGACCTACCCGATATGCACACAAAATTTCATACAAATCGGTTCACCCATCTATTTAATGACCTTGTCTTATGTTGCTTAACCTTAACCTAGCGGTATGAAATATACGAGGATTATGACCTATACTCAGAACTAACCAACATGCATACAAAATTTCATATGAATCGGTTCACCCATCTATGTAATGACCTTAACTAACGTTGCTTAACCTACCGGGATAAAAAGTTAATAAAAAAGATCCTATGTCCGTCGCCTGGTTCTAAGCTACCTCCCCACCAATTTTCCACTAAATCGGTTCAGCCATTCTTGAGTTATAAATAGTGTAACTAACACGACTTTCTTTTATATTATACTAGCTGACCCGCGCAGCTCCGCCCGCGCTTTTATTACAATTTGCTCCCCTTTTCTCCCCCCTCCCTTGATTTATTTCTCTCTCCATCTCTCTCTCACTTATAAGAAAAATCTAATTCTAATTCTCTCTTTTCTCTTTCCCCTTTCCTGCTTCGCTCCCCGTCACAGTCCCCCTCTTCCTCTCCCCGTTGTCCCCTCTCTGAACCCCGTCCCTCTCTCTCTTCTACCACCTTGCTCCCCCTCACTCTCCCCTTGTTCTACCTTAATCCCCCTATCCCTCACCCTATCACTCTCTCCTCGAATCCCCTCTCCCTCTCTTTCCTCTCTTGCACCCTCCTCTCGTTCTAAATATCCTCGTTAATCGTGGTATCTGGTATCTGGGATTCTTACCCACTTAAACCCCTGCGGCTGTCGCATCGCCATATATGAGGGGAGACCTGGGCCCTCCAGTGGGATATGCACCAAATACCCCTCAGTGCGCATTATAGCCCCCGGGAACCTGGCACCATGATCACAGAGACGGGGCTTGCAACCCCGTCACCGTCCTCTTCGGAGTCGCCGCCGCCCGTCACCTATCTATGTAATGACCTTGGCTAACGTTGCTAAACCTAGCGGCATGAAATATACTTTACGATTGTATTCTCAGACCTACCCGATATGTACACAAAATTTCATACAAATCGATTCACCCATCTATTTAATGACCTAGCCTTATGTTGCTTAACCTTAACCTAGCGGTATGAACAACATTCACAGCATTTTTTGTCATTGGTGTATATATTAGTGAAGTTTATGTTATATTGAAGAAGGGACAAATTCATGCTAACAACAATTTATTAATAGTTAATTATCTACACTAATATTATAAAGAGGAAAACTTTGTTTGTTTGGTTGTAATGAATAGGCTCAAAAACTACTGGACCGTTTTTAAAAATTCTTTCACCATTCGAAAGCTACATTATCTACGAGTAACATAGGCTAAATTTTATTTTGGAAAAAAATAGGGTTCCGTAAGATATTTGGGTTTTTTCGGACACAAGGTGTAAAAAATCAACCAGAAAAGTTACTTATTTTGCATACGCTGCCTAAACTGTAAAAGATAGAACCATAAAATGTTCTAATTAATTGTAGATCTTATAAATATCTACAAAAAAGTCCGCGGCACACGCGCGTATCTATGTCGAGTGAGGCCCAACAACCATTTTTTTATTTAAAAATCTTGAATTTTGTTTGGACTACATTTAAACGCATTTATTTTACTCATGCTATTAATCCTTATCAAAATAAATTATTTCATCATTAAGTACAGTTTATGTAGATAATATTTGGTCTGTGAATGATTAAAATTGGACATTTGGTTTTGAAGTTATGGCGAAATTAAAATATTACTGCATATAAATTAAAAGATTTCTGCTGCACGGCCCGTTGCGAAGTGAGCGTCACCAAGGCGGGGGTGCGCATGCGGGAGGGGAGTTTAGATCTATGAGTAAGGTACCCGCGCGGCTCAAACGCGAGGTCGGCTCCCTACGCAGCGGTCGTGCGCGAATTCTAATAATTTTCGTGCGATTTTTTTAGATTTCTTTCTTAAAACTACACCTACGCAAAAGTTCTTCTCAGTGCTAAACAACAGTTCTTCTCAGAGCTAATCAACAGTTCTTTTCAGGGCTAACCAACAGATTTTTTCAGGGGTAACCAACAGTTCTTTTCAGGGCTAACCAACAGTTCTTTTCAGAGCTAGAATATTACACGCTATTAGCATTTTCTTAAACATTTGAAAATGCCTAAGAGAGCCAGGTCTCAACTTAGTTCTCAAGCACGGGCAGCAAGAATACGTCGTATGGGAGAATCTTCACCTGAACGTGCACAACGCCTTGCTGAACAAAATCAGAGAAACTCTCAGGTTCGCGCACGAGAGTCGAGTGTCGAACGTTCGCAACGCCTTGCACAACAAAATCTGAGAACCTCTGAGTTACGTGCACGAGAGTCTGGTGAACCGATATGTATGAAATTTTGCGGGTAGGTCTGAGAATAGGTTATAAAGTATATTTTATGCCGCTGATACCATGATTGACGAGGATATATAGAACGAGAGGAGAGGGAGAGGGGAGGGTGATGGAGTGAGTGATCGGATGAGTTAGGTGGAGCAAGAGGGGGGGGGGGGGAGTGAGATGGAGCAAGTTGGGAGAAGAGAGAGGAGGGAGAGGGTTCAGAGAGGACAACGGGAAGAGGAAGAGGGGAAGTGTGACGGGGACCGAAGCGGGAGGGGAGAGAAATAGCATAGAATTAGATTTTTATTATAAGAGAGAGAGAGAGATGGAGAGAGATAAATCAAGGAAGTAGGGAGAAAGGGGGGGAGGGTAGGTCTGAGAATAGGTCATAAAGTATATTTCATACCGCTAGGTTAAGGTTAAGCAACACAAGGCCAGGTCATTAAATTGATGGGTGAACTGATTTGTATGAAATTTTGTGTGCATTTCGGGTAGGTCTCAGAATAGGTCGTAAAGTATATTTCATGCCGCTAGGTTAAGGTTAAGCAACATAAGGCAAGGTCTTTAAATAGATGGGTGAACCGATATGTATGAAATTTTGCGGGTACGTCTGAGAATAGGTTATAAAGTATATTTTATGACGCTGATACCATGATTGACGAGGATATATAGAACGAGAGGAGGGTGCAAGAGTAGGAGAGGGGAGGGTGATGGAGTGAGTGAACGGAGGAGTTAGGTGGAGCACGGGGGGGGGGGGAGTGAGAGGGAGCAAGTTGGGAGAAGAGAGAGGAGGGAGAGGGTTCAGAGAGGACAACGGGGAGAGGAAGAGGGGAAGTATGACGGGGACCGAAGCGGGAGGGGAGGGAAAGAGCATAGAATTAGATTTTTCTTATAAGAGAGAGAGATAAATCAAGGGAGTAGGGAGCAAAGGGGAGCAAAATGTAATTAAAGCGCGGGCGGAGCTGCGCGGGTCAGCTAGTTTGTCATAAAAAGTAAAGGATAAAAAATGGTTATTGTGGGTTATCTCTAAGAGATAAACATATACCATTGCGAACTTTTTTGTAGACCTTGTTAATATGTACAATACTGTAGTACATTATTTTGATCTATCTCGTAGGGTTCAGCCAGCGTTTGCTATGTAAGCGCAAAAAAATGTGCTTATTTACGACATCACATTAGAAACCTCAAAAATTATCAGTGTTTCTCTACTATATTATGCATGTGTTATACATATAAACCTTCCTTAAGAAACACTCTATCTATTAATAAAAACCGCATCAAAATCCGTTGCGTTGTTTAAAAGATTTAAGCATACATAGGGACAGACAGACAGCGAGAGCGACTTTGTTTTATAATGTGTATAGATAGATATTAAAGTTCTATAGTGATTGTATGTTCAATTTCACCGATAGATAATGTAAATCACGCTAACATCGTTAATTACTGTCTAATGATATTCGATAATGAAAGTTCTAAGTTTTTCGCATCTTTTATTGTTGCGACTGTAATACAATACCTATACTGCCTATACACTACCTGGACTTGGGGAGTTTCATTACAATTTCATGAACCCCCTGAGCCCTGACCTTGAAGCGTTTTTTTGGAAGCGCTGTTCATTGTGTGTGAATTGTAGTTGTACATTTTATTGCGTTAGATTAGATCATTTCGAGTCATTTTAGGTCTTTTACCTAAGTAAAAATTTTGCAATTTCGTATTCTCAATTTCTACCTACCTATACAAATGTAGCCTTGGTGGTGCAGCGGACCTAACCGCTGGCTTTTAAATGAAATGAAATGGTATGGTATTTTTCCCTTGCCTATTTCTTTCCTAATCTAGTTTGGACTCGCTCGGGATTTACAGATTTTAACTTTTCAAAGATATAATGTCATATTGCTATCAGCAAAGTACTTAGAACAATAAAAAAATCTAATGTCCTGGGTGTACCGGACCGACTTACCCCTTACAAAAATTGACCCTTCGCCACTGCCATATCTTATGCAAACTAAATGTCTGCTCAGTCCCTATTGTATATAGCATAATAATACATATCTTAATGATTAACTGATCAGTCTATAATTACCCTATTCACATACAAAGGAAATTACGTGGTAATATGTGCAAGTAATGTTTCACTGCTTAGCCCCTATGAAACATAGCGTGATGTTTTATATACCAATTTATACCTTGACTTCTACACAACACATCAGTGAAAGTCCTATCAGAATCCATCCACGGGTTTTCAAATGATACCTGGACAAACAGAACGACAGACAGACAGACAGACAGACAGACAGACAGACAGACAATAATTCCAAAAAAAATTGTTTTGGCCTCTATGTCGATAGTATAGTATCCCCGCATAGAAATTTTGGAAAAATATTCAATGTACAGAAAAAGTGCTCTTTGAGTTTTATTATTGTATAGATGATTTGATTAATTGTTCAATTTTATCAAATTTCAATAACCATTGAACAATTTTTTTTCTAAGCCATCAGTATACATACTATACAGATTTTTGTATTTATCTAATCTCATTTGAAACGATTGGAATTGAAAAATAAGTTTCTGATACGATATGGACATTACCATCGTGGTCGATTTCTTATTTTTATTATATTTTTCAGTCAATTTAAATAATATTTAATCGCGATCTTCTAGAAATAAAGACAACATCAATAACGTGTTGTCCATACTAATACTAAGTCATTAAGTTAAGTTTTTTGTTATCATTCTTGAAACCTCTACTTAAAATAAAATTAAATTCTGCTGTTCATAATGTATTTCCAACTATTTAAATATAAATTGGACTCATAACCAACCCAAAATATAACAAGAAAATATTTTAAAATCTTTGATCATAGCGCGTCTTGGTAAATGATAATATTTGCTAACATTTTATTTTATATTATTGGCAATATTTAAATATAAATTCGAACCAAACCGTTTAAATAGTTATTAGAAAAACATTTTAACCTTAATTTTTTTATCAACGCCATGGCGAGTATAAATATTATTAAATGCGATCATTATTCAAAAAATGTGTTAACAATTAAAATAAGTAAGTAAGTACGATACTAAAAATGCAACTAAAAAAAGAAAAAAGACCTTAAAATTACATTTACACGTCGTCCTCACTTCGGGGCAGCAAAGAGTCCAGAACTCTGGCAACACTACCACTTTAATATGGTAATGCGTATTTGTTGGCCGAAATAAATAATAAAAAATATAAACAGAAAAATACATACAAATTTATAAAATTTATTGAACTCTGTTCTATGTTCAAATGGTAACATTTGAAATCTAAAAATTATGCATATTCATCTTTTATGCCACATTATCCTAAACAGAATTTCTTAAATAACGTGATTTAATACATCGCGTGAAGTAAAATGTTTATATTATCATGTTTTTTTTAGTTACTACAAATTATTTTTATGTTACGATGCTAACAAAAACAAAAAATATTGTTAGTAGTTATAAATTGTAGCGAATCTTACGCAAAGTTTGCTTATTGGTATAAGTTGGTCCCATCTTTCGCGTATATTTTAGGTATTACCGAATATTTACAGTTCCTTAAAATTATTCGTTGTTTATAACGGTATACAAAAATTATGCGTATGTTAATTTGAAACTGTTATGCACTAATGAACTGTTAAAATCAAAATATTTCGTAGATTTGTCTATGTCATCCGGCTTTAAATGCGTTAAACATTTTAAGTGGTCCATTTATTACTATGCCAACATTTTTGATAATAACCACCTCTACCACAATATTTATACGTTAGCGTAGGTTAATGTTTGTAAAAGAAAGCCTATTAATTTTAAAAAAATCTAGGCTGAAAACCGGTGCTCTGGGAACTATCGTTCATATTTTTTTTATTGAGATTAAACACCAGCTTTTAAATGAAAGAATGATATTGAAATCGGAGCAGTAGGTACTTACTCAGACTAATGGTGATACCATTAGGTGAGGTAAACCCTATTCAGGGGCGTAGCTACTGCTGTATCAGCCGTATCAATGATACGGGGCCCCCGGGCTACCGGGGCCCCAAACATGTGTAAGCAACAATCCGTAAAATCCATGTTCTCACATAATTTCTTAGGCCGTACCATAATTTGGGCCCCCCGACAAATTTTGATTCGGGGCCCATCTAAGGCAAGCTACGCCACTGACCCCATTGTGATATTTACAAACAGAATCATCCCCGTCAGAAATACGTCTACTGCTAAACAAAGGGGTTATCATAATCCCCACACTTGGCAGGCGTCTTGAGGATCCCAATATAGGAGGAAGGCAATACAATAGAATAGAAAGACGCTGCTGCCCGTCTTCTTTCTTGTTTTCCCTTAGTCACCTCTTACGGGCACCCAACGGAAGGAGACGGGGGAAGGTTTGTTATTATTACCCGGAAACACTGACACACAGAATAAATAATCCATAATATCAAATCTATACAAAGAATGCACAAGTATTAAAAAAATATATATAATATAGGAAAATTATATACCTAAACCAGGGTATAGGTAGGTGTTTTAATTTTTCTTTACATAATAAACAATGGAAAAATATATGTATGAACGAAGGTGTAGGAACGCACATAGGACCAGTAGGGTGACATATTTAACCCTACCACTTTTCTTTGGCTGGCCACAGGTCAGCAATCACGCCTGCATTGTACATAAATTGTTCAATTTTTGATGCTGTAAAAAACAGGGTATACTATTATGTTGTAATATAGGGTAAAAGTGGGATAGTTGCCACACTTTTTGAAATTACTTTATATCTCTCAGTGAAAAAAGCAAAATTCTTTATTTGTAATACGGGTAGGTACTTTGATTTATTATCATCAAACTTATGAAAGGAAAAACCATCATCTTTGATATTTCCAGAGTATTAGCGATTTTTGCGGACCTCTAAATTTTGGGGCATCTATCCCATATAGGGGATAATTGCCTAATCTATGTAAATTACGTATAGGATAGATGCCCCACTGAAAAAGAGGCCACCTATCCCGCAAAAACTTTGATTGCACCTTGCCTTTCCATGCAATCGCACAGAGACATGCAACACGGTTAACTTAGTGGTAGTTGTAAAGTCTTTCGAAAGATATATAAAATAACATGTGATTCATCCGGCAAACTAGAGAAATTACAATCGAGACAACTATACCCCTGGGGCAACTATCCCACTTTTACCCTACACTTGTTGCTATACCTGTCACAGTTATAGAAGTATTTATTACATATTAAACATTCATAGTAGGTACGTTCAATTTCATCAAAATTTAACACATTAGTTCACATAACGTCTTTCTTTACATCAAACCACAGGTGTTACGGAGGCATTCACGGTAAAGATTCCCACGGTCGAGTTATATTCACTATTGTACATCCCCCGCAATTCATAAAAGCCATTCAAAGGTTGGGGGTGAATCTCAAACACAGGTAGCTGCTCAAAAGGTGTTATAAAATACGTTATGACCGTTGGGCACCAGTTACTACGATATTACATAGTAGCCCGGTTTTATTGTATTTTTTTAAATTATATCTGTTAACTGAGTTCGACACTCGATTTTGTCAACGATTGGGGAGAGGTCAGTCGCATAACTTTTGACATGCCCATCCGACGAGTGGATCATCTCACTTGCCAGACAATCTGGTAATTTGCATCATCATCATCATCATCAGCCAAAAGATGTCCACTGCTCCAAAGGCCTCCTCCTTAGAAGGGAGGGCTTGCCATAATCCCCACGCTTGGCAGGCGGCTTGGGGATCGCAGTATAGGTGAAAAATAAATCCAAAATAAAGACGCTGCTGACTGTCTTCCAGTTCTCGCTTAGTCGTCTCTCAGGACACCCAACGAGAGGAGATGGAGGATGCTATTCTAACCCGACACCTCACGGGTAGTGATTAGTAGTCCTGGCAAAATACCTTGTGTCATCAAAGAACACTTTGACATATTATTGTCACTTAAACTAAGACATCAACTGGCTATCCGCTTCAACGTCTTGAGGATCGCAGTATAGGTGGTAGGAATCCAATAGAAACACGCTGCTGCCCGTGTTCTTGTTTTCTCTTAGTCGCCTCTTACGGACACCCAACGGGAGGAGATGGGAGGGTGCTATTCTTACCCGGAAACCCCACGGGAATAGCTTGCATTGTCCTAAGAGGTCAGTAAGAACAACATTTGCTCCCAACGGGATTTAAACTCGCGACCTCCGGTTTGCGATGCAAGCGATTTCTCACTGCGCCACTGAGGCTACAACCTATCTGCTATCTATATTTATATCCCAACATTTTTTCGTTCGTGAATTAAATCTGACCTTGTATCCATGCTTCTCTTAGCCATAAATTCCCTTGTATCGTAAACTTTAATTTAATAATTACGAATAGTCTGACGCGGAAATCATGAATGCGGTCGTGATAAATGAAATGGGAATGATTCGCGTGGAACAATGGCACAGGTTATCGAACTGCAGTAACATTTTGGTGAAGGTCCCTAGACCGCGAGGTCACTGCTAGACTCTGTTTTGACGCATGATTTAGTTTATAGCCTTAACGATTATTATTTCACGAACTAAGCGTTCCGAGTCCGGACGGAGCCAGTGCGTAATGAGTAATATTAATTGTAATTGTTAGATTTTTTTTCCTATGGTTAGTGGTCAACCTGGTGTCAAAGTTGTTTAATTTTAATATTTATTTTATAATTTTTGTACAAATAATAACATTAAATAGGAAATAATAGTACAAAGACACAACTTATATCTATAAAAACAATCTTCCAGCAGCCCTTCAAGCTGCGCTTAGGAATCTGACTTTTTTTTTGACGCGGGGGAAATCTTCAAAAGATCCCCGGGAGCTGTGGGGCTCGACCGGGGTATGTGGGATTCTTACCCACTAAAACCCCGCGGATGGCGCATCGGCACGTGAGAGGGCCCTGGTCTCTCCGGTGGGATGTGCACCAGGGGCCCCTCAGTGCCTTGCCTTTGAGCCCACCACCGGGGGGCGCATTGTAGCCCCCCCGGGAACCTGACATGGTGCTCACGGGGATGGGGGTCGCAACCCCGCCGCCGTACTCCTCGGAGTCGCCGCCGTACTCAATGGACGTTCTAAGGGCCCCCACACACCGAACGTCCAGCGACTCCGAAGGTAGGTCTCTAACGCGAACGAAATCTCAAACATATGGACTTCGATCGAGTGTCCTAACCGGCGGCAGTCGCGCGAACAAAATTCGCGTGATCGCGTTCTATTAGGACACTCCCAGAGCCGAGTAGGCAGTGCTATGAATATCAGATAAAATAATTGGTAATTTCGGATGACATGTGTACTTTTTATATAAAGTAAAGGTTAGGGAAATTAATACCTTTTTATTTACTAAAAAGAACAAAAACATTTTTGTTTAATTAAGTACATAATATTTAATTTGATCCCCAAGACGCCTACCAAACGTGGGGATTATGGCAGTCCCTCACATCTAAGGAGTAGGCCTTTCTTTGGCAGTGGACGTCTTTCGGCTTTTGATTATGATTATGACTGAATTCTAAAAATAATGAAATTATATAAGTCGGTACCAGGTAGGTGATGTTAACATTTATAAGCATTTGGAAATAAGTAGGAAAGTCTTATTTCTCTAACTGCCGCACTCACAAACGTCAATTAACTTTTATATCAATTAAGTCATTTTTGTAATCTAGTTATTTCGACTCTTCGAGCCTCTTATGATTATTTTTTATTAGTAATCTCGCAATCAGCGTATAAAGTATTAATTGGCTTTAAGTCTCGAAATAATACAATATCAAAAAATTACTTAATTGCAATTAAAGTTAATTGAGGTTTGTAGGTGCGGCAGTAAGACTTTTTACTAATTTACATCAAAATGCGTCTTTGAAACAAAGGATTTGCTTGAAATATGTATATAGATTGCTTTCTAAATTATTTTGTACAAATAAACATACCTACTGTAAAAATATAATCAAGAGACTTATTAGCATGTAAATTAGTCTGATTTAATATCATATTAGATCAGAATCATTAATAAAATATCATCTATCCAATGTATTAAAATTTTCTGTCTGGCACCATAAATGTTGCTTCAGTCATAAAATTGCGGACATAAAATATCTTATTTGCGAATATGTTAATAATAATTTACATCCATACTACAATTTTACTGTAATTTTCTACCACATATATTTTTGGACGTGATATGCATTCTTGGAGATTCAAGGAAACATTATATGTAGGTAACTCTCTATTGATTTCCGGTCCGACGGACGGGACGGGTCCGTAGCTGCAGTGGTCGGAACCAGTGGCGGTGGCTTCCCGGATACATACCTATTGTACGAGCCTAACACCGTTCGGGAATCGTCGTCGGCAGGGGGCGCGGGCGGACCGCGCGCCATTACGCTTTGGAACTCAGACGCAGCAACATTGTTAAAATTATAATAAATTAATATTCCTTAAAAGTACCTATTGCGTTTGGATTCATCATCCCTGGTCAAGCCATCGGATAGGCGGAATCATCTGGCGACCGTATAAAGGACAAGGAGTGAGACGATTGGATTTGGACATAAAAATACAAGCAAATCAGGGAACGGCTTCATCCCTCAGGAATCCGCCAGCCAGCAGCTGCAGCCACTTTTCCGGAGGTGCGTTTTTCCTTTGCAATTTATCCATCCAGTGTATCAATTTCAATTTGTGCAGAATATCGTCGATAACTCCGTGGAACCAATTGGCCTTACCCACATTTTTTTATATTAATTTACAAACAGTTTTAAATACGTTTTCTAAGGACTAATTCATTATATTTACCTTCTAAACAGCTTAATTTAGTCAAATGCAAGTGTTTTCTATCCAAGTAACATAATTTAATTGTGTTATTCAACGTATTTATCAAGAAAATAACAATATAAAAACTATATTGATACAAAGTGTTTCACCGTGTTCGTTACGCGACACGATTTATCTTCAAATTCATTCGAATCTGAATAATTTAACGTTAAGGTTTATCCCATCTATATATACTATCAAATCACAGCAAGCTATTACATAAAATTGCTGACTATTTCAGGTTTCCGAGAGTAAGCTATAGGGAATTCGTTTCCTATAAGCGTGTGTCAGGACACGGTGCCTGCCTGCCGTCGTCGCTTGGCGGCCGGCAATCAGCTGTGATACCGGTTGCATAACCTTATCGTAGCCGAGGATCTAAAGCCAACCGTGAGTTATTTATTGTAAACAAATAGTATTTATTGTGATTTCGTTATTTGTACGGCATAATGACCGAATTAAAGGATCTTAATAAAAAAAGGGGTAATATTAGAGCTCAATTAACATTATTTGAGAAGTACTTATCGCCTTTAATGGATATTAAAGAGATAAGTGCATTAAAAACGAATGAACTTCGACTCAGACTTGATAAAATGCGGGACTTGTCGTGCAGTTTTGAGGAAGTTCAGTCGCAAATTGAGATGTTGGATGAAGACACTACCAAGCAAATGCAAGAACGTGAGACTACAGAGAATTTATTATTTCGTTTAATTGCTCAAGCTCAATCTTTGTTAGATTATTTTGAAAATACAAATAAAGCAGAATCTTCATCCAATACATTAAATAAATTCACTAATAATTTAAAACTTCCGCCTCTTAAAATTCAATCTTTTAATGGGGAACCGAGTAAATGGCTTTCCTTTAGGGATACATATTTATCGTTGATACATAACAATGATAACATTGACGAAATCAGTAAATTTCATTACCTTAAGTCCTATTTAGAGGGCGTGGCTTCGGCAGTGATTAGTTCCGTTACATTATCTTCTACAAACTACATAATCGCCTGGAATTTATTATGCGAACGATTCAACAATAAGCGTCTACTAATAAATGAGCACATAAAGTGTTTATTTGCGATCGAGCCCTTGCATAAGGAATCAGAACAAAAAATACGCTATTTAATTGACACTTTGTCTAAAAATTTAAGCGCCCTAAACTCGTTGGGAGAACCGACTGACAAGTGGGACACTATTATTATTTATATGGCTTCTGCGAAATTGGACACTGCCACAGCCAGGAAATGGGAAGAATACAGGAGTGATAAGGACTCCCCTTCTTTAGAAGAATTTTATTCTTTTCTTCGACAGCGAGCAACAGTTCTAGAAACTATTAATGGTGGTAAGCAATCAATAAATGAAAAACGTCATAGTTTGCCAAAAATAAAATCATTTATTGCTTCATCTGATGAACATTCCACAAACAAACGATGTGTAATCTGTAAAGAAACAAACAATCATAAGTTGTATAATTGCTATAAATTTAAATCGTTGCCTATTGAGGAGCGTATTTCAAAAGTATCTTCTTTAAACTTGTGCGTAAATTGCTTGCATGGTGGACACCAGTCCTATCAGTGTAGGTTAGGTGGTTGTAGAATCTGTCAGCGTAGGCACAATACGTTGTTGTGCAAACAAAGTTCACATCAACGGGTTCAAATTCGACAACCTACTACACAACAATCAACACAGCAAATGTTAAATCAACCATCTACTAGTACTACACAATTTTCTACTAATAATAAAATGAATATAAGTGAAACAAACTTACCTGATCCTGTTAGCGACGCCAATGCTGCGATTCCCTCGACTTCTTCCATTTCGATGTCAGCTGTCTCCACCAGTCAAGTTCTTCTGTCTACGGCATTAGTCAAGGTGGTGAGCAATGGCAGGGTACACATTTTGAGGGCGTTACTTGACAATGGTAGTCAATCAAGTTTTATTACCCAGCATGCGGCAGAGGAAATTGGTACCTGCAAAAGAAGAGAAAATTATACTAATGTATCTGGCATAGGTAATACAATTTTAAATGTAACAGAGAATTGCGACGTGCACATACACTCATTACATAATTCATTTAACAAGCAAATCAAATGTTTTATTCTACCATGCATATCAGACAATTTACCTCATGCTGCAGTGCGTATAGCTAACTTAGGCATTCCTGGTAACATCCAACTTGCGGATCCTCAGTTCTTTTGTCCCTCCCAAATTCACATCTTATTAGGATGTGATGTGTACTGGGACCTAATTCGGACTGATAGGTTAAGTTTGGGACCACAAAAGCCAATTCTACATGACACATATTTAGGTTGGATAGTAGCGGGGCCAATAGGGACAGGCTATTATAATGATAATACTTCATCAATACGTTGTCATTTTTCACAAGACATTAAAGACCAACTAAGCCGGTTTTGGTCTCTGGAAGAAATTCCTGAAAACATTAAATATAACAAAGACAATTACTGTGAAAAACTATTTACAGAAACTACTCGCCGTGAATACGATGGTAGGTTTTGCGTTCAAATCCCATTCAAAGAACCTATTGAAAATTTAGGTGATTCGTATAATATTGCCGAAAAAAGGTTATTTCAACTTGAAAAGAAATTAGTAAATAATCCTAAGCTTCAACAAGAATATCGAGATTTTTTATATGAATATGAACGACTAGGTCATATGACTGAAATTCATAAACCTGTATTTGGCTGTTATCTCCCACATAGTGCAGTAATAAGAGAATCTAGTGAAACAACCAAAGTACGAGTTGTGTTCGATGCTTCGTGTAAAACTAGTAGCGGGGTTTCTTTTAATGATATACAACACGTTGGTCCGGTTGTGCAAGATGATTTATTTTCCATATTATTGAGATACAGACAGCATAAATATGTTGTATCAGCTGATATAGAGAAAATGTATCGCCAAGTACTGGTTGATCCTAGTCAACGAAGGCTACAGCTCATTTTATGGCGTGACGAACCAGCACAGCCCATTAAAATCTTTCAACTAAACACTCTGACTTATGGAACGGCTTCAGCGCCATTCTTAAGTACAAGATGTCTTCAAGAAGTTGCAAAAGACTGTAACGATAGTAGAATAGCTCAAATAATTCGGACAGATTTTTATATAGACGATTTCCTATCAGGAGCGGAGACGGAGAAGGAGTTACAAAATATCATACATTCAGTCAGTAATACTCTGAACTCTGCTTGCCTTCCTTTACGGAAATGGCGAACTAACACACCGTCTACTTTCGAAAATGAATCATTAAAAACCTCATTACCTAAAAATTTAGATTTAACTTCTCAGTCTAGCGTTTTGGGTTTGAAATGGAACCCCACACATGATGTTCTACAATTCCAAGTAGACATTAAATTTCAGGAAATTGCAACTAAAAGAACAATATTGTCAAAATCTGCAAAATTGTTTGATCCACTGGGTTTACTTAGCCCTTGTACTATTATACCAAAAATGATATTACAGAAACTTTGGCTTTCAAAACTAAATTGGGATGATCCAGTGGATAGTACGGTAGATAAAGAATGGAAAAAATTTATAAGTAATTTAAATAAAGTGACACTTATTGAAATTCCTAGATGTGTTATCATAAGTGACGCAATAAAAATAGAATTACATGCTTTTTCTGACGCTTCCAAGCTTGCATATGCGTCAGCAATATATCTAAGATCTATTGATAGTTCAGGTCAAATACTAGTAAGATTACTTTGCGCTAAAACTAAAGTTGCTCCTGTTAAGCCTATAACTATCCCACGCCTAGAGCTCTGTGGTGCGTTACTGTCAGCACGTCTAAGTGTTAAAGTCATACAAGCTTTACGTTGCAACATCGATTCAGTTTTTTATTGGAGCGACTCGACAGTCGTTTTAGGTTGGATATCTTCTGAAGCCAGTGAGTTAAAGCCTTTTGTAGCAAACCGTATCAGCGAAATTCAAGAGCTCACCACCTTAGGAACTTGGAGACATGTCCCAGGTGATAAGAATCCTGCGGATCTTGCATCTCGAGGTTTAAATCCTAAACAAATTCAATCAGCTGATTTATGGTGGCAAGGGCCAACGTTTTTGATTGATAGCCTGTGTGACTGGCCTCAAACAGTCAATATAAAAAACATTTCGGACTTACCTGAAAGAAAAGCTTATACTAAAAAACTAAATACAACTACTCTACAATCTACAACTACACTACAGTCTAATAATACTCTACAATCTACGTCTACAAAACAGTCTACAAGCAACTATCCTACATTGGTACAATTTGAAAAATATTCAAAATTCACTATATTACAAAGATCCATGGCCTATGTGTTACGTTTTATAAATAATATACGATCTAAACAAGCTAAATACACAGGTCCTTTATCTACTACTGAGCTAAATTTATCTTTAAATATTTTAATAAAACAACATCAAATGGAATGTTTCTCAGATGAACTTAAAACTTTAAACAATAACAAAACCTTACCTTCGAAATCTCGTATGCTGTCTCTCACGCCATTCATCAATGAGGATGGTATACTTTGTGTCGGTGGTCGCATCCAGAATTCTAATGAACCCTATAAAAAAAGACATCCAATTTTATTAGAAACTAATCACAATTTTACAAAATTGTTATTTGCATATCATCACAAAAAACTTTTACACTGTGGACCGCAACTTTTACTCAGCGATCTAAGACATACATTCTGGCCTTTGCGAGGAAGAATTTTAGCAAGGAGCACGGTCAATAATTGCAAGTTATGTAAAATCATGAAAGCAAAATGTTTTAATCCCATAATGGGAAACTTACCTGCCAGTAGGGTCACTCCAAATCTTCCATTCCAGGTTAGTGGTGTTGATTTTGCAGGCCCATATTATATTGCTGATCGCAAAGGTCGCGGTTGCAGAATTACGAAATGCTACATGTGCTTATTTATTTGTTTTTCGACAAAAGCAATTCATCTAGAATTAGCGAGTGATCTCACTACAGATGTATTTATTTTATGTTTGCGACGCTTTATATCCCGTAGAGGAAAGCCATTAGAATTGTACTGTGATAACGGCACAAACTTTGTCGGCGCAAATAACGAAATTACAAACTTTTTAAAGTCAAATCATCAAGAAATTTCGGGTTTCGCTGCCGATGAAGGCATCACTTTTAAGTTCTCTCCGGCTTACTCTCCCCACTTTGGTGGGCTTTGGGAAGCAGGCGTTAAATCTGCAAAACACCACACCACTAGAATATTGGGTGACAAACACCTAACTTACGAACAGCTATCGACTTTATTCGCGCAAATTGAATCAATCCTTAATTCCCGTCCTTTAACTCCACTTTCTTCTGACCCCAATGACCTCATTCCTTTGACTCCTGCGCACTTCCTGATCGGCAGAACATTAACGTCGCTGCCTTCAGAGAATCTGACAGAAATAAATATGAACAGACTGGACAACTATCGTTGTATAGAAAAAATGCGACAGCATTTCTGGGAGCGCTGGAGTAAAGAATACCTCTGCGAGCTCCAGCAAAAGCAAAAATGGAAAATCCATCAAAAGGCTCTTCAGGAGGGAGATTTAGTCGTCATCAAGGAGCCCAATTTGCCACCTTTGAAATGGCGGATGGCACGTGTAACAAAACTGTATACAGGAGGCGATGGCACTGCAAGAGTCGCTGAATTATTTACCTCAAAGGGAGTCATTCGTCGAGCAATTCACAATCTCTGCCCTCTACCTGATGGGAGCTCATCGCTACCTCAAAATACTGAAGATTTCGAGGGGGGGGAAGATGTACGAGCCTAACACCGTTCGGGAATCGTCGTCGGCAGGGGGCGCGGGCGGACCGCGCGCCATTACGCTTTGGAACTCAGACGCAGCAACATTGTTAAAATTATAATAAATTAATATTCCTTAAAAGTACCTATTGCGTTTGGATTCATCATCCCTGGTCAAGCCATCGGATAGGCGTAATCACCTATACTATAAGTGAAATACATGGTCCAAAATACGATTTCAATATTACGATAAGTCTAACTACTAATCTCGCATTCACACATGAACACACCTTTGTGAATACGAGAATCAGCTCAGATAAGTTTTTTATATCATTGCAATAGGGGTCTTGATATTCCAATCAGAAGTAAACACATTCTAACATAGTGTTAGGGTTTGCAATTTTGTAGAGATTTATCGCTAATTATTTAATTCTTTATTTTAATTGTTTAATATTTTAATATACTGGCAACTACTTTTCGAGTACTGACAGAAATGGAAGTTATTCAATTGATTCGTAGCGCCGGCCAATCACGGGGCCGCATTAAAGAGAACTGATGCGGGCTGTGATTGGTCGTTGCGAGTCGTTTGGGGGTTTTGTGCTCTTGTAGGGATTTTTACCGATAAAACCATGGTTGGGAGCACAATACTGGCATTCGAGTGTCACCCACGAGACTGTAAAGAGTTGGAACTAACAGTTTATTTTGAATTTAATTTATCTAATTTATATTAGTCAGCGTATATTCAGTGTATTAGTATGGAAACAAATTGTGTTTTAATAAAAGTGATTTATATTCTGTGATATCTTCTCCTCGGAGCCTGGTCTTCCTTATAATAGTTATTACTAATTAATACTAATTTCACGTGTGGTGTCCGGGTAAGAATAGCACCCTTCCATCTCCTTCCGTTGGGTGTCGTAACTAATGGAAACAAGAAGACGGGCAGCAGCGTCTTTCTATTGGATTACATACTTATATTGCGATCCCCAAGACGTCTGCCAAGCGTGGGGACTCTGACGTCAGCAGTGGACGTCTTTCGGCTACTAATGATTATAATTACTAATCATCCTTAGAGGAGATACCACTGGAGAGAGCATGATGCGCTAACCCCCTCTGCCAAATTTTTGGTCATATGGTCAGGTCATTCTTTATTTGTGTGCGTGTATTTTTGAATGTGTTGCGAGTTTATTATAGTGTGGGTATGCGTGAAAGTGTATCTGTGTGTGTTTACTTCGCCTCCCGCACCCCGCAAAAGTGCCACGAAAAATTTGTTCGGGGAATCTACGCGATACTAACTCCTTTGGTACTTTCTCTGAGTAATCATCCCTTGTCTGAATTCCATTATGTTCCTGTCAAAGTCAAAAATAGTTTATTTCAAATAGGCTTAACGCTAGCACCTTTGAAAGTCATGTCTTTTTTTTAAAAAAAAAGCTACCATCGGATCACAGCGCGGCCTCAACTGAGAAGATCCGGCAAGAAACTCAGCGAGCTTGTCATTTTTTACTTTTTTTTTTAAACAGTGTGTCATGTTACAATTAGATCAGAGCGACAGTGTGTCTTGCCGTCCAAAAGATCAAATAAGACAGAAAAAAAAATACGACGACAGTACAACAAACAAAAAGGCCAAAGGGATAGTAGTCGGACCAAGCAGCACCCGCGCACGAGTTAACTCGAGCAGCCGCCTTTTTTATTTTTTTTTGACGCGGGGGAACTTTTCCAAAGATCCCCGGGAGCTGTGGGGCTCGACCGGGGTATGTGGGATTCTTACCCACTAAAATCCTCGCGGCTGTCGCATCGGCACATGAGAGGGGGACCCCAGGGCTCTCGGGTGGGATCTGCACCAGGGGCCCCTCAGTGCCTTGCCTTTGTGCCCGCCGCCGGGGGGCGCATTGTAGCCCCCCGGGAACCTGTCACGGTGCTCACGGGGACGGGGGTCGCAGCCCCGCCGCCGTCCTCCTCGGAGTCGCCGCCGTACTCAATGGACGCTCAAAGGGCCCACACCCCGAGCGTCCAGCGACTCCGAAGGAACCTCGAGCAGCCGCCTGTACTATCTGACTCTATAACTTTTGACTACGATTTATATAGCTTAGCGAGCAGGTTAGGGGTTAGAAAGGCAGATGGCCTATGGATGCGTTGCTAAAAAGTTTGTAGTTAAATAGAAGTGACAAATTTTAAAAGCTAACTCTTCTCTGTCGTAACGCTCCTGACAGAGCGGTCGTGGCCGTTATGTAGTGTCACTAGGGGCAATTGTTACGTGCCTCACGACTTGTCTTCTTTTTTTTTTTTGGGAATGATAGACGCTGTTGGCCGCAGATGGCCATTACAGCTTCACCGGACAATAGGAGGCGAGCGCTTGAAGCGCTCTAGCCTTTACGGCAGTAGTAGCGACGAGCTCAAGGGCACCTCAGGGAGGCACGGCCTCGGCTTGGGCTGTCGCTTAAGAGAGGGCTGAGTTTACCACCGGTTCACAACGCGCCCCCACTGAGGAGAACCGGCAAGAAACTCAGTGGGGTGATGCACGTCGTTGAGGTCGCATACGTACGACCCTTCGGCCTCGCCGGAGAGACCGGTGTCTGAGCTAATAGCTGTCGTCATCTCTATCTGCTTGCCGTCATCCTGGTGCACTCATGCAAGGGACCGCTCAGTGCAGATTTAATTTGGTCGGTCCATCGCATAGACCACCCGTGCGGTCTAGTGCCCTGCATGACAAGGCGCTCTATGGTGTCTTCGCTTCTTCTAGAGACGTGACCGAAGAACTTGAGTATGCGGGAATGTGCGGTTTTCGACAGACGCTGCTGGATGCCGAATTGCCGAAAGGATTGCCTAGAAGTATAAAAGCGAGGTACAATAATACAATATAATGTATCCGCGATTTGGAGACCTATCGTAGATCAGTATTTTTACCGCTTATACAGAATTTACGTCCCCAGAAATGTAATATTACTATTAGATAAAGACACAATCACATGTTGAAAAGTTCCTAGTATAGTTCTAATAATAATAACCTTGAGGTTTGACTGGTCATTGACTTTAGGTTGTGCTTTCATTGATTCGATTTCTCATGTCAGTTGTACATTCTAATATTGTATATGTATCTGTAATATATTAATTGATATTTAAATGAAACTGCAAATAAACAAAATTAGATTCCTGTTTAAATTATAGATATTGGATATAATATAATTAGATTATAATATATTTCGACGGGCCCGTTGGTCTAGTGGTCAGACACCCTGCCCGCTAACCGATGGGTCGTGGGTTCGATTCCCGCCAAGTGTCTGGGTGTTGTTTATCTATTTAAGTATGTATTTACAAAAAAAAAGTATATAAGTATTAGTATCAGTTGTCTGGTTTCCATAGTACAGGCTCTGCCTAGTTTGGGATCGGATGACCGTGTGTGGATTGTCCCAAGATATTATATTATATTATATTGTTAGCTGCTGTACATTCCAGAAATGTCGTAAAAGATGATTTAGGACCCAATACAGCGACGTCTTTATACGACAAGCTAACTAGTCTCTATTTATTAGTAACTGACTTCAAAAACGAGATGGTTCTCAATTCATCGTGTATGTATATATTGTTCAAACGTATGTGAACACATAATTCCGATTGATATGTATATTCTTCTCCATACAAAGCGATATTAGACCTATAAACTAGCAATGTATTTTGTAGTCATTATAATAATAAAGTAGTAATTACCAGATAATTAGCTCATTTATGCTGCGGTCGTAACAATAACATGTACAGACTCTAATGACATGTACAGACTCTAGTGGAGAAATTCCACACCCTAACTCTCTATCCCATGACTAACTCTCTGTCAAGTCGTGGGGATTGTGGCAACTTTTCCCTTCTGTGGTGGAGACCTTTGTTCGGAAGTGGACGTCTTTCGGTAGCAAATGATAATGATGAACGCTATATTGCTAACGACGTCTTGTAGTTGTCCCTTAGGTCATACGGTCAATACAGGCTGACTTCCTGATTGTATATACTTTGGATAGAGATCTGATCTCAACCAAATCGTCGCGGTATTCCGTCCTATTACGCTTTGTGAGGCTAAAGAAAGAGCGAGTGAACTTGTGTCTACGCAAGCCCTTGTACACGATAATTGCCTACTCTTATATCCTACTTTGATTAAATTTAGTAATCTTGTTGAAGATTATCGGGTGTGACCAGTCTGGTAAACATTAGTACTATGGTGAACAAACAAGTAGGTATATACAAGTATATTATAAAAGCACAAAAAGCCGACTGCAAATTATTTATCTATTTATTCATTAAGAAACGAACAAGATACAAGCTTTACAAAATATGATGCTTAATAAGGTAGATAATAGGATAAACCAAATGGTCTTATATTAAAATACTTTAAAAAAGTATATTTCCACTAGTCCTGTTAAACCCTTCCATATTAATATTTTTTGGAATAAAAAAAAAATACAAAAAAGGCGGCTGACGGACGTTAAAATAATAGCCTATGTCACTTATTACACGAAGCTGAAAAAAAAAACATGGCACTCCTGGGGATTCGGGCAAAGATCGAACGAAGATGCTTTTTATAACGATTCAATTCAATTTTACAAATACATATTACTATCGAAGTCGGCGCCTAACGTCTAGCAAATACTTACAATGGCAGTAGGTACCTAACTGTTTTCCAGTTTGGCGCCGTTTTTAATAGTAATATGTATTTATAATATGTTGTAGTCCAAGTCCATCAATGTAGATGTAAAAACCACTAATTATTAGAAATTATTTCAGGCTTTTTAGTTGCATTTTGAAGGCGGTTCTTTTTTTTTGTAAAAATTATTTAATTTTCAGAATTAGTTTTTTTTTACAATATCTGGTATTTCTGCTCAAGTGATGTTTGGCCTTCAAGACGGCTAATAATGACTAATACACGGGGCGTAGAGGAGTCAGACACGAGAAACACATGCCTATTTAGAACCTGACCGACAAAACATGCACTCCCACTTAACAAAGGCTGTGTTTAGAGCCTAATTTATAAAACGTAAACCGCTAATACGCTACACGTTTTGTGTTCGGTTTTAAAAATGTTGTTGTGACTAAATCGGCAAATATTTATTACTGTAATATTTTTAGTGGGTGGACGCCTTAATGCTTGTAATAATATCACTTGTGGCTTTTAAGTATGTAGACGAAATAGTAATTAACTATTTATTGAAACTAAATATTTACAGTTTATTTACAAAACTTAAACTAGGAAAAATACGGACAGAATAGTTGTATTCTATTATTATCGGTTACAAATTGGGCTCGGTAACCATCGGTTCGCAGTTCGACTCGCTTGGATCCATTGTTTTGTGAATGCCCTAGCCATGTACCTATTCGGTTCCTGACGTGTAGAAGATCACTCTGTACACTACGCGTGAACCAGCTAGGAGCTGCAGATAATCGTCCTGTGTAGGATAAGCTTTCCTCAAACTAATATAATTATATCCTGGGACAATTACACACACAGTCATCTGATCCCAAACTAGGGAGAGACTGCGCTATGGAAAACTGGTGGCACTCGAACTCACGACATATTGGGTAGCGGTCAGGGAGTCTTACTACTAGACCTACAGCCCTGTCTAATGGTTTAAAAATGTAACCCTACAGTCTAAGCCGGGAGATTTATATCAAAGTCCTCCATAACCATGTATCGAACAGCCATTGCCTGAGGTAACTTTTCAGCAGACACATTAATATTGAAGGTGGTACCGTGATATCCAGATCATTAAAACAATATAAAAACGATACATTCTGTGTGTGAATGTTGTAGCAAACTTGTAAGCTACATAAATAGAAGCAGCCTGGGTTGGGGAATACACGCCTTAAAGAGGACTGCAGCAAATCAATTTCACCTATTACTAGTGTTGTGCTACAGTGGTCAGTAGTGTACAGTCACAAGCATAAATATATTACCATGGACAGTTCGCCAAAAATATCTAATTTCATGATTCATTCATTAATTTCTGATCTCGACATGACGGAAAAAATATGTGATCATTTATAAAAGCATATACATGTAGCAGCAGATATATCTGACATCAAAGTAACACCAAAACTATCTGCCAACACATGCGATGCAAAAATATAGAATGCCGCATTGACTTCAAAAATATGAGCCACCTATTAGAATGAAAAAATATCTGCATCATCATTTCTTGCGTTATAAACATCACGCTGACCGCGCTGACAGCATAAACATCTGACAAAATGTTTCGAGCCATATTTCTTCTATATCGGAATAAGTTCCGCTCATTTTGCAAAAAGATGTGATGTAGCACTGGCTGCATAAATATATGACACCTGACCATAATAATTTGAGTTATTTTATTATTAATAAGTTCATTTGTATATAATTACTATGATTTTATTTACTATACTCGCACAATTTTCAAGAAGTGTCGCTGTGTCGCTATTACGTAAACGTAAATGATAAGTACGGTAGGTAGCGAGAACTAATCAAAGTGAACAAATATCGAAATACCCACTAAATCAAAACGTTTTAGTTAAATTCTTGTTATTGTATGTATTGTGTGTTTGTGTTCTTATTATTGTTGTTGTTGGCGGGCCTGTTGATGTAGTGGTTAGACACCCTATCCGCTCTAATAGGCGCTAATAGGTCGTGGGTTCGATTCCCACCAAGTGTCTGGGTGTTTTATCTATATTAGTATGTATTTACAAAAAAGTATATTAAGTATTAGTATCAGTTGTCTGGTATATCCATTGTATTGCATAGTACAGGCTCTGCCTAGTTTGGGATCAGATGACCGTGTGTGGATTTTCCCATAATATTATTATTATTTACCACGTAGAAGCCAATCTACAAAGCCTAGAGCACAGGCGTAAAGTAGCTAGCCTCTCGATATTCTACAGGATGCATTTTGGAGAGTGTGCGCAGGAATTGCATGCCTTGATTCCACCAATCCCCTTCTATCGTCGGACGTCGAGACGCACTGCGCATGCACACCATTTTGTGGTTAAAGTACCTTCAGTCCGGACTAAACGATTTACCTCTTCGTTTATAATAAGGATTGGAACAGTTTGCCTGCGTCGGTTTTTCCGCCAGATTATAATGTGGGTGTCTTCAAGGCTAGAGTGAATAGGCTTTTAAAAAGCCAGTGTGCTTTACAATCTACGATTGCGTGGCCACTTTTCATCAGGTGGGTCTGCAGTCGAGCACTAGCTTATGTTGAATAAAAAAAGTAAAAAAAAAAATATTTTTCTGCTAGTGTGAATTAATAAATCTTCCATTTATATTGATTAACATGGATCGGTTTTTTTAATAAAGAAAATTATTACTTGATTGCTTATTATTTCCAAATTCCTGTATTGAGATTCAAATTCTGAACCTGTACTTAATCCCTATCTTAATCACAAATATTTTTAAATCGGTTCTGTTAGTTTCTGAAAATTGCGCGAGTATAGTAAATAAAAACAAAATAATTATATACAAATGAACTTATTATTAATAAAGAACAGAACAAAATAACTCAAATTATTAGGGTCAGGTGTCAGATATTTATGCTGCCAGTGCTACATCACATGTTTTTGCAAAATGAGCGGAACTTATTGCGATATAGAAGAAAAATGACTCGAAACATTTTGTCAGATGTTTATGCTGCCAGTGCTACATCACATGTTTTTGCAAAATGAGCGGAACTTATTGCGATATAGAAGAAAAATGACTCCAAACATTTTGTCAGATGTTTATGCTGCCAGTGCTACATCACAAGTTTTTGCAAAATAAGCGGAACTTATTGCGATGTAGAAGAAAAATGTCTCGAAACATTTTGTCAGATGTTTATGCTGCCAGTGCTACATCACAAGTTTTTGCAAAATGAGCGGAACTTATTGCGATATAGAAGAAAAATGCCTCGAAACATTTTGTCAGATGTTTATGCTGCCAGTGCTACATCACAAGTTTTTGCAAAATGAGCGGAACTTATTGCAATATAGAAGAAAAATGTCTCGAAACATTATGTCAGATGGGTATGGGGGGTGTATGGGGGGACTGGTCCGACT
Organism: Furcula furcula; assembly: GCA_911728495.1. Classification (NCBI taxonomy): domain Eukaryota; kingdom Metazoa; phylum Arthropoda; class Insecta; order Lepidoptera; family Notodontidae; genus Furcula; species Furcula furcula. Next base: position 19,335,226 of record OU452249.1, on the reverse strand, counting down.
ACTATCCCTTTGGCTTTTTAGTTTGTTGTACTTTCGTCGTATTTTTTTTATTTTTTTCTGTCTTATTTGATCTTTTGAACGGCAAGACACACTGTCGCTCTGATCTAATTGTAACATGACACACTGTTTTAAAAAAAAAGTGATAAAATGACAAGCCCGCTGAGTTTCTTGCCGGATCTTCTCAGTTGAGGCCGCGTTGTGATCCGGTGGTAACTTCTTTTTAAAAAAAAAATCATGACCTTTTAAAAGTGCTAGCGTTAAGCCTATTTGAAATAAACTATTTTTGAGTTTTGAGTTTTTGAGTTTGAGATGTTTATGCTGTAAGCGTCAGCGTGATGTTTATAACGCAAGACATGCCAGATATTTTTGCATTCTAAAAGGTGGCTCATATTTTTGCATCGCATGTGTTGTCAGATAGTTTTGGTGTTCCTTTGATGTCAGATATATCTGCTGCTACATGTATATGCTTTTATAAATGATCACATATTTTTGCCGCCATGTTGAGATCAGAAATTAATGAATGAATCATGAAATTAGATATTTTTGGCGAACTGTCCATGGTAATATATTTATGCTTGTGACTGTACTGTGATGCTATAGCATTGCCTCTTTTTGGCTCCAAACTATGTCTCTAATAATAGTAGCGTAGCCTTCTGAGGAACAGGGAGCAAGTGCAAGAGATAAGTCATCATCATCATCATTCATCATTAGCAGCCGATAGACGTCCACTGCTGAACAAATGCCTCCCCCTTAGAAGGGAGGGGTTGCCATAATCCCCACGCTTGGCAGGCGGCTTGGGGATCGCAGTATAGGTGGAAAATAAATCTAAAAAAAAAAGACGAAAATAATTCTTCCAGTTCTCGCTTAGTCGCCTCTTACGACACCCAATGAGGGGGATATTCTAACCCAACACCCTACGGGTAGTGATTAGTAGTCCTGGCAAAATACCTTGTGTCAACAAAGAACACTTCGACATATTATTGTCACTTAAACTAAGACATCAACTGGCTATCCGCTTCAACTGTAAGTTCCTTGATCTTAATTAAGATAAACTTATGTATAAGGATATTCAAGGCTTGTGGTCACAGTCTAAGCTTAAAATAATTATTCCATAATATCATTCTATTGTTCCATAGTGACATTTGAAATGGCCTTAATTATGAACAATGTCTTGCCTCTAGGCACTAGATTTTGCCATGTTCTTTGTACGAAATTATATATGTGTTCCTGTTGGCTGTAAGTAAATTGGGCCCGGTAAAAATTGGAACACACTTCGACCCAGTTGGAACCATTGCGTATGCCTTAGCCTTTACTGTGTTGCTGATTGTTCGAAGAGTTTTCTAAAGTATACTACGATTACGCCTGCTAAGAGCTTCTGATCATCTGATGTAGGATAGGCTACTCCAAGATAATGATTAAAATAACAAATATATGTGTATGTATGTACATATTGAGCACATATTTTCACGGTATACTATATAAGTATAATATATATAGCGGGGTGCATAAAGGCAGTTGTAAACAATGTTCAGTAAATCAGTTGGTTAGACAACGTCGGTCAGTCCTTAGATGGGTGACCGTTTAGTGGCAACCGAATTGAGCGTCTACGTACTTCGCAAGGTATATAAAAGTCAGTCCTGGGTGCTGTCATGTAGACAGTATTAGTTAAGCCTAGTCAGAGGCCTAAGGGCAGCTTTAAAAACTGTGACACCACTAACCATACAAAAAAAGAGTATAAATATGTATATTCACCGGATGTACCTTACACAGCCCGACTGGGAAAACCTTGACCAATCTTTCCTCTATGACATAAATTAACTTTTAGAAATATTCATGGCGGCACGAGAAAAAAGAAGATTAATTTGTATATGCATAAAAATGTCTTATCATAAAGATAGACTAGTATGGGAATTGTTTTTAATGAAATTAACCGGTGTGGGAATGAACTAGCCATAAGGAGGAGCGTCAACGGTGACGATTTGTAAGACATTACAGTAATTAATTCAATTATAAACATAAATTTTACTAGTGAAGTGAAAGCAATTTTACGAATCATATCGCCTCTTTTTTTGTGTCGGTTCGAACACTTTACAGCGTCCATGGTCACGGGCGGATTGGGGTGGTACATGTCCATATGTCATATTTGTCTCAGAATATTGAAGTCGACGTTCATTGAATACGGCGGCAACTCCGAGGAGGACGGGGCGGCGGGGTTGCGGTATTTTTTTTGACACGATTGATTATCAGCTAAAAACTACGTGACATAAACTAAAATAAAAATCTGTTTTGAGATGTGCAAATGCAGCCCTTTCATATGATACCCCACTCAATATAGCAGTCTCACTTGGAAATTTTGATGACCCATTTCGAACCCCCTTAATAAAAGAAGTAAATGAAAAAAAAATTGCGATGAGGTTGGGTAAGTAAGATCTAAAGCTATTCCAAGTTTCAAATCGAAAGCATCAGTGGTTCCTGAAATATATAGATGTGACAGACAGACAGACAGACGAAGTCAAACCATAAGGGTTCCTTTTTTACCTTTTAGACCTTAATAATAACCACGATAATAATCTTATATAATACTAGCTGACCCACGCAGCTCCGCCCGCGCTGTGTTTACATTAACTAAAGTTTCAATAATTAAGGATCAAACGAACTTACCCTTACGTGAAGTTCGATCATAATTATGTGAACAGTTCGGTCCTTAGCAACTTATAATGTTTACGTATTGTAGTTATGCGTCCTTACTACTAGCCTTGCACGGAATGATTTAAAGTTTTTTTTTTTTTTTTTCGGGTTCTTAAATATTTTGTCACCTCACCGCCTCCTATAAGACGGCCCACCCGCAGTGTGTCTTCATTATGTTTAGAGTAGGAAAAACGTTTCACATTTTATCCTTGGGTCGGGTGATGTGTAAAAGGGAGGGGAGTATATAAGTTGCTAAGGACCGAACTGTTCACATAATTATGATCGAACTTCACGTAAGGGTAAGTTCGTTTGATCCTTAATTATGTTTCACAGTTCGGTCCTTAGCAACTTATAATGTTTACTTATTGTAGGATGTTTAGAGTCTAGATCTATAAAATGTGAATAGTTAGCTATTATGATTTGGGGGAATAGGTAATATAATACAAGTTATGCCCTAAAAATCCAAATTCATTTATCTCTGTAATCTCTGTAAAAGCATCACATAATATTAGGCACTAGATTTTCCTTTTTGTTTTACATATCAAAAGAGTCTAACTCCTTAAGACTCATATAATATAATATTACACTTAGCCAACAGTAAAATCCATACGTAAGTATTAAGTCCGTAATAAAGAAGTTTTTTTTTTTTTTTTAATCAATATAAGCCAGTGTTTGACCACAGTCCCACCTGGTGGAAAGCGGTGACGCAGTCGAGGATGGTAGATTATCTTCAATGACCAATCGTAATATTAATACTGCAGAGGAACCGCAAGCAAAATTATACATTAGGGTTAAATACCTAAGAATAGATAAGTCGTATCAAGAAAAATCTCTCCTCAAAACCTGTCAACAGTGGCAATAAATCATTGTCTAGTAAAAACGCGCAAATGCACCTTATAAAACATATTTGAAAGGAAATATGCATAACCTCACCTAATGGTGAGGTGTGTGTCTAATGACAATGACTGAAATTGAAGTCTATTTTCGTAATTATTTTGTATAATCAATAACCGAAAAATATATACGAGTATAAATGTATAAAATATATATATAAATAATGTAAGTAAATATCAGTTTGTGAACGTAAATGTTCCTAAAGGCCACACAGGCCACATAGAATAGTTAGAAAAACCTTAAGTTACTTATTTAATTAACACGGTGCACAACAGAAAACATTACTGAACATATCACCTTGACAATAGGTAAGCAATAATTTGTAATTCATGAACAAACTTGTATTTCATTCATAACAGTAAAATTTATCTTTATTATTAATTAATTGCACTTTGAAAGTTATTGCTTTATTTTGAGTTTTTTTTTTTATAGAAAACAAGTATTGGTCAAGACACATTAGGTTATAGGTCACATTTTATAAGTTGAGGGTAGATGAGGAGATATACCCTCCAAATGTTATTTATTGTGTCACCTACCCTCATATGTATCTATCAGCTGTCAGCTGATTGTAATGTCAATGACCGTTACTTTATCTCTTAAAAAGGATATTACAACAGTCATACATCGAACTTAAAGTTCTTTATTTCATACTAACTATACCGCCCGTACAGGAGGCGCTAATAACTTAAAGAAGATTGTAAGCAGATCATGGTCGGGATCGCTATTCATTTAGTACATTTAGGTGCTATAAAGGTAGGTAGGTATATAATACACAACAGTCACAGTCTTTAATTAATGCAGTCATTACCGTACGTAATTTTAAATGTATCTAGTCATTGTTCTCGATTACTGTTCCAAAAAGGATTTAAGTTCTTTATAATATATATATATATTTTTTTTTAATATAGGGAAAACACTTAAAGTCTCCATATTACAAACATATCTATTTCCGGTGTACTTAATGTGTATTTTATTTTCTACCATTAAGCACCTTATCTAAGTATATTTTCTCCTTTACCTTAATGTTACTTTACATGGAAAATACAAATATCTAAATAATTGTTTGGTGTTCATATAAATATATGAAGCAAATAATTATGTATAGCGTTTAGAACAGACTTATCAAAGAAAAACCTTAGACCTTCCGTTTGGTTTATTAATCACGGTTAAAATCAGAGGTAAGATACATATCTGGACCTTATACAAACAGATACGCCAATCGAACCCGCAACCAGGGCGTAAAAAAAACAATGAAAATTACCCAACAGTTTTTTTTTATTATTTTTTATTATTATTATTACCAAGGGATGGTAATAGTAAGTACTAGTAAACACGACTAATATATTTGAGTGCAAGAATAGTTCCTATCTCCAAAAATATAGTAACAACAAAAATTAATAGGTAGTAAAAAATACTGATATGGTCGTTGTCAATCTCAAAAATCTTAAGAAGCAAAATGTATTTTGCTCAATTCAATGTATGAATACAGGGCGTAAACTAGATAGTTTTGTGTTTATTGTAGACAAAGCATATAAGTTACTCAAGACAGCTTGTTTGTGGTTTATTACACATTAAGAGGCACATCAAACTTATAAGAGGAATATTCACAACGCTGGTAGATAAAATATATCAGGAAAGATCCAATTGAAATATCCAACAAAAAATTACATAAATATAATCGTATGGATTCTGAATAATAACATCAAAGATCAGCCAGGATGTCTTTTTTTTTTTTAACTGTGTGGATTATATCAATATATAATTGTATTATGACACAGTGATAAGCTCGAACAGAGTTCCCTTTCTTTTTTTTTTCTTTTTTTTTAAACACGCTGTTTATAGGTTTATATACATATATATGCCTTAGTTAAAAAAAAATTTAATACAATAAGACTAACTAACTGTGTTTGGACAGCGTTTTTGAAACACCCTGTATATACTTTTACTTCATTATTATTATGTATTTTTCGAAAAATCGAACTTACTGAATTTACTACACAGATTTAATATTTTATGACCATTAAATTTAGAAACTAGAATTATGTATGACAAAAAATTCGTCCTCAATTGTGTCATAAGTATTCAAATATTGCAACTATATTGTTCATAAAGTTAAAACATAAATATAGTCATCAACGTCATACATTTAGCTAAATTAACGACGAATTAATAATATGACGATTGTTTTGTTCTCTAGATCAGATTTATCAATAGTTATTTTCAACTAAGTATTTATAATAAGTGTAGGAGGCGGGCGGCGGCCGGCGGCGCGGCGTACTGTCCCATAAGTTCAGAGGCTACTTACTGCAGCTCCACAGTGGTGCTCACGGATGCTCCGGCTGTAGGCCGGCCAGGATCTCGTCGAGCGTGTGGTAAAGCCCGCCGCGGCCAGTCCGCCTCGGATCTGCTAGATACCACTTTGCAGTACGAACTACGAAGTTTTGAAGTCTTATTAATTCTACTGTGAAAAAATATTAGTATTGTTATTATAACTTCTTAATTATTTACTCATCTCGTCCAGTGGCGCACGACCTATTCCGATAATTAGGAGTACCTACAGATCGAATTATATCTGACGATATTGTACGAATCCCAGGCAACTGGTAGATGGTAGTAGCAAATTACAGTTAATTGTGACGTTCCAAGATGGACGTCTTCGTATATTCAACAGTGGATTTTGTCTGGCTGATGATAATGATCGGATTATATGTTCCCAGATGTGTTGGCGGCATGCATTTCATAATAGTGTTTGCAACAATTACCCGCGTATCGCATTTATCTACGACAGAGACGACCCCGATTGTATTAGAAGCTCGCATCGTATGAACACAGCGAAAACAACAACTACAGGAGTGTGCATCGCTTTTGTGTAACGCACTATACGGTTAACGTGTTCAACACTACGACAGAGACGACCCCGGTTGTATTGGAAGCTCGCATCGTCTGAACACAGCGAAAACGTCAAACCCGCTGGTGGGGCGACAACTACCCGCTGGTGGGGTATCGCTGTTAACCGTAAATGTGTTCTTTATGTACGTGTGAGACGACCCTGTATGGAAGCTCGATTCGTACGAACACAATTTAAATAGTGCACGACGATCCATTTCCCGAAGGCGAAGAGTCGTCCGACGTCACCACCGCGGCGGCACCTCTCCGTTGTCCCGACGTCGCGGCGTCGCCTCTCAGTTGTCCGGTTCTTGACTTTCACTTTTTCTTTAATACTAATTTAATTATTTTTTAACCGACTTCAAAAAAGGAGGAGGTTCTCAATTCGTCTGTATATATTTTTTTTTTTTTTTTTTTTTTTTTATGTATGTTCGCGCATAACTCTGTCAATTATGAACCGATTTGAAAAAATCTTTCTGCCATCCATTCTTCAATCCATTGATTGGGTCCCATAAAAAAATTATTGCGTAGTAATAAGTAGTTCCTGGAAAAACAAGAATGGTGACTGCGCACTGAGACTTGCAAGAAAGCCTATATAGATGACGTTTTAGTCGCTCGGACTCGCTCGGTCGGACAAAAATGGTCATAACTCTGGCAAATATTTACCAATTTCAATGATTCTTTTTTTATTCGAAAGAAGAAACCACTGTATTGAATCTGTATGAATTTTATTACAACCGGATAAGAACTTCCTGGAGGACCATGAACGATGTGGAGGAATTTATCTGGTAAAAACCATAAAACTGATGTTCTCCATTACATTGCTCTGACAATTATGAACCGATTGCGATGATTCTTTTTTTATTCGAGAGAGTAAACTGCTATGATGATTCCATGCAAATTTCATTACGACCGGATATTTTTTTCTGAAGAAACATGAATTATGTAAAACTATGTAGACGATAATGTGATCATAACCTATCTAGATAATTTTACGGTTTTCGATGGTTCAATCTTTATATATGAAAATATCACTAAAAAGTTTAAAATAAAATCTTTTTAAAAAAAAATTGAACCGACTTCAATATCACTGAAAAGTATAAAATAATTTAAATATTATTGAAGTTGGTGCCAAATATACACAGCCGGTAAGCTAACACCAACTTCAATAATATTTAAATTATTTTATACTTTTCAGTGATATTGAAGTCGGTTCAATTTTTTTTTAAAAAGATTTTATATTTAATACTAAATACACTTGGAGCTTTGGGTTAGAGACGTGCGAAGGCTTGAGCACGGAAACAAACATTGAAGACACACTGCGGGTGGGCCGTCTTATAGGAGGCGGTGAGGTGACAAAATATTTAAGTACCCGAAAAAAAAAAAAAAAAAAACTTTAAATCATTCCGTGCAAGGCTAGTAGTAAGGACGCATAACTACAATAAGTAAACATTATAAGTTGCTAAGGACCGAACTGTGAAACATAATATACATTCGCATAGAATACAAAACCTCCTTTTTTAAAGTCAGTTAAAAACTTGGACCCACTTTGTACTTGCCCTCCGAAGCACGGAGACGTTTAGTTCAAATGGCGTTAAACGGTCACCCATCTATTTAATGACCTTACCTAACGTTGCTTAACCTGATCGATTTCCAAACATTGTTAACAACTGTCTATGAGTGTTCCCTTACAAATATTTATTATAATTATAATGAAAAATTGTTAAAATCGGATCCAGTAGTTTCAGCGTGATGCTCAGCTGAGATACAGACAGACAGACAGACAAAAATAAAAAAAAATACATTTTTGGCTTTAGTATCGGTTATAGAATGCCCTCCAAACATAATTTTCAAAATATCTTTAATGTACAGAATTGGACCTGTTACAGTTTTATTATAAGTATAGATAGATAATATATAATTTTATATTGTTACTCGTACTAACCCTTATGGATCCTGTTATCCAAATTAAATGAATATTATTATTATTGTGCAATAAACTAAAATAATAATCTTTTTATGTACTCATTTGCAGTACCTACTTGCGTTTACCTTTAATTACTAACACTCCTCTTGTAGGTTGCCTGGACATAATCGCTTGTCAACATCGATATACTATGATGCTTGTCAACGATAAGGCGACCTATCTGCACTGTGTTTCTTTATTTTCTGTTTTGTGTGTTCTGTTTTCAGTCCCCATTGTTTGTGCAATAAATAAACAGTGGTCCTAAAAATGCATGTGTTAGCATCGGCGATATTTAATATAAATAAGTATAACAAATATTATTATAAAGTAATTTATTTGGTTCATTTATGTTTCGTCAGCGACGATTGAGGGTAGTAGATATTGATTATGCTTTGAAAATGTGTTGTATTAATTAAATATCTTGTTAGTTGGTGATATTTAACTATTGGTTAACAGCTATAAAATTATTATGTAACGCCCTATGCAATTCGAATAATTTATTATTGATATTGTAGAAAATATTGTATAAAACCAGTAATGAAACTGACAGTGTCACCCCCACTACTTCAGTGGATTGGGATTGCTATAAATACGTTGTAACCGTTTAGAACGGACAGTATTGAACAGTATTTCATAGTCGACGGTCGTGTACAATCTTCAGTTGGTGACGGATCACTAGAAAGCTAAGTATATTTAGTATTGTTTCATTTACATTGTTATGATGATATTGTGTTATAATGTTATTATGTTGTATTTATGATAAGTCATATAATATGATATATGACTTGGAGCTGGTGCTGGAAGTGGTTGTAGGGGCTGGCGGAGACCACTTGGGGAGTCCCATATATTTTTATATATGGTTCTCACGTCATTTACAGTATTATGAAATAATTACTTTGTTCTGAGATACCAAATGTGTCATAATCGACATTGTTATTTAATAAATATTATATACTGATATTTGAGAGTTTTGTGTTAAGGTACCTACCTCCAAACCAGTAATAAATATCCGATAATTTGATAAAGAATACTTTTCATAAAGTATTACCCTACATTATTCAGAACTAAGGTTATAAAATGATTTAGCCTATTTAATAGTCGGCTATACATCCTAATATATTATATAGATATATCGACTTAATTTAACACATGCATAAGCATGTCATCTAAAAGGAATTCGTATTTTGCATTCCCAGCAAATTCTTCGCGATTTCTGTAATTTTCGTAAAATGATCACACATTTTTTGATCAATCATACTGAATTTACCCGGAAGAATTGCATCCCCCCATCACCTCTCGTTGGCTGTCGTAAGAGGCGACTAAGCGAGAACAGGAAGACGTGGGGATTATGGCAACCCCTCCGTTCTAAGCGGGAGGCCTTTGTTCAGCAGTGGTATAGTATCGGCTGCTAAAGATGAATGAAGGTACTGAGTTTATTTATTAGCACTAATTAGCAGACTCATGTGTGTTAATGCTGTAATACGAAGAAAAATCAAACCGTAACTTACTCATATTATGATTCACAGAAAGTCGCTTTTTTATTCAGTCATACTGTTATAGGAATACTGGATTTCCGACTTCATACATTGCTGTTCCTTCGGAAAATTGCGCTACATCTTCTCGTCTGAATCACCTCAATGTTTAAAAACCAAAGTATTTAATCTGTGTGTGCTGCCAGTGATGACCTATGGATTCGAGACTTGGCCACTGACTATTGCCTCATAAAAAGGCTCAAAGTAGCTCAACGTGCTATGGAAAGGGCTATGCACGGAGTGTCTCTACGTGATAAAATCCGGAATGAGGAAATCCGTAGAAGAACTAAAGTAACCGACATAGCTCTAGTAGTTGGTAAGTTGAAGTGGCAATGGGCAGGTCATACAGTCTGGAGAACTGACAACCGGTGGGGAAGAAAGGTTATCGAGTGGCGACCAAGGACTGGAAAGCGCAGTATGGGTCGGCCCCCCACTAGATGGACGGACGACCTCGTCAAGGTGGCAGGGAGCCGTTGGATACAAACGGCACGCAACATCGGTCGCAATGGAAGTATATGTGGGAGGCCTATGTTCAGCAGTGGACGTCTTGTGGCTGATATGATGATGATGACATTGCTGTATACTGGCGTGAAAAGCATTGTATAGCGGATGACATTACTAGGCTCTTACTAACTTTCTTAATAACTAATAGCTCGACCAGCTGCAATGCAATGCTATAGGTGAACATCCTGCTTCTAAGTTAAATAAAAACGTTTGTTGTCCGTGGTACCCCCAGTAGTACCACCAGTGGTACCACGGACAATTTTTTTTGTCCGTGGTACCACTGGGGTACTACGGACAACTCCGTAGTACCACCAGAGATATATTAATTAGATTTAAATAATATTTCATTATTTTCGTTCATTTTGTAATCGTTTACTTGGTACCTTAGTTGGACTGTTTGTATTGCACAACATTACACATGAAAATAATGAATTTGTTTTATAAACACACCAGAATATACTAGAGATGTGGTATTGAGTAATAAAAGTAAGTAGAAGTACCAGATTAGCATAGGACTTTTGGAGTATTCTTCACGTCTTGTGATATCCAGAGTATGTCTGGCTTACTAGTTTTGATTGGTGTTGCGAATCAAGAGGTGAGGGCTGGGAGGGTAACGGATGTATCAAGAGGCGAGATATCCTTGTATCTTATGCTTCCCTGGTACTTCTGCTATAAACATGTTAGTTACTACTCAATAGGTACCACACATCCTCAGTAGGTCCTGGACGTAGTTAAAAATCTTTAGGACTTTTCCTAATGTCCTATGCTTCCCTGGTACTTCTAGTATAAACATGTTAGCTCAAAACCACTTTCATATGTTCACACAAGATAAGGCATAAGATTACGCACCTTCTATTTTATGGTACCCCAGTACTTCCGGTAACAATTTGTCGATTTTATTACTCAATACCACATATCTATTATGTAAACGATTACAAAATGATCGAAAATAATGAAATATTATTTAAATCTATTAATTTATCTCTGGTGGTACCACGGAGTTGTCCGTAGTACCTCCAGTGGTACCACGGACAAAAAAAATTGTCCGTGGTACCACTGGTGGTACTACTGGTGGTACCACGGACAACAAACGAATAAAAAAGCGTGATTTATTGTGTCATTATGTTTTTACATAGACTTAGATTAACATCTCATATCATTACGCACGTGTTCGTATGCACAGTAGAAGTGTGGTTCTATTATAACGGCTCGAAATTAAGCCTATAATGCGTACATCGACTTTTGTACGACTCATTACTATTTCATAGTAAAAAAATATTTGCGTCTACTATTTTTATTTCCCCTCACATTTCACGCCACCGTCGGCGTGGATGAAAGAGGGAAATGTATGGAGAAAATATTACACAGAGTTGTAGAAACAGGTTTTTTTTTTGGGAAAGATAGACGCTGTTGGCCGCAGATGGCCATTACAGCTTCACCGGACAATAGGAGGCGAGCGCTTAAAGCACTCTAGCCTTAACGGCAGAAGTAGTGAGCTCAAGGGCACCTCAGGGAGGCACGGCTTCGGCTTGGGCTGTCGCTTAAGAGAGGGCTGAATTTACCACCGGTTCACAACGCGCCCCCACTGAGAAGAACCGGCAAGAAACTCAGTGGGGGCTGTAGAAACAGGTAGCGACCGACCTTCAGTAATGGAGAGGTAGGTACTGAAATAAGACCTAAGGTACGAGTTTATAAAGTAAGTGTGTAATACCTTGTTCTTTGTTTTCGCGGGAAACCTTCAAAATGTCTCCAGGACCTGTGGCGGTCAATGTTGGATTCTTACCCATTAAAACTCCCGCGGCTGTCACATCGGTAAGTGAGACACCCGGGCTCTCTGGAGGGTCTGCACCAGGAGCTTCACAGTGTGCATTATAGCCCCCCGGGAACCAGACACGGTGCTCACGGGGACGGGAGTCGCAACCCCGCCATCCTCCTCGGAGTCGCCGCCGTAGTCAATGAACTGTGTAATACCCAGACCTAAGACTATACTCTTAAATTTTTGTAGTGGGTACGTGACATTGGGTTTTTACTACTTCTTTTTTTATTAAATAGGAAATTACTAAGCATATAAACATAATATTATTACTTGCTTAGATTGAAAACGATAACAACGTATGCATTTATAATATAACAATTAGGAAACGGAATAGACTAGAATTAAAAAGTCATGGCTGAACATTGATTTAAATACGCAATTTATATCGGTGTGACCGTACGAAATGTGTGCAGTTATGATAAAATTATTTAATGACATGTGTCGGTAATAACACTATTTAAATTTATGTATATTACATACGAGGCTTGTTACATTGTAAACAAATTCGCTAATATTATGCTAATAACTTAGATTTTTAATAAGTGAATTAAGTATTTCCAAACATGGTCATTTAATAAGTGGGAATGATTTCAACCGCGTGCTCATTTCGTAGAACATACGATATATATGCGACACTCATAGCCAGTTCTTACCACTGTTCGGTAAACGATCAGTTGGGTAAGCAGCGTTAGGCAAGGTTAGTCCTTAGATGGGTGATCGTTTAGTGGCATTTGAACTGAGCGTCTCCGTGCTTCGGAGGGCACGTTAAAAGTCAGTCCCGGCTATCATAACGCTAAGTCAGAGACCTAAGGGCAGCTTGAAAACTCTGACATCAGGTTGGTCACTAACCATACGACAAAGAAAAAATCTGTAGAAGAGGATCTATGCGTCGGATAGTTATGTAAAAAAGCCAGTCTTGCGTCTGACTTTGGCCTCGTTTACGGAAACGCGGGGCGTCGCGCGTCGCGTGTGGCGTGGCGTCTCGCGGCGCGTCGGACGTTTTTATTGTTTACGTAGCGGCGGCGCGTGAAGCGGCGCGTATCATCGCACGCGTAAACACAAACTTATAGCAATATATGATGCTGTTTATAGAGACGCGGGGCGGGAAGAGTGGCGGTGCCCGCCGCTGCGCCCGCGGCGGTCACCGCCGCGTGCAATGGCGGTGCAACTCACTTTTTAACATACAATTTTCTTCTAAAAAAAAAATCGATCATATCATACTCCATTGCGATGGTGACTACGTCTGTGTTGCATGATTACCAAATAGACTGGCAGAAGGTTCCGCCACAGGCATCGCTTCATCGAGAATCGCCGCTGCGTGCGCCGCCGCGATGAACGCCGCGTGAGACGCGGCGATGCCATCCGCGGGTGCCGCCGTAAAACACGCTCCATTTCAAGCAAACGCGTGTAAAATCGCTTCTCCGTAAACACACTCATACAACGCCCTACATTTGAATTTAGAGCGGGCCGCGCCGCCACACGCGACGCGCGACGCCCCGCGTCTCCGTAAATGAGGCCTAAGTCTTATGGATTTTGATTGTTGAAGAAGACAGTTACACTTGTGTCTACAAAACTATTTTGTGAAACATTGGCCATTGTAGTCGTATCGGTCCGGGGAACATTATTATCATTAAATTGACCATGGGTGCAAAGCATTCGAAACGCCGGGAAATTAAAATCAAAAATAAATCGCGATAAATTCCGTAAGAGTAGTGTAATGTATAGTATTCGCGTAATTATAAGACAACATTATGGAAAAAGTGTGTTACACCTACCCGTTCTACCCGTGAGGTGTCCGAATAAGAATAGGACCCACCCATCTCCCCTTGAGTGTGGACAGAGGCGGCTAAGGGTAGACAATAAGACGGACAGCCACGTCTTTCTAATGGATTACCTACCACCTGTACTGCGGTCCCAAAGACGACTGCCGAGCTCGAGGTTTATAACAACACCTCCCTTTGAAGGGGGAGGCCTTTGTTAAGCAGTGAACGGCTTCTGGCTGATGATGACCCGTTACAATGCCTCATCATCAGCCGGAAGACGTCCACTGCTGAACATAGGCCTCCCCCTAGAACGCCACAATGAACGATAATTGGCTATTTGCATCCATCGGTTACCTGCGACGCGCACAATGCCGTCTGTCCACCTAGTGGGAGGACTGCCAACGCTGCGTCTTCCGGTTCGTGGTCGCCATTCTTCCCCTACGGTTATCGGTTCTTAAAGCGATGTGGCCTGCCCACAATGCCCTAATATCTGGTCAATAGATATAAGTACTATGAAACATTTGCAATATGATACGGACCAATGCGTGGGTCTCCACTAGTGAAGAATGTAACATAGCATAAAATCACATAAGTACCTATCATACACGAAATGTCGAGCGTTCACCCCAGAAATTGGTATTTAAAACCGATATTGGCATTCGGAATAAATAATACATGCATATTTATTAGGTATACCTACATACCAATTTTGAATATTGTATGTTTGGGTTATACGTAAGTTTATTAATAACAATTAAGTAGTTTTAAACAACCTAACCTAAATAGACTTGAGGCGAAACGACTGAATATGTACAATGTTTTATATAGTTATTATAATTACCTATTTATCTATAAAAATAGGTAAGTATTTGTTTAAAAGTATATGTAAGTATTTGTATCAGTGGTACAGTTGACATAATAAGCTCGGTACTTTGGGATCAAATGGCCATGTCTTGATTATTTTTTTCTATTTTATAATGTTCAAATCATAGAGTCAATAATGAAGTACTTATGTTAAAATGAATATATATTAAGTACTTAATTAATTAATTAATTGTGGTCTCTAACGGCTGGCCTCTTAGAAAAGTTCAGAGTCACACAACGAGCCATGGAGAGAGCTATGCTCGGAGTTTCTTTGCGCGACAGAATCTGAAATGTGGAGATTCGCCGAAGAACTAAGGTTACCGACATAGCTCTCAGAATCTGCAAGTTGAAGTGGCAATGGGCACGCCACATCGCTCGAAGAACCGATAACCGTTGGGGAAGAAAAGTTCTCGAGTGGCGACCACGAACCGGAAGACTCAGCGTAGGCAGGCCTCCCACTAGGTGGACAGACGACATTGTGCGCGTCGCAGGTAACCGATGGATGCAAATAGCCAATTGTCGTTCATTGTGGCGTTCTAAGGGGGAGCCCTATGTTCAGCAGTGGACGTCTTCCGGCTGATGATGTTTACTTAATTATGATAGGTGCATTTCATTTTGAATATATTCAAAAGGCACTAAAAGTAACAAATGCAAAGGTTATTCACCTCACTGTATCAATTTTGTCACTATATTTAGGCTTCTACATAATATTGTACTTACGGAAAAACTTAATCGCAAACGATCAAAATAAATGATCTTATCAAGTAACGCCACCTAGAGCCACAAACATGAACTAAGCCTGACGCGCGAGCTTACAGCACACAACGATAATATCTTCTCAATGTGTGCGTGCACATTCAATTCTATACACTCACACAAATGTAGAGTCATAGAAAAACGAACATTACGTACACACACAAATACGAATCGTTACAGCCTCTTACGTGAAGAACGTAAGCGACTGCGGAACTCAAGATGGCTGACATTGGCAATGGTAGGTCGTTGACCCGGCGCTCGCACAGCCTTCAAAGCTTAGATCTAGCATTAGAGAGGTTATTATTTTCCGCCATTTTTTCTACTATTCGACTGTTTCGTGTATAGCCATTTTTTGTTTCGCAGTTGTAGGTAGCTAATCTGTACATTTTGTACAATGTTTTCTTTAAATTCGGTTAGGTACTCATTATGCATTCATTTGTTGGTGAGTTGAATTATCTTAATAAACTATGTTGAATTAATTTTATCAGTGTAGTAAATTCATGTAGGTATATTGTAAAGGCATGTACCTAATATTGAACATGTTTATTTCATATTCCTGACAAGAGCAATATATTTGAACAATAAAATAACATTTTGTAAGGTGACGAAAACTACAAATGACTATCAATTCAATTGAAACCAAAGTTTCAATGAAAAATATAATATCCGAAATATTCAACTTCTGCATTCTTGTGTTATTAATACGTGTTAAATATAATTGTCTTATACAATTAACTAACATCATCGCATAAGATAAAGATAATTTATTACGATGAAATTGACGTGTGTTACATATTATGCAAATTACTTTCTAATTTAAAAATATAGCTTAGTTTTCTTAAATTAAAGACCATGAAAACAAGACAGAAGGAGGCAAGGTATCCGGATTCACTGAGTCGGAACCTCAAGCAAGAAATAGCGAAATAGATTTGTATATGTAGAATCGAGCACAACAGCGCTGCGGTGGCGCCGCACCGCGGCTGGTCGGCGCAACCGCGGAATGTAGCGCAAGCTAACGGTGCGTGCGCGCCGCGAAAAAACTCAAGTTCACTATCACGGAAGATTGCGCGCCGCCGACGACCGCCATTACAGAGCGGTTACGTTGTCGCCGCCGCTGCTGGCTATTATGCCACTATGTAACTATGCATCCGTTGCATAACGCGCGCTATTTATTATATGATGTGTTTTATTATTGACTATAATTCCGGTGCCTTACTTTTTAAATTCTTATCTGAGAAACTATAATATTAGAATATTGCGCTATCGGGAATGATGTTAGAATTTATACTCTGTCCATTTTATTATTAGTTTTTTGACAACTGACGCCCATAAAGTTTCGTATTGTTAAAGTTGTAAATTCATAGAAATAATATTGTACTTCATGGACGCGTACCGCACTTTAGTGAGTTGCCACACATAACGATTACTACGATTGTGCCACAGATTACAAATAATCGATAGAAATAAATGCTAATATGTAAATAAGGTGTAATATGTTTTCATTACTTTCATTCATTTTATTTTGAGGGCCTCATGCATAGTATAACAAAGAAAGACAAGATTTTAAGGTTGAAACATTAACATGAGTCGTCAGAATCAAAAAAATAATAATTGAATGTACATTTTTCGATATCGATTCTTTCGTTTACTTACTATGTTCACGTTCCTATAAACTTCAACCGGCGAACTGTTAAAAAACCGATAATAAAATGGACAAAGTATAATTATACAGATCTTTACACATTTATAACGATATAATGTGGCAGTACTATATCTAAATAAAGCTCCGATGTTTTTCCGTGCCGATTGCTATCGAGTTATTTTTTTCGTAGTAGAATGATTGACCAATCCGCACGGTCTTCGCGATATATAACGAGAAGCTCAATAAACCTATATAGTAAATGCTGAAAATCGAACCCTCATCAGTTACAGCCAAAAAGTCTGTCAATACATAGAGGTATCTCTACAATAAATGCATCCTATCTTTATCACCATCATCTGGCTATAATCGTCTACTACCAGTAGTAGTAATAGTCCAGTATGATAAAGACTGCTCCAAATGCACGCGTCTGGATTCGAGCCCTAGCTTTTATCATCCAGTACTTGCCTGTCAGTTACGAAGTCACAACAAATCTATTTTCAAACATCATAACACATTAACATTTAAACGAGATAGGAAATCATTGCCATATACACCGTTATGTAGGAATACGATAGAATCGTAAATAAAAACGCTAATTGATGTGATCTTGGGGTGCTTTATACAGTTCTCATTGACGATTTTCTCTCATACTCGTGTTGACTGACTGTTAGTTGCCAGAAGCACTAGGTGAACGATCCAGGGAAATGATTGTTTCTTTCTTTGATTGTTTCTGTATTTCTGAGTTCCTCGTTTGATTCAATTTTCTTAAAGGTAGATTGCATATAATACATGTAGGTTTTTTATCTATAGTAGAAAATAATATAATAAGGTTGTCTTTTATTTACGCGAATACTACACATTAAAATAAAACTACTTTTACTTTTTTTCAAGTAAAATCTAAATTAAACAGCGAAATATTCCGTAAAAATAGTTTTATTTCAAAATTTCATATAATCATAATATACTCACATATGAATAAAATCCGGGTTCACCTGGTAGTTGAGTAGTTGTATACAATGGATATTTCGGAAAGTTTTTCATGGCTGTATTTAAATCATCTAGAATTAAATAAAATAAAAATAAAATTTATTGGGAACTTAAAATTAAATGTACAGAAAAATAAGAACGTTGTACATTCTGCAGAAGTTAAGAACTGTATCGCAGTGCCAATGCCCACCACCTAAAAGTTACATAGTTCCAACAAAAGTCAAATAAAATTTAAAAGTCAAATGTCTGGGTGTTATTTATCTATTTAAGTATGTATTTACAAAAAAAAAAGAAAGTATATAAGTATTAGTATCAGTTGTCTGGTTTCCATAGTACAGGCTCTGCCTAGTTTGGGATCAGATGACCGTGTGTGGATTGTCCCAAGATATTATTATTATTATAAAAGCGAAAAATTCTTATAGACTAAGTATAGTAGGTATGCGAGGTGTTTAAGAATGAGTTTGTGTGTGTGTGAGTGTATGTGTGTGTGTGTGTGAGCGCGCGCGCGCGCGCGTGTGTTTGTGTTTGTGTGTGTGTATGTGTGTGTGAGGAACATATAGTGGAGAAGTGTGATGACAGTTAGCCATAACGTTTAAGGAGCTCTTCGGTATTATCGTAGGTTAAGCTTAAAAGCCATTCAAGACATTTGAGTTTGCATTGCCTAAGTGAAAGAAGATAAATTTCTAGGACTTTGATAACCCTATTATACAGGAGGCAGCTGAGATAGAAGTAATGACGGCCCGCAGCAACCGTTCTGCTAGGCTCAGAAGGACATACTCGATTTGCACGACGTTTTTCGGTGTTCATAAAGGGGTTGTACACAAGCTGGGTATGCTTTCTTATGATCGAAGATAATATATAGAGCTGTCGTACTGTAAGAACCTTACAATGTGAAAAAAGTAAAGCTGTAGGGATATTCTTTAGGTGAAGTATTTTCCAGCTATCTACGACAAGTGTTTTGACACCTTTATATTACTTAATATCCTACTCTTTCTGTTTGCCCAAGTACACTTAATTACTCCGTTATTTTTAACAGACATCAAAATAGGAGGAGGTTCTCAATTCGACTGTATATATTTTATTTCTCTTATATTAATAGAGAGATATTAGGTACACGTATATATTTGTTATAATTGAATCGCGGTCTCTATTAGTAATTTTGTTCTTTTTAACCTAAATCTAATGAATATGATAAGTAGAAAAAACTTAACAATCTATTGATACACCAGGTACCATTTTATTTTATATACAGTGCTAGATAATTAAAGAAATTGTTTCAATATAATTCCTCACTTACAGACCTAATTTATATTAAACTAGCTATATACTAATAAGTCGAGCTGTGTAGGTCATCATGCATGCGGATAAACATCGGATCAATGTAGTTCATTGATATGTTTAGGTATACAATAGTATGTTGTCTAATGTTGGAGCCAAAGAAATTAAATGTATGGCCCTTTGAGATTTTTTCATACAAAAACGTCGTTACTTTTACAAATACCACCTAGTATATTAAATTCTTCAGTAAATATACAAAATATATAAAGTGTTAAAAAACCCCTGTCCGATCCGTAAGGGAGTTATTCCGTGCATCAATAAAACATGCATATGTATTTTCACTTGTAGAATATTTCATATTCTTTTCCTTATTTGTACTGTCCCTTTGGCTTTTTAGTTTGTTGTACTTTCGTCGTATTTTATTATTTTTTTCTGTATTTGATCTTTTGAACGGCAAGACACACTGTCGCTCTGATCTAATTGTAACATAACACACTGTTTAAAAAAAAGTGATAAAATGACTAGCCCGCTGAGTTTCTTGCCGGATCTTCTCAGTTGAGGCCGCGTTGTGATCCGGTGGTAGCTTTTTTAAAAAAAAAATACATGACCTTTCAAAAGTGCTAGCGTTAAGCCTATTTGAAATAAACTATTTTTGAGTTTGAGTTTGAGCAATACGAGTCCGATCTTGTATTTCTGGTACAAATTAGGGATGAGATATTCAACAAATGACTTAAATATACCGTTATTCTATTGATACATTGAAGAAATACCCTCACGGATCGGACAGGGGTTTTATAACAGTCTGTATATGAAAATAAACTGAATCTTATTCAATCATTTTATCATATTCACATTTGCAATTTCTCAACACGAAATTAGACATTTTTTTCTTCAAAAATATTATTTGTTGGCCTAAAGAGTATGCACGAAACGTGCGTACTGACTTATTACACGTGTAACAAATTTTTGATGACAATTTTGCTCGCATAGGCTTGTCTATTCCTAAGTAGTTAACTGCCTTTGGTCGGAATGTATAAGAACAACGCTTCCACACAACGGTTTACTTTTAGCTTCATTATACATACGATTACCACTGTTATAACGTGAGAATCACATTGTTCCACCCCTCAAGTCACTAGTGGAATGTTACAAGTAATGTAAATTGCTACTATTATACAAAAAAATGACTTGAGTCACGACGATATTTGAAATAACATGCTGGTGCGGCGTGGTGAGATAATATTATTATTAATATCAATTTGATACTCTTTTCGTTAATTACTGATTCCTTGATACAAGGTATTATATACGTCATGGTACCTTCTATGCATACTTGTTAGAAAGATCTTATTTATAATGCATACAAATAGTTTTATTTCATTCAGGAATATCGTTAGGTATTATGGCTTACTATTAGAGAGATAGAACCATTTGTCTAAAAAAGGCTATTATAAAATCTCGGATTACCTGGAGGATAAAGCTGCATGGGCTTGAGCTGTACTCTCTTACAAGCTTATAGTTTAAGCCATATTCTTATTAATACATATTGAAAAAAAGATAAGCCCGCCTAGTTTCTTGCCGGATCTTCTCAGTGGAGGCCGCGTAACGATCCGTTGGTAGTTGTAAAAAATATCAATATGTAAGAGTGAGGCCCCCGTGAGGCCTATGCATAACAAAGAATTTTGAATTTGAATATCTTTTAAATAAAGTTATTATATCGAAATAATCACGTAGCGTAGAATCGTAGAAGTCGTATCCGTAACCTACATAACATAAACCAGTATATAATTAATTTCAAGAATTAATTTTACGATTGTTTTATATCAACGTCTGTCAAATAACTAACTGGGTTTGCTAAATATGGCTGACGCATATCATTATATAGTCTGGATATAAATTTCGCAAATTTATTTCTACAATTAGATATGCGACTACGTCTGTAACGAATTTTAACCCACTTTCATCATATTTTTAAAATCTTTTTATAACAAATCTATAAAGTTCACCGACATCCTTTCAGCCATATTTACGTTAAATATAAGCTATTTCATAGACAGACAAAACAAAACAAAAGATAATAGACAGACAGCTGAATTTATTGTTTTTTAATATACGAACTCAATTCCCGGTAGTAGTAGCTATAAATTATCATTATGTAATTGGTATGCTGGCTCTGCGGGCGCACGTTTAGTGCAAACATCTGGTATGCCAGTCAACTGAGAGCGCACCAGAGAGCTGCAACACACAATAGCTCTCCTGAATAACTGGAGTGTTTGAAGCAGTCGCTGTAGCCAAATACGGCTGTAAGGATACCACAATTACAAACCTACGTTAAATCCTGTTTTTATTATCCTATTTTATCATTAAGTCTAAAATTCATATCGTATTAAGATATCAAGTAAAATTATCTCATTTTCGAAATATTGTTACCGCCGTGTTGTATTTTTATTACAGCGTTGTTACTGTTATAGGTTGTTGTTTATCACAGTATCTAAGCTATTTTAAAAGAAGCAGAGAGAGTCGAAATTGAAGTAGTCTGTCACTACTAAAGACGACACTGCCATCTTCCAGTACCTAATACGCTTATTTTTTGGGAATGAAAAGGGTTTTCACCGTATATGGCCAGGACCAGACAAAAAAAGCGAGTGCTTATAGTACTCCTGACTTAAAGGCAGGGGAGCGGCTACAACAAGAGTAGCTCCGGGGAGGTACGACCTCAGCTTGAGATAGTATGTGTACGCCGTACGGCCCTTCACCCTTGCCGGCGAGACCGGTGTCTCGTGTTGGTGTCGGCAGAATCCGCTCCTCGCGCCACTACCGCTCATCATCAGCAGCCCAAAGACTGAGCCTCACATGCCACGCATGACAGGTGTCTTGGGGATTGCTCCCACTGCGTACGGTAAAAATTAGATGTGCTGACAGCCAGTCAGAAGTCGATCCCACAACGATCAAAACGCTCCTTTAGTCGTTCCACATAGCGACCGCGGTCGTTGTGGTCGCGGCGAAAACGTCACTCATGACGTCATGACTTACGCTCACGCGAAGCTCACGACAACTCATCTAAAAAGGTGGGTCGTAGTGATCGTTCCACTTGAGTTTACGACGGTAACGCTCACAAGCAAGTGGAACGAGAAAAACTGCGGTCGTGAGCGTGATCGTTGTGGGCACCAAGTGGAACGCGCTCATAGTGATTCATATAGCCCTTGTCCTTGTTAATGAGATTAAAAATGCTTTATTCAACGTCATATTAGATAAAAACTTTAAATACCTGTACTAAATTGCCACTCTTCACCTGAAAAATTAAAGCCTTTCGGAGCCTGGTTATTCCTGCTGAGTCCTTTACACCGGGACACAGCAATGTATACACACTGCTGGTGGTAGATACTAAGGTGACCTACCACCTAGAAAAGTCATGTCATACGAGTAAAGTTATGTCATCATATTTAATCATTCTTCATTGTGCATGCATTGAGCATGTGTGTTCAAATTGCCTTGTAATTATCAGAAATAATAAACGTGGAGTAAAAAATAAATGAATAGTAAAAAAAACTCTTTCACTTTTGTATTCCAATAATAACTCAATATGGAGATCAATTTCGATTAGATGTAACAAATGATCAGGTTGCCAACACGGGCACCTGTCACCAATTTTCTACCTTAAAATATTACAAATCATGTGCCTTGCTTTAGAAGATTCATTACCACCGGACCATTGGAATGCTTTACATATTCCAGCAATATCAACCTTATTATTAACATAGAAACATTTATTATCCTTTGAATACGTTTATTCTAATGACCTACATTTGTAGTATATGGATCGACGAAAGGCAGCTGATGGTAGGTCAGGAATGGGTTACTAAGGCAATAATTCTGAATGCTATTATCAAATACTGTTTTGCTTTATTTTTAGGAGCGGAGTGATTGCTGCGGGCGGCCGATGCTAATAAGGTGTTCGGTTTCTCAAAGATTTGCACCTTGTGATATCAAACGATAACCATCGATGGTAAAGGTTTATTGAAAACTGGCTAAACAGGTGTCGAGGAAGATATTGCAAATTTTCTACTTATTTTTAGCCGTGGCCGATAAATTAATTTAACAGGATACGTGCCATACTACTGTACACCAATTATCTGTTATCATATTACACTGTGAAACAAATTACCAGATTATCAACTGTAGTAATAATGTGTTTTATTAAGCTACAATCATATTTTCCAATTAAGTTTGCGTTTACCGGAAACGACATAGTTAGTATTAAAACAAAATTGAATGTACGTATCAGTACAACAGGATATCCTCAGGTTAGGATAGTAGGTTAATGTGTCGGCATCTTTGACTAAATGGGAAGTGTTGCCGGATATTCTTGAACCTTGCAAATGAATATATAATATGAACTAATAAAAAGACATCTTTAAAAATGATACACTTTGTGTTAACTAATTTTCATAAGAACTTAGTGCAATGAGATTTATTTAATTATTATATACCTATCCGTGTTACAAATGCAGTTCCGAGTTTTAGTGTTGTGCATATGTATTATTTTATGTAATTTATCTCCTTTTTTTAAAGAGAATCACAAATAGTGTTATAGTATGCATACATTATGCACCTAGAATACATCTAGAAATCGATCTAATATTACTAATATATTAGTAATCATGGAAATTATAAACTGCAAGGCACGGTAGCGACTGCATATACATAAATACTTACACTTAATTTTAAAAAAATATAGCTTTAACCATAGATTTAGATTTTTAAACTGTTTAAACGTAACACTTAAACATTTTTCGAAGAAATAATAGAAATAAAAAGAATTCGAAATGATAACACGGACATTACTTTGTGCACTAACTTTTGTAACGGTTTTTTTTTAGAGATACACTACAAAAAGAAGATCCTTGTTGAAAACATAAGAAAAGAATTGATTAGTTATTTATTACATGACCAAACAGGATTGATAAAAAAGTTATAGTTATTTATTCTTTTTGAGACTTACCTATTATTATGATTAATGCGTGTGCGTCTAGCACGCGGGCAAACTAACAAAAAGTTATGCGTGAAAAATTAGATGTGATGTATTACATGTATTTGAATAATAATTATTCTCATCAAGACAACATGAATTGGATGAAATAAAAACACTGCCTATTTAATTTTATTCTTAACACTCAACTTTGCTCCCATATATTTTCCAGCATATAAGCTTATCATTTTCCGGATCATACACTATTTTTGCTAAAAGAAGCACTAACGAACACATAAACATGTTAATGTTAGCATTTTTATAATCCATACTATTTTATTAATATTGAAGTTGTCATAACATAAGAAGTAGGTATCTAAATTAACTGTGACATTAATTTTAATTCCTGATAGCTGACGATAGTCAACGGGTAAAAGTAATCGAATGCGCTCTATATGTTTTTGACTAACAAAATAATAACAAAAGTATGAGAATATATATATAATATAAAATAATAAATTGCAATGACCCTGGCGTTATACGTTCTATCACAAACAATAGTCTCCGGCAAGTGCATCTGCGGGCATAGGAAACGCATCGGCTTTATGATAGCGCACCTGCGGCACTCTCCCACGCTCGTAGAGCCTGTACCCCGGGTATAGATACTACCATCTGAACTATATAAGCAACGGGTACACGGTCGAGATGCCTTTGTTTTTCAAGGCATAGGTAATTTGTCTGATGATTTGATGATATATATATATATATATCACTACTGTAATATAAATCACTATTTCTAATAGAGATAAATAATGATTTACTTTTTTTAATTTATTACAGTAGTGATAATCTTAGAGATCTTTTAGAAAATTGCTTATACAAAATCCTATATTTATATATAAGTAAGTAAGCGTATTTCACTACTTGTGTATTCATTTTGTGTTATTTATAACCAGACAACTGATACAAATACCTATTAATACATATACCTTATTTTGTAAATGCAGTTTGCATTACATACAGGGTTTAAGGGACCACGTACCGATTTTTTTTTAATAAGACGTCCAATAATGTCCGTTACAACATTACAGTAACCATTTATACGGTAAATGACAAATGACTAACTTGTTAATTTTCGAGCATGTACTGAATATGCGGAATAATATTTATTTTTCAAATTACATTGCTAATTTTCTAAAATAATAATAGTTAATTGCACTGTTTTTGTGCTTATAGAATAAATAAATAAGAAATCCTCAATTAATTTATTGTTTTTAAATTAAAATTAGGCTTTATTGTTATACCAATAATGATGTTATAATAATTTTATTTAAAAAAAGTGCTTTTTTTGGATATTTATGAAAAATCGGATGAAAATTTCAACACCAGGATGTTCAGAATCATGTACTGGATCCCTGGTATCGGTTTTCGCTACGATTTCGGTGTAAGGGATTACACCCGTTATTAATAAATAACAGCGACACACAAGGTGTGGTGCAATCGAACCAATGACCTATTGGATGTCTGCCATAGTGTCTAACTACTAGATCAGTTAATATGAGTTTTTTTTAGTATGAAAACAAAATTATCACATAATACTTATGTTTAATGGCGTATTCACACAATATTACTTGATTCTTGTTTTTAAATAATTTATAATTTAAAAAATATAAACAATCTTCGTGGCAAGCATATTTTCATTATTTATACACAATTTATAATTATATATGTGTGTAAAGCATAGCAGTTCATACTTCCATATAATTTTATAAGTTCTGAGACTTCACGACCACCTTATAGCGATGAAAGAGAGAAGATAATATTAATTACTTTACTTTAAAACATATTCGGTTTTGACGCTGTACTGTCTCAAAAAGGACAATATACGTTTATATTCAAAGTGGAATTGTAGGTTAATTTATTTAGCAGTGCGGTGGGCTTATAACAAAAAACTAAGGTCTGCGGCTTAAATCGCGTATTTTATTTTTTATAATTAGCCACACACAATGGACGCTTACTTCGAGACTTTAGAAAAAATAATGCGTTTGGATGTGTAAAAAAATAGCAACGTGACTGACAAATAAAAAAATACTGTGATAAATCTAAATTCAAGATGTATGCATGTGTGAAAAACTGGATGTTTCTGTGGTTACAATACATTTAATATTTTAAACTTAAATTTTATGGTAGTTTAAGTTAAAATGATAATATTTTCATATTTAAATTGTGTCATAATTGTGTAAAATGAACTTATTAGAGAGCTTTGGGTCGCGGAAAGAGTGTAAAAATATCTCCCCTAATGGTCAGATTTTGTTCACCAGCAGGCTCAGCACGATTTGCCAAGACTTCGTAATCTTGACAGTTCGGTGTGGAGTTTAACGTAGTTATCGACCTAGCTAATACCGAAAATGACATTTCTATGTCGATAACTACGACATACTCCACACCGAATTGTCAAGATTACGAAGTCATGGCAAATCGTGCTAAGACTGCTGGTGCTCACTGGACAAACAGTCTTAATGCTTGCTAATTGACCAATATTTCCAATACGATACTTTAAAATGTTGTTCATGTCAACACGAAAAGAGAAGGGAGGTAACTCAAGAGCTAGAACGGAAGTGTTGTACCTATTTATGATACAACCCCGATGTTTCTCACGGTCAAATCAAACGCTTTCACTGTTTTTTCTAAAATCATATCCTCATCTATTTTTTGATTCCAGTAAAAACATTCACAAAAAATCCCTTTCGATTTCCGCTGAGGCGCCATCTGCCATTCTTGTCATGTGTTTGTTTAGATCAGTTTTTTCCACAGTCCGGATTTCACCGGAAGTCTCTTGTGCGTATAATGAATGTGGTTCATCATATTTAATTTGTATAGGAAACTACACTATAAATATGAGTGGTTCATTTTCAATACCGCGATTAAGTGTACGATAAGGCTGTTTAGTTTTTTTTTTAAGAATGTCGTTCATTGTCCATTAACTGGGCTGAGTTCTTTACAAAATCCTTATTTATCGCGAACTGTATGTTATAGCACTGCGATTGGTCGCAGCATATAACCAGTCGATAATGTTGATAATAAAATAATTTTAACGCAAACAGGTCAAATAAAAGGTAACTGTTCTTTGTGAGATTAAATATAAATATATATTATGAACAGCTTTTACGTCAGCCAGTAATCTGTTTTATCTTCACCGGACGCAAATAATCCAAAAGAATCTGTGTTACTCGTGTAAAATATTACACAATGAATGCTCTCCGAAAAAAGATTGCGTACAAAAGAAAGTACCATCATGGTAATTTTAATAAAGCTCTCATTCGTCGCAAAGACCCAGTTTATTTACGAGAACTCTTTGTACCACTATCCTATTGTATTTTCAATGAATAGATGTTTCACCCCTAATATAACAGTTTCAAAGGTTGTTTAGACAAACGAACGTTAACTTCTTTGCGTAAACAGGTAGATACCAGTATATAAGTATACATAAAGACTGTTCTGATCAAACAAACCGCGCCGGACGGTTTATACTTTCTTTCAGAATAATTGTAGTAAGATGTAACAAAAAGAAGAGAGTTTGACTTTTAGAGTTTTAAGTTTTGTTTTACTTTTAGGAAATAAATACATACAAATATTTAGATATCAGTAACTGGCTCTTTCATGTTATAGTTATTACTCATAAGTAGCCTTTAGATTTCGTGTATGAATCATTCTCCTCTTCCTTTAGGCACTGTCCTATTGCCATCGCTCGCGCGATGATACGTTGCGTCCGACGAAAATGATCGTACGACCGTGCGTTCAATCATACTCGTGACAAATGAATGACCTATTGACGGTCGTGCGATCATGCGATGCGACCGCATCGCGCGAGCGATAGCTATAGGACAGCGCTTTACTCGCACAATCAACTGGGTTGAAGAACCGACACAATCAGGGAGAGACCAGTCTCAGGACCAACTTCTAACATACCCAACCGATGCATGGATCATCTTACTTTCCAGACAACACACATTTAACGTATTGGATATGTATATAAAAGTTCTCAGCAGTATCTCATTACCGGATGTAGTGTAACCCGTCCACGAAAAAAACTTGCAAAATGTACCATAAACACTCAGTTTCCGAAAAATAAGTAACAAATGGAGCAACCCTCCATTTTTGCCTTCTATTCATAAAATCAGCGAGTAGGGTGACCTCTTGATATTACATTCAATATAACGTTAAATTGCATACACAAACAAAATATTTACAGTTTATTTACAAACATGTACACTTAAACTAGGTAAAAAACTTCCTCGAAGTTGTCGCCGCACTGGGAGGGAAGGGTACCTAAGACTGGTGGCATTACCCCTTTGTATGGCCAAGCTTATGCGTTGGCAGAAAAAGCTACCAGCCCGGTCTCCTGAGACTTCGATAAGTTTGGATGAAATTTCTTTCGTATTATGATATTTCATTTTTATGTAGATATACAAATATTATTACCGTTATTGAGAAAGCACAAATTTATTTTATTTTAAAGGTTTTATAATTATTTATTAAGTATTAGGATTTATATGAATGAGTGGGTAACTTATAAATTATTCATTGACTGACTCCAAAATATAAATCATATGACTAATTAAAATAGAAACTAATAAAGTAAATCATCTTAAATATTTAATTTAATTAGCTATGTTGCAGTTTTAACTGTGCTACTGGCATCACCATACTTATTTTTTCTGGGTGGTCTTTTGTGCAACAGACCATTCAGGTAGGTAGATGCTACCGCGTTTTCAGGTATTCTCCCGCTAAGCATCAGTGTTAAGTATTGCTGTATTCTAGTGCGAAGGTGACTTCTAGAATATACTGGAATTTACTTCATGAAACTTATCGAGTTAATTTCTGGGGTGACGAGCGACAGTGCATTTCACTGTCTATGGTCAGGCACGTCGCTTACCATCACGATAATGTTCTGCTCGACTCATAACCATGTAAATTGTATAAATAACTTGGGACAGTCCCAATTCCTCCAGGGTGCTTGTTCATAATTTACGGACAACCAAGCCAGAATATCGAATTCGTCCTGAATTCGATATTCTGGCTTAGTTCACGATCACATTGTCCACTAGTATTACAAAAATATTTATTAGATAAAAAGCCTAAAATTGTGCATATTAATAAAACATTTCTGATGATTTGTATTCCTATCCATGGGGTTACCCTACGAATAAGGTTGTAGAAAAAAAGTTCGTCGTCACTAGAAACGCATCTGTCGAGGTTCCCACGGCCGGTAGGAAAGGATTGCATCCCTTTACCCTATTTTGCCTTTACTAATCAAATGTGATACGCTGCGTTAGTTACCTGCGACCCTAATAATAATTATTCGATTATTAATCAACAGTAGTCATATAGATATACTTAAATAAGAATAATAGTAATAAAAAACAGCTGTTTATTTAATTAATTTTTAATTACATTCAGAAAACTTACAGCTTACTTACTTACAAGGTTTACATAATGGAAACTAACAGAAGGCCAATTAATTTTTTTTTAGCAAATAGAGATAAGAAATAAACAGTAATGAAGACTACTAACAGCGGTATAAAATAGTAATATATAAGCAATATTAACACTCGAATTTAGAACTGAAAAATACATTAGTCATTTTTTCAAAGTGCAGGAATGCTTGTATTCAATAAATCTAAATGTTTTTTTTAAAATATTGAATTTGATGTTCAATCATTCTTAGATTATTTTCTTAAATTATAAATTACAATACTCTCTAAACATAATTATTACATATTAAAAAAGTACAAACGAAATAAAAAATAAATAGCGAATGTTCTTTTGTGTCGTCGTTTCAAATAATATCCTTTCCCGTAGAAAAGACATCAACGAATGTGGGTTATATTACTACTTGTTCCCGATAGTTGTGTCTCTTTAATCTGCCCCATGTTCTATGTGCATTATGCATTATTTTTGTATGCAAGTGCTACTGCAGTCACCAAGTAGTAATATGTAAACCTTACTGTTTTCCGGTGTGAAGGGCACTGTGGCTGTACTGACTCAAGAGATTTATTAACTATAACGACTCGCCTATAGACTAAAATGCCTCGATTATGTCATATAGTGCAGCTGTATATCAAGCAGGCGTTTCGCATACCATAACGTCACCTTCTTGCTTATGTGGTCACTATGTTGTATAAAAAACGCTTTTTTTTAAACCTTCTAAATCGACACTTTATACTGTACTTACTTCTCAGATTGTATTTTGGAATATTACTACCTACCTATAACAATATAGCAGAAGATTCTGACGAAAATAACTTAACCAATCATGTATTTAAAAAATCTTATAGCAAAGGAATTCCAATGTTTGTTAAAGTTTTATTTTATTTATGCTCTGAAATGCTAATAACTTTACAGATTTTATAGATTTATTTATATGCAAAACATTGAAAACGTCGGAAAGTATAAATAAAATAAACATGTCACAAAAATGGTTTGGTTGGTTCAATTAGTAAAAAATATTTGTAATTAAAAAAACAAATTTATGACTGCACAGTAATCCTACACTACTTTTATCTGACACCGTGACCAACATTATTTCCGATATAACATCTTAAAGTTTTATTACCATTTCCAAAATATAATGCAAAAGATTGTCGTAAAAAGACACTAATGTCGGACACACTGTCATTTTGAGAAAACAAGAAAAAAAAAACAAAAATATTCGCTGACCAGTTCGTCCAAAATTATTTGCATCTGCTTTTTAAATACCGGATGGCACGAACGAGAGCATTAAAATTACCTTTTATTACACTTAACCACAGTTCTCGTGGCCAACGTTTAGGAAATTACCTACTACCTATTCAGCAGTACGTGTAACATAGTTATATTTTGGAAGAACATTAGCGGCTTGAAACTACCATTATGTGTATACCATTATGTGTAATGTATCTAACTCTGAATTGTTGGGTTTTTATAGGAGCTAGTAGCAGTGATTTGCTGCATTTTTTTAAATTAAACATACACTAATTGTCACACAAACTGTACAATGTTCATATATAGATAGATATATAGGAAGGGACTGCTTCAAGTCGATGAAATTCAATTATCTAAATGAGTATTTCTTTAGTAAAAAGAATAGACATCTACATATATTTTTAGCAGTTGTCTAGCTACATTTCAGATAGCCGAGCGTGAACTGCCAAAAAATTAGAAGGATGAATCCAACATATCTTGTAGTAAATTCTAAGTCAAATTTAAAAATATTCTAAAATATAACTTTGGTTGGGTGTAGTGTTTTATAATATGTAGGATTTTTGACTATAAAAACTTGAAACAAAAAGTAATTATTTTTTACCGTTATCAAATTACTTCACACTACTTTACACTTCTAACGATGCATCTAAAATGGGTAGATAATAGATATTTGCTGGTTATTTTATGGAATAATTGAAGAATACTATTCCTTTGGCCTTTTAGTTTGTTGTATTTCCGTCGTATTTTTTATTTTATTTGATCTTTTAGGACACACTGTCGCTGATACTGATCTAATTGTAACGATACAAATATAGTTTAAAAAAAAAGTGAAATAATGACAAGCCCGATGAGTTTCTTGTCGGATCATCTCAGTTGAGGCCGCGCTGTGATCCGGTGGTAGCTTTTAAAAAAATACGGTTCAAACACACACACATAAACACAGTTCATGGGACTTGAACAAATTTCTAGATGCCTACAAAGAATCCAATCAAAAATATCGTGTTCCAAAAATGTCATTCAAATTGAAGCCATATCAAGGTAAATAAGACTAACTCAGTCGAATAGAAGAAGTCACTCATCCTTTGAAATCTATAGAATTAAATATAAAGGTGTTTTCTAAATATATTGTATCGACCCGTGATAGCATTATGTTATGGACAGCCAGCGGGCGATGCACCTATAATTCCATGTGGCGCACTTTGATTCGGCAACCCTTTAGCGGTTTGTGCAAACGCACGCCACATGACTTGCAATTGTTGCATTATGCTGTCCAACCGCAAACGCAGATTGCACATTGGACACAATTACCTGCTTTTTTGTGTTTGGTCTCTGTTGTGGCTGACAGATGAAGTCTGTCGGTTTCTGCATTTACGTATGCGTGATACTTTATTATTCACTTTTCGGGGTGCGTATTGGGTAGTTAAAAGCCATCATCATCACATGGAAAAGTGAACACTACACGACAAATTCCGTTGATGTCTCGCTTCTGTTATGGCTCTTTAAATACAACTGCAATCGTCGAAAAAAAGATTTTTTTTTAATTTTTTGCTCAGTAGGGACAACCATGTGTAATACCTAGGTACTAAGATAGGCCTGTAGGGCCAGAGGTAAGACACCTTGGCTTCTACCTACTAGATCGATTCCCACCCAGGAAAAACATTTGTGTGCATACAAATATTATATCTATTTGTTTTGTGGGAGAGAGGAGACAAGCTGCGTATTTTTACATAAGTATATATATGATGTATGAAATCTTTATCTATTTAACTGTTGTCTGGTTATCATAGTCAGTTATGCATTAGTTTGGGTTGAGATGACTGTGGATAGTCCCAGGATATTATTTATTAATCCTTGTAAGTGTTGTACGTGAAATTATGAGTTTTATATTTGCGTTTGATGTTTGTAGTTCTTTTCGTTGATTCGTAGATTTGAATGAAGAAACAAATATTGTTGTTTCAAAACAAGTGTTTAGTATTTTAGAATCAGCCAAGGGAATAGCAAGAGATTAAGCGAGGAGTGAAAGCGGCAATGACCATGTATGTAGATAGATATAATTTCATTAAAATCAAAAAATCCCAACTTCTGTAACTTGTCTATTGGTAAAATAAGATTTATTTAATATAGTATAGAGAACTCACCTTCATACAATTTTTTATAACTATTTATGCGAATAAGATCGATACATCAATGCACTGTCATATTATTGCATTTGTAAGTAGTTTCGCAATTGACGGAAACACATTGCGTGAATTGAGTCGAACGCAAATGTCCACACAAGGTGTGCAAAGCAATTGCCACTTTCAATTGATCACAATATCTTTATGTGTGTATAACATCTTTAATTTAAAAAAAAAACGGTATTCTACATTTTCGAAAGTGCGCGCAGGAAATATGACTAGATTCCACCTGCCTCCTTCTATCATCGGCCGATGAGAAATAGTGAATACGCACCTTTACATTGTGAATTTTCCATCAGTCCGAACCTGTCCGAACTAAGCGATTTGATTCGTCATTTATAATTCGTATAGCCCGGAAGTGGAATAGTCTATTTACATCAGTTTTGCCGATTCCAGATCCATCGGTTCCATTATAAAGTGGATGACGTCAGGGCAAGAGAGAATAAGCGATTAATCATTATCATCAGCAGCTAAACAAATTCCCTTGGAAGGAAGGAGTTGCCGTAATCTCCACGCTTGGCAGGCGTCCTGGGGATCGCTTAATAGATGGTAGATAATCCAATAGAAAGAGGGTGAGGGTGGCTGTCTTCTTGAATTCTCTTAGATGCCTCTTACGACAGAATACGAATAGCACCCACCCATCTCCTCCCGTTGGGGACACCCAACCATTACCCGGACACCACACGGGTAAGCCCATAATAAGCTGGTGTATTAACCTATCCCCGATTGCAATGCCGCTTTCAAACAGGAGGGATTGCAGCCATGCATTAACTTTCATATTCATATTTATTTATTGCATTCCACAATGTTTGTAATTAGGTGGTAATAGATATAAAGGAGTCATTGTGGACCCTGCTGGGCACAACAAAATATACCTGGATTAGGAGGGAGGAGGATAATAATTATCAAAACAATAATTTATATTCAAGGTAAAATTACGGTATACATTAAATATTGTTTAATTATTATTATTACTTTGAACTGAATAGATTTCAATTATAATATAGATTTTTGTATTATTTTTGTTGAATTATTATTTGTGTAATTATTTTATCGGTTAAGTATTATTATTATAGGATTATTATGATTATTCAATTAATATTATTTATATTTTATTTTAATTTATCATTCAAATATTCATGGATAATAACATTTTTCTAATAGAAATTCCTTAAGTTTTACCAAAAAAAAATTATTTTCTGTTACATTTTTTATCGCTTCTGTTAACTTGTTATATATTTTAATCGACATTACATATGGACTGGTCGAGTGTAGAGCAAATCGAGAAGCAGGTAACATTAACATGTTTTTATGGCGTACAGGGCGATTGTTATGTTTATAAGCTCGCGTAGTGAAAAAGTCAGAGTATTTTCTTTCAAATTTGCATATTTCAAAGATATATATGCATGGAAGAGTGAGTAATTTATATTTTTGAAAAAAGGGTTTACAACTTTCAGTCTGTTCTATGTTAGAGAGGATGCGGAATAATTTTTTTTGCTGGATAATCAGGGTGATTGCGTCAGTACTGTTTCCCCACAGTATAATACCGTAGCTAAGCCACGCGTACGCGTAGGCGTAATAAGTAGTAATTGCAGTTTCTGAGTCAGTGGTTTTCTTAATTTCACTCAAAGCGTAGGTAAATCGCGAGATTTTTGATCTTATAGTCTGAATATGTGGTTTCCATGTTATGTGCGTATCTATAGTAAGACCTAATAGCGAAAACTTATCAACAACCTCTAGCTTTGTACCGTACTTAAGTAGCCTTCGTGGCACAGTGGGAAATCGCTTGCTTTGCAAACCAAATATGACTGATTTCCATGTATAGGTAGTTTTACTAGGTGGTACAGTACTCACAGCGGATCGTTGTGTGTTTGAAGTAGGGTTTGGCGAACCATTGCGCAACTATAGTCGTGAGTTCTCAATACAAAAACACAAAAACAGCTACTGCGCAGCGTCTTGCAACCAACTTCAGACACTCCGTTTTGACTACTGTAAGTCCCTTTCCGCGGCGGGTTAGGATGCGTTGTAGGACTGCATTTCTGCTCCCCCGGTACGTCTGGCACTGGAGTGACACAGTCAAGGTCCAAATGGAGTGCTCCAAGTCTCCCCACAGTCAATGAAGACCACCGGGAAGGTTTTGTTGGGTAAAAGTCCCACATAACCCAGCCCCCGTCCCTACGGAAACCGGGTAACTTTAGAAGGTTTCTTCCTCGACACCAAAAAAAGGTGGGAAGTCCCTTGAGTAAGGGATGCCACTGCCGTGCTGGATACTCTGCCGTCAAGTAGCAATGATGAACATTGCTGGGTCCCAGTATTTCGGGAAAACGTATACAAACATCGTATGTTTAAAATTCATGTATCAGGAATCATTAAATTCGTTTTATAAGTTGAATGGTATTAAATTCCATTGTAATATATGAAGTTCAATGGAGCTGTGTGCAGTCGTGCGTAGAACGCATATCCAAATCGATTACTTGTCTATGTGCTCGTACATTTCTTCCGCTATTCGATATCAAGAAAGCAAGGTCAATCAATTCAAGAATATAATAATCTATAAAAATCACATGCAATGCATAACTTATTAAATAAAAGCTTGATTATTTTGGCATTAATCCGTTTTTGATCTATAAATCTTAACCGTTGCGCTTACTTGAAAAGTTCACTATTATATCTTAATTTATAAAATAAATATTATTTTTTTAAATTATGATCCAGTTCTAGCGAAGGATTAATGTTCTTAGTATTTATTTATGTACATATTATATATACACGAATTTAAGTAAGCCAGTCGGTACGTGGTGGCGGCAGCAGCTTCCGCCGTAATAGTAAAAATCAGTGTTAATAGGTAGGAGTGACCGTATGACAACATTTTTTTCAAACAAATTACAGACTTCCTTTTAACCCCGACATTGCTGTAAAAGTAGTGTTTCACAAAATATTTTATTTCATACTTTTCAGTGAATTTTATGCTATTAAGATTTCACGAGGGCTGCATCAAATCAGTAAACTAAACAAAAATAAACATAACATATAAACTGTATACAAAAATATACTTCTCTAGCTACCTTTTTTCGGACTATGGTCGTGAAGTCCAAAAAATTACAAGCTTATTGCGAGCCACTATCACATCACCAAAAATTGCGTTCACGTTATCAAACAACTCGAACATCTTTGCTAGAATTACTTGCTGGAAACGTTAACAGTCCATATATTAAAAACTACTTAACCGACTTTGATGAAATTTGAACTCTTCCCTAAGTTGAAAGATGCTAAAACTATTGCAAAAAGAATTACCAATATATAACATACATACGCGTCGAATACAGAACCTTCTTTTTGAAGCCGGTTAAAAAAAGTGTTCTTAGGTATGCCCTGAACACTTTAAAAACTTTTGTATTAAATAAATATGGGTAAGATATACAATATAATACTAACACAAAAACCAGCTCCTATCTTGGCGTTATCTTTCCGAGAAACTGGTTAGAGTATACATATGCACCTACATTTGTATAAAACAACAGAAAATTCAATTCAACATTTTTAGTCATTTAAAGCTGCTATCGTCAAACTTCAGTTTAACATTGAACAATTTTGTATGGCTTTTAAATATAAGCATACGAGTACAAGAAAGAGGGCCACAGTGGTGGTCCCTGTGGTATCACGTCAAACGTATCGCAATACACGATCCAAGATTATTGACTATTTGTCCAGTAATTAAGGCTACACAAACATTTTAATCGGTCTTTCAACTTGTCGTAAGCGCGGTATATGAAGTTCGTATATATAATAATAGGACTGAGTGAGAAATTAAAAGACAAAATAATTAACTTAACATCAGTAAACTGCTTTCCTACTAAATAGTAAATGGTGATTAAGCCTTGAATGGAAGCACATTAACAATACATGTAATGTACTTTGTAGAAAAGAGATGAACTAAGGTTGCGAGAGCAAAATTAAGTCCAGTTAAAAAGACTTCAATAGGTCCCCGAGTCCCTGTGTATGTGGGATTCTTCCTTACCCATTAAAACCCTCGCGGCTGTTGTATCGGCACATGAGAGGCAGGCCTGGGGCCAGGTACCTCTCAGTGCCTTGACTTTGAGCCCGCAAACCTGGAGAGCGCATTATAGCCACCCGAGAACCAGTCACCGAGCTTACGGTGACGGGGTTGCAACCCCACCGCCGTCTAGCTGCCAGTATAGCCTAAACTTATTACTCTTACTCAGGAACAAAACGATATTATGGAAGTTTTTATTTAATTACTCGCCTATTACCAAATTCTAACTTAATTTTAAATAAAGCTAAACTATATTATAAGCTAAGTATCCTGTCAATTTATTATTATCATTAATTATGTGTAATAAATGATAAGTACTTGTTATTTTACAGCCTCTATCAGTAATAACTCTTAGCAAAGGTTGCAGCAATGGTTTGTGCTGATATTTATAAAGAGGGAAATTTTCAAATAAGAAGGAGGATAAGAAAGAAATACCTACTACAAACATTTTTATGATTTCACAGCATCATGCAATTTGTGTGATATTGCCAGCTTCCTCGTATATAGAAGGTATATCGAATTGGTGCATTAAAATCGTTTTGAATTTCAATCAAATCGTTATATTCTCATGTTCCTCCAATAAAACGAAACTGCACGATAGGTCGTTCACCGTCGAATTGTTGCCTTGAACCTATAACAAGACATTTCCGAATAAAAAATAAAGCTTCAAATTCGCAATTTCGGTAGATGACATTGAAATATTCTTTTTGAAATCGTGAGTTTTTTTTTTGTAAATGTGTAAAAAATCCAGCCGAGATCAGCTAGATTGATTGATCGTTGTCTAGAGTTATTTCAATGGTGTTTCTTTTTTTGCGGTACAGTGCACAATTTCCGCGAGTTGACGTTGTCCTTTGCGGTGAACAGGTGCCTCTTAGTAAAGACGAGATTAATATGGATAATGCCATAGAGTATTATGATTTTCATTTTACTCACCTTAAAGTATTGTGGCGACTCGACACAGCTAGACGACGCCACATGTGGTACATCGACGCGAGGGAAAAGCGAGTAGTACCACATAAAACAAGACAGATGGCGCCATCGATTTCTGAATCGTGCAAGCGAAGTTTCTCCAACTCGGAGAATATATACAACATCCCGACAACAACTGTCGGGGGCGGGGGCACCCTCCTGACCCTATGACGGTTCTATTGGACCAGGATGCGCCGAACCCTCCCCGACACCATTAGCTATCAGACACCGGTCTCGCCGGCGAGGCCGAAGGGTCGTACGCATGCGACCTCAACGACGTGCATCACCCCACTGAGTTTCTTGCCGGTTCTTCTCAGTGGGGGCGCGTTGTGAACCGAAGGTAAACTCAGCCCTCTCTTAAGCGACAGCCCAAGGCGAGGCCGTGCCTCCCTGAGGTGCCCTTGAGCTCGTCGCTACTTCTGCCGTTAAGGCTAGAGTGCTTTAAGCGCTCGCCTCCTATTGTCCGGTGAAGCTGTAATGGCCATCTGCGGCCAACAGCGTCTATCATTCATTTTGTCGGGGGCTTCGGCTGAGCGACGTGTGATGCTCCACCTCGCTCAGTCGGAGGTTCCTCTCTTTATCCGCCGCCGTCGCTTTCGCTAAATTAAAATCACTCAACTAATATAATTAAATAGTTTTAAAGCAAGATTCTGCAATGACAAACACATAAGCATAGACTGGTTGACTGTATTGTGTAGTCATTGTGCTCTCAAATAAATTTATAAGATCAATCTTATAATATTGTTGGTTAAGGCTTTCATCTTGTTTAACACTGTATAAATGAATATTTCAGCGACTATTCAACTCGTTATTCACACATAAACATAGCCATCCGAGCTTCAAGTCTCGATTCTAGTTTAATTGCTATTTCATGGGTTTTACCATCGATATAATTATATCAATATTTATATGACTATTTTATCCATCGTTACGGTTCATTTAGTACAAAAATGTTAATGTAATTGGTAATCATAAATAATGCAGTGAATTAAATCACAATAAAAGCCAATTTAAAATTTTCAATTTACCGCATTTGTTAATATAATATACAAGTTTAATTTGAATATACGATAATTCTATCACTATAATAAAACTGTAACTAGGCCGTATTTGTATATTAAACATTTTTTTTTTCATTTTTTTGTATAGGTATATTTCGGTAATTTAGATAAGGGCCCAAAGTGCCTTTTGGAAAGTTGTTTGCTTAGTATGCAATGATCATGTGATTATTTTTGTCATCGTTACAACAAATATTATGAGACAGGTTTTAGGGTACTTTCTATCCCATATTGTTGATTTTTGCTGAAACCTATCGTATAGATACAAATAAGTATAACTATATATAATAAGTATACGATGAATCAGGTGTTAGGGTATTGTTATCATCATAGGCATCTCAACCGCTGAATGATGTGTGTAATTACTTGGTGGTTTTTGATAATAATTTGTCACACTGGTAACTGATATTATATATATGGTTTGAGGGTACATCTGATCCCAGAAAACTAAAGGGTTCTGTTAATTCCCTAACAAATAGTAAAGAAAAATTGTCAGCTTATATGATTTGGAAAAAAAAAGAATTATTAATTGCATTAGTAAATCCTTGGGGAACATTTAGTATATTTAACAGTGATATTGTACAGTAGCATTACAAAATTAAAATCAACAAATATAAAACAAAATTAGAATAATGTCCATGCTATTACTACGTCGAATAGTGCGGGGTGAATGTCCTCCCTTGTCCTCTACAAGAGCTATAAGTCTTAGAGGCCTCTCGGTAGTCCATACAACTTACTTTGTTACTTCACTGTGATACTCCGAAACAACAACTTAGTTTCAGAGGTAAAACTAGCCTTTTAGTGAAAAGGGGAACCACTTAAAAGTTCAGGGAAAACACATACTGTGTTTAAGGCTTGCTGGTAAGCTTAAGGTTGGTTTTTGTAAATTTCTATTGTCATAAACTTGATAGATGTTTTTAGGTCAAAAACCTCATAAAAGTTATTACTGAGATATTTTTGATGTATCGCTCGATTTACGGCAAAACGAGGAAAGCTAGCTTTTTGAAGTCACTATAAGCCGCTTTAAATATGTTATCATAAATTACTGAATACTAAAGTTCAACGTCAGTACGCTAAAATATATCTAGACTTAGTTGTATGTAGAAGCAGTTGTGATACATAGATAGTACCTATCTATCCAATATTAAAATTAAATTCACTACAACATATCTGACAATACAGTACCTAGAAATGTAAGTTTGTAATGAGATTAAATTCTGCCAACAAATTTATTTAAGTAAGAATTTGGTAGGGTTGATTCTGATTTATTATTCTTTAGATAACTTAAAATGGTACACTCTTTATAACAACGTACATTGTGTTAGGTATTGAATAGGCTAGGTATAGAATACAGAGTATTTAAAAAATGTTATCTGCATTTTTGAATTTTAACTTTAAGGAAGACTTTATGAGGTCATCTTAAATATAGCGTGTTTAATAATGACAGGTATTGGAAAAGTGGAAACACTCGTCCAGGGGCAAGTTAGTGGGCCTCTCTGGCAACTCATTGCTGACCTACTGCCGGAGTATTGACCCTGCTACGAACACGCGGATAATTTTCGTACACAATTCTAATGTATTTTGGTGTTACTACATAGAAATACACTTATTATTGAATTGTGTATATTTATTGTTGTCATCATTACACTCGTTAGCATCGTCGACTTCGACATCAATAAATAAATAAATTCTTTTCTAATTTTTTTTCCTAAGTTGTATTGAACAAAAAAGTAGGTTACAAATAATTTTGAAAAGATTTTGTTAAAGTGCGGTGTGTTATATTTTGTTGTTGTTTTTGTTTGAAAGAAAACAGCATTACCATTACAATAATATTAGCTACCTATACTAAATCGTTTAGGTAATGTACTTGCCCGTATAGTGTCCGGGTAAAAATATCACCCACCTTTCTCCTCCCGTTGGGTGTCCTATGAGCCGACTAAGGGGAAAAGACGACTAACATCCGCGTCTTTCTATTATATTACCTACAACGTGGTCTCCACTCCAACCTACAACATCGTTTCTGCGGAAAATAAGACCAGTTTTGCCCGTATCTGTTGGACCATGTTAATCCCCAAAGCTTTAGCCAGCTAAGCGACTCTGTATCCACGCCTTGACTGCATATATATCACGTCCATATATTATCATAGGTACGACGCATCCATAAAATAATAGTATTACAAATTAGATTGATATATCATTGTACCAGTATTATAAACCGACTTTGTGTTTATATACATATTGTATATGCAGGATATAAGCAACCAAACAAAAAAAAAATGTATATCAAAACTAATAAATCACAAATCGTAATCAATTATTATAGGTATATTGATATTAATCAATTTCCTTTTTAATGAATTCAAGACCTGGAAGATCTAACGGAGTCATTATTTAATTTCTATTCTTGGGTCATAGTATTAACGGTATCCAAATGTTATTTCCTTACGAATTATTTTTTTTAAATTGATGGTCCCGTTGGTCTAGTAGTTAGACACACTGGCCGCTACCCAATAGGCTGTGGGTTCAATTCCCATCTTGCATCTGGCTGTTCTATCTGTATATAAGTATGTAATTACAAAAAAAATGGACATAAGTATTTGTATCGGTTGTTTGATTATAAAGGTTCTGCCTAGTATGGGCTCCACCAAGATATTATCTTCTTCTCTTCTTCTCCAATTTAAGAGCTGTGCTCTTGTCGGTAAAGCAATTTCCAATCCGATCTATTATTTGCTTTTATTTTGACGTCCTGATACGACACTCCATCCACTTTTTCTACTACCTGCTTCATGAAACTTCGCCTTGATCTTCCTCTTCCCTTTTTCCTTCTTGTACCTTCCATTATCATTTTAAAGAAGGTGGCGTGTCGTATCAATTGGCCAATCAATGGAAATGTCAGGATATTAAAATTATTATTAAATATAAGTTATTGCTCCTAACAGGATTCGAACCTGCGATCTCGGGCTTCCAAAGCAAGCAGCTTCACTCTCCGCCTCAAAGGCTACAAATGGGAATAATGAACGCACGAGTACGTTAAACGCACTGCCCACCATATTTGTACGTCCTAGTTTTTATGATGACACTACACGTTTAAATTGCTCTCGCTATAGATTCAAGTCCGACAGTACAAACACACTAATAGTGGTTTGTCACGTTGGGTTTGGTCTTGGTTCGTCGAATTTAGCACTTTTGTGTGGCTTCGTGACGTAGAGGTCGAAGACATTTGGTTCTTTACTTTGCTATTAGAGCGATACATTTTTCTTTGACGGGAAATTAAT
The DNA here is from genome assembly GCA_911728495.1 of Furcula furcula. Taxonomy (NCBI): domain Eukaryota; kingdom Metazoa; phylum Arthropoda; class Insecta; order Lepidoptera; family Notodontidae; genus Furcula; species Furcula furcula. The sequence continues at coordinate 19,292,404 of OU452249.1, read as the reverse complement.
GTTTTGTTTATATGTAAGTGTTATTTTAGATATATTTTATAAGGCATTATTTAACACGTTCTCGGAGTGGTTATAAGTAATTCTGTAAAGGAAATATTAATTTGCTTTGGAGAAAATAAGGAAAATGTTTGTGTGGTTCAGAAAGTTTTGAACGATTGGAAATTAATTATTGCACTTTTATTTTTTTAGTTATCGTTAGCACCATTAAGAAGATTGTTTTTTGTTATACTCGTTTTTGTATCATTTTAGTTTTTAGTCACCTCCTTTATGGCGTCATGCATTCATGTATTTCATCGTCATCTTCATCAGCCCACATTAGTCCACAGCTGGACACAGGTCTCTCCAAGGCACGCCACTGAGCCCGATCTTTGGCTCTCCTCATCCAGTTTTTGCCAACCGCTCCGCGAATATCGACGCTCCAGTACTGTTTAGTTGATTCTTACTGGTTAAGACAATTATTGTTACGTACAGGACTTGAACCTGTGATCTCAAGTTTGTATATCAAGCGATTTCCCGCAAAGGAGGCTACAAGCCTCATGATAAATACAGATAAACGACACAGGCTGTGTGCATGTCTTGTTACGTCCATCACGCGGGTTATTAGTCGATCTTCTTACAGTGAATACATGGTTGGCATGTTGAAGGCACGTGGTTAAGAATGTACCGACGGTGCCCGCGGGACAAGCAGGATGCGAACCGGTCACCCGCAGTCCTAACAAAAACTAGCATCCAACGAGTACCACTTCTTAGAGTCTAAGGGCACGCTATAATAACAGCGTTAGCGATAAGCGATTATATTGGTTTTTGAAACCCTGCATTATTAATATGAAGTATCAGCGACTTAGTTTGAAAGCTGGTTAAATAGATCTCTTCTATATTGTGTGTGTATACTATACTATGCTGTGTATGTATGCCGGGAAAGATGTTTAGAATAAACTATACCTAAGGAATTTTTACTCTCAGGCGATACACAGAAAGTCGTATAACACCCTATTTCTGAACAGCAAACGAATGCATCGCAACGCACAACGTAATACAATATCGATGCAGCCGCATAATCGCTAATCGCCAATGCTTAGTGTACCGTGTGTGTTATCCTTATACATACTCCCCATACTTGGTATAGTGCACATCTTGCGGCATAATAATGACTATTATACCATACACTAAAGAGGATTATTAGTGTAAACTTGCTACATCCTTTCAAGTTTTTTATGCTACTTAGTGTTGAGCAGGACGGTCGCAGAATTGACATGCTCGCATGACAGTTGCGTTGCTACTTGTGATTTATTTAAGTTTCTAGGGCGGCCCAGCGAGAACACTCTCTTAAAAATAGTCGATTGCGTTGCCACTTGTAATCTAATTGAGCTTTTGAGCAATCATTAGTCCAGCGAAAACATTCGGTCACATTTGAGATAAACTATAAAGTCTCTTGAACAGCCAAGCGAGAACACTCGCTAAAATTTGAGTTAAGCTATCTAGTGTCTTGAGTAGCCCAGCGAGAACATTTGCACAAATTTGAGATAAGCTATTAAGGATCAAGCACTCCAGCTAGATCACAAGCTCAAATTTAAGATAAGCTTACAAATCTCTTGAGCAGCCAAGCGCGAATAATCGCTTCTTAATGGCCTGACTGGAGAATTACTTCAACCTTACAAAACGATCACCACCAAATAACGCGACCTTGGAATGGCATTGTCTTCCTGCAGTAAGTAACGTAATCTGTGCTCGTATGAGCGGTCAATATATTGGCGGTGACACATGATCCTGTTTCTTATTCTTAATAAGCTAGTGTACTCCCATTTACGACTGTATCACAAATTAAAATCAAGAGGGATTGTGATCATAATCAGAATTTTGAGTAAAATAGTGGGTCTAAACCTCTGAGTTTCTTGCCGGATCTTGTCAGTAGGTATAAGCCGCGTTGTGATCCGGTTGTATTTGTAAAAAAATGACATTATAGAAGTGTTATCGTGATAATAAAGATATTTAAAATACAGATTTTAATAATTTTATACAATGGTATACTTCCAGACAACCTCCACAAATAAAATGGTAAATACGACAACATATACAATATTTTACTTAGAATCTGTCTTTAGCTCACTAATTTCACATATCATTACGACGAATAAATTTACATTTAAATGATACACAAAACAGTTCCATACAGTACTTAACAACCTGTCCAAGAAAAACGTAGATGTTATAGTTATAGTTTCAAAGATGAAATGTATTTTTGAAGTATCGGTATTTAACAACCTGTCGGAAACACATCGAGAATTTGTCAATTATTTACTTTTCTGTTCAAGTCGACGGTCGACTTCAAGTTACTAAGTAATGGACTTTACTTAATGCTCTTAACATAATTGACTGGAGGCAGTTTCACTTGTTCTAGAAACTGGTAGGATAGATTCAATCTAAATAATAAAATGGTAAAAATAAAAATAATTATTTATACAATCTCTATCTTTCTACAATAAATATGAAGAAGTGGCTGGTTCAAAAGTCTTTTAGGATGTTAGTATGAAATATTTTGTGTTTCTCTCTCTCTCTCTCTTTCTGAAATAACTTAATATTATTGTCTAAACAAATCCAAAATAAATGCTGAGTTGGATATTAGTTAATTCTGCCTGTTCAAAAACACCGTACCTACTAAATATTTTTATGGTCAATAATTTGTAAACATACAGAGAAAAAGCTCTCTACGCGTTTTTAAACAACTAATTTATTTTTTTAGTATTTGGGTAGGAGGTGTTTTATATATTACATTATTTTTATAAAAAAAGGTCCTTTACGTGTTTGATCTGTCCTCACGCACGCCTGTAAATAGATCGGGCAAAGCCCGTAAGTAATTCCATGCAGTTATCTGCATGAAATTAATAATATCCTATCCAATACGACCGCAGCGGCTCATCTTTCAACAGATCAGAGGATCATCTATGCAAAAGATATAGTGCACCAGTGCTTGTCTAGAGATACAAGAGTACACTCATTTCCTTTACTCTCACGATCCGATGGGACGGAAGACCGACATGACCGGGGAGAGGTCAGGCGCCAGACCGACTTTTTACATGCTCATCCGACGCATTGATAATCTTACTTTCCAGAAAATCAGTTGTTCGGCACGCATTGCCCTAACCAGTAAGGAAAAAGTACTCAAAGAAAGGATTCGAATCCGCGACCTCCCCACTATATTTCGCTGCACCATGGAGGCTACAAAAGAGTAAAACAGGTAATAATAACTTAATAGCAGTGACATAAAACGACAAAGTAATAAGTAAAATATTGCGCGGCATTACACAAGAAACACCGCGCGTTGTCGTAATTTGTAGCGCAGATTGCGGTCAAGCGCGACCCGCTTGCGTACATCCATCAAAGAATAAAATTTACAGCAGAATGTGTATTTTTTCTAGGTCGATCCGGGCCACGATGGCTAGCCTTTTTTTAACACGGTAAGTCAACTACTCAGGAGATATGTATCATAGTGCACAAAGTAGTATTTCTTCGTTAACTCTCACAATCTGATTGGAAGGAAGTCTGACACGACCGATGAGAGGCCTATCCGATGCATCAATCATCTTACCTAGTTTGCTTGTGACCAAAGCTGGTGTAACCAGGTCGAAACGTCAAGCCAAAATATAAGGTAAATAACGGTAATTCCCGATTACAATAAATTTTGATAATGGAACGCGAAAGTCATATAAATGTATACATAATTAAGAATTGTATTTCGTTTGTATGATAAAGAAACCTTGACTGTTTTCGGCCTCAAATAATTGATAAATTGCAGGATATTCTTTTAAAAGCAAAGTTTTTATAATATGCCATAGTTATCGGCCAGTACTTAAGCTTTCAATTTGGAAAAACTCATCAACCAATTCTGTATTCTACTATAATAATAATAATATCTTGGGACAATCCACACACGGTCATCCGATTCCAAACTAGGGAGAGCCTGTACTATGGAAACCAGATAACTGATACTAATACTTATATACTTTTTTTTTTGTAAATATATACTTAAATAGATAAAAAAACACCCAGACACTTGGCGGGAATCGAACCCACGACCCATCGGTTAGAAGGCAGGGTGTCTGACCACTAGACCAACGGGCCCGTCATACTATACTGTAACTGAAACACTGAAACTAAGTAGTGTAGGCCTCTAGTTGCTATTAGCGGTCTTTTTTTATTCTAGCAAGGTGGCAAGCAAGCGTGTGGCCCGCCTTATGATAAGCAGCCACCTCAGCCTAAAGACGCTAGCAACGCGTTGCCGACCCTTGAGACATTAGATATTAATGCCCATTTTCACCAACAATCCCCTAAAAGTTTCTTACGTAGGTGCTCCTTAGGATAAGTGACACCTAAATCGGATTCTTACCTAAATTCATTTTCACCATGCTAGGTGTCACTTTTACAGGGGTCTCCTAGATAAGTGACGATTCCTTTGTATTTTAAAGCCGACACATCTGGGGCCGATAAAATTAAGGGTCGACTTTCTTGTTTTTTTTGTTTCTTCATGTTGTTTTTTATAGTTTGTAGTTAGTTATATTAGTTTTGTGCTAAACAGCGATAATTATTGGCATCATAGATTTTTATTTACCCATAATAATCGATCGCATCATTTTGAAAAAAAAATATAATCATTTTATTTAGTAGGTAGGTATTTTATAAATAAGACGATCAATATTTTTCTAAACTAAACTATCTCATTTTGAACTATTTAAAAATTCATAGTTCTCCGTTTTCAAATTATACTTGTACTCCATCCAAAAAATAACACATAATGGCTGCCACCTAACGTTAGGGATCAGTTATGGGGTGAACAATCGGGCTCCTAAAAATAAGTGAACTCCTAATGCCTTAGGTGACACCTAAGCGTTGGTGAAACCGATTTTTTGGTAAGGGAGAGCCCCTTACCCCTAAGAGTGACTGCGGGTTCCCTTAGTTAGGTGATTGCTGGTGCAACCGGGCATAAATCTTTGTGTCCGGTAATTTCACCAGCTACAGTGCCCTTCACGCCGGAACACAGCAATGATTACACACTGCTGCTTAGCGGCAGAATATCTGACACTGCGGTGGTACCTACCTGGACGGTTCCTTGCACAAGGAACATAATTATTACTTATCTATCTGTTCGTTATTGTTCTTTGACGTTGATGGAGGCGCGGCGTCGGAGTGCGGTAGGGTGCGCGGGAGTGGAGCGCACCGCTGCGCAGTCACGGTCAAGGACTGTATTAGCTGCAATAGACACCATTATTACGTTGCGTACTGTCTTGTTCTACTGTTATGTTTATATGCTATAACAAAACCTTGATTGATTCACTAATCAATAGTCCATTTCCAGAATCACACCTGAGAATAAGCGGTGGTACGGTTGTGAATGATAAAGCGAACATGCTTATGTACAAAACGAGGGTAATGACCCCGAGCTAGAATTACGCTGCTAGCAGCATAAGAGGCGGTGGTCCTTTTCACTCACCAGGCAGTACAGCGACTAAACTGACTGCGAAAAGAAAGTCAGTGTCATTATTTAGCAGTGATCATTTTGACAGAACTGCCAAGGTCTTAGGGTGACTTCAAATTTGCAACGCGGCTGAATAGCGCTGCAGACGTTCTGCTTTGTAAAACCATACTAATCAAAAGCACGCGATTTTCAAAGCAACCCTGCAGCTCGCTGCAAATTTGAAGTCATCCTTAATGCATTTTTAAAGAATAGTAGTAGCGAAGACTTGAAAAACATATCCATCATTGTTACAAACTGTCACAATCATAAGAATAGGTACAAAGTATGCGCGATAATTTGAACCTTATTATTTTTTTGTGTTGAGAAAAAAAATGAGTTAATAATAAAATGATATTAATGTAATATATCATAAACCGATGATTTGGAGCGATGGTTTTCGCTTTGCACTATTTTTTTTAACTTTTGTTTTTTAATTAAGAACTATTTAAGTACAAGAATTTAACGTCTAGCTCATAAAGTTAAAACTTATTAAATAAAATCTAACATAATATTATGCTTTTAACATGCACACCTAATTAGTAGTGGTCGTTTAGTTAGTATTCAGAGTGGTTATTTAGTATTCAGAGTGATTTAGAGTATTCACGCTAGATGCAGTATACTTTGACGATAATAGTCTAGCAATTTTGGTAGACAATAAACTACTTATTTACATTTTATAGCCGATCAACTGTATTGGGATGTTTTAACAAAGTATCTACGTTGTTGTAGTTGTAATAATATAAGGTATTAATATAAATTTTAGCTGTAATACATAATGTTCCCTTATAAAATTTACCGTTATTTTATACTCGTATAATATACCTACACTTATAATTCTTATGACTTTTTAGAAATTATGGTGAATACGCATATTAGATATACTTACAAGGATTACACTGATGATGATACTGTTTCCTCATTTAGTTTGGTAATATACTTAATATATTATTATGCCATTATTATTATGTATTTAAATGTATGTTTTAGTAAGAATAAATAGGGCAACAAAAATGGTGTAACAATCAATACTCCGCCAACCACTTGTCTGCATATTTTTTGTATGGGTGGCCCTTCTTCCCTTGTAGTAATAGTGTTCCATGCCAACGAATATGTAGTTTAGCTGCCTAAAGGCATGCGTGCCGCTTACCATTAGAATAATATCGTGCTTGTCTAGTAAATTTGTTGTTTGAAAACCGGTAGCAAATAAAGTATACAAACTTGCTACAAACTTCAGGTTTGAGCTTCGAAACTTCTTAAACTGGACAAACCCGGTTGCATCGCAAAAATATCAATTTTTATGTTTTGTTATACAATTAATGATCGAAATATTATAATTTATCGTGTGCTACCACAATATATTTTTAATAAGCCATCATATATTATATTCCTATACTAGCTGACCCGTGCAGCACCGCCTGCGCTTTTATTTCCTACATTAACAATGCTCCAATTTCCAGTTTCTGACCTTCTCATTATTTTCTCTCACCCCCTCTCTCTCTCTCCCTATGTTTCCTCCTCCTTTTATTTATTTTTCTGTCCATCTCTGTCTCTAAAAAAAATCTAATTCTATGCTCTCTCTCTGTGGGATCTGCACCAGGAATCCCTCAGCGTCTTGCCTTTGAGCTGCTGGGAGGCGCTCTCGTATTGATGAATCTTATGTTTATGGTATGTGTATGTGGTGGTGAATAACTTCTTATATTTTTATCTTTTGAATTTCAAGGTATATGTTCTTCAAAGATTTCGATATCTATCACATCAACGTACAGAGGTTTGAGATTTTATGATATAATCGAAACTATCATCTTCTGTAAAATTGTAAAAGCTGAAAACCTAAATAATATCTAAATTATATAAAAATAATAAATAAAAAAAAGTACAAAAAAACCCACTTTGGATTCGTACCTGAGACCTACGACGCTGTCTGGAAGCGTCCGTAACCACTCGACCACGGAATGTTTATTCAACATGGCGAAATACCTTACCTTTTGCAACCTAAATGTCTGCTCAGTCCCTGTTGTATATAGGGTAATGATACATAATATCTTATTAATTAATTGGTCAGTTTATAATTACCCTATTCACATACAACAGAAATTATGCGATAATATGTGCAAGTAATGTTCCACTGCTTAGCCCATAAGCAGTGGAAACATAGCGTGATGTTATATATACCAATTTATGCCCGAACTTCTACACAACACATCAGTGAAAGTCCTATTAAAATCCATCCACAGGTTTTCAAGTGATACCTGGACTCCCAGACTGACAAACAGACAGACAGACAATTATTCCAAAAAAAATTGTATTGGCCTCTATGTCGATAGTATATTATCCCCACATAGAAATTTTGGAATAATATTCAATGTACAGGCAAAGTGCTCTTTGAGTTTTATTATAGTATAGATTATTGCGAGGTCATATTTTAATGAATTCACTACGCTATTCTTGACATGAGCTATATGATGGGTGTTGAGTGATGAAGTCTACTTAAGCATCATTCAATCATCAAAAACAAATATGGAAAAGGTTATGTTTGGCACAATGTACAGTCATCCGCATAAGCATTCTACTATTTATAAAATACATAGGTATTATATGTTCGCGTATCGTAAAGGTGATAATTATATAATCTATGAAATTATACACACATAGGACCTTATGTTACCTAGGGCATGTGAACAGGATAGATGCCTCCGATTGCAACGACGCGTTCAGTTGAGTGACGTGGCGAATGCATTGAGTGTGTGACATGCAAGTGACATTCTTAGGCTCCGTTAAGGATTGCGTTAAGAAGACATGGTTGCTTTTAAGTGTATCACCATTTCTAGGAAAAGTTTGTTGAAAAACAGACGCAATAGATTGGTTAAGAGTTGCCAGTTTTGCGATAAAAACTGGTTCGGAGGACTCCCCAACAAAAGACATAAACGCACGACATAGCGATTCGGCATCAACCACTACAAACTTCTCGTGTTAGCGGCAGGGTATCGCGCTCGATTATGATTTTACTATCATAAAAAATATTTAGGTTAAAAATCTTCCGGAAGATTTTTGCTAACATATAGGATAACGATCGCATGATCAAAGACGGTCGAAGTTGGCTGCAGCGGATCATAGAATACGCAAGGATAATGCACCTGATTTGATACGGTACTGTCTTCTCCAGCTGACGCATTATTCAAATATGCTATAAATATATACTTCAGGCAGTGGATCACTATGCAAACCACACCAAGCTGTCTAAATTGATTAATCGATGTAGCGCATGCCTTTACAATTTAACTATAAAGCGTTTTATTTACAAACGTCTCAAGTATATAAATACACAGTAATTATGAGAGTGCTGTGACCCCGTTTCAGGCATTGAGATAAAGCCGAATCCACACTTGGGATGCGATTTGTCAGTCATCCATCAGTTATTGTTGTCCATTCGAAACACGTGCGCGGAGGCGTAGCAACAATAAACTTTGCACAATAGCCAACCTTGGGTTTGAAGTTCATTAATGGTATTCACAGCACACGATCCAGTTTCTCGAGGTGACTATTTAATTTCGAAGAAAAATTAGTAAAATAATAATATGCCGGGTAGATCTCAAACTAGCAACAACTGATAGGTACAACTGAACTGATTAAGGTTTCTTCTGTGGATTATTTTGTGTGCGACAGATAAACTATTTCTCTATACGAGGCTATTTACGCACACCCCAGTACCTATGCCCAGCTATATATGAGATCAATGAATAAAATGCATTGCCTTCTTTTTCTCGCGTTAACTTTTATAAGAGGTATTCCCCTGAGAGGTAGCCCTTGTTTTGTCCCACTGTTCAACACGAGCCTCTCCTCCAGATGAAGGGGCTTAGGCCAGAGTCCACCACGCTGGATAAGTGTGGGTTGGGGGGACTTCACACTTCATTCGATAGCTAGTTAGGATTTCTCAGCCATGCAGGTTTTCTCACTATGTTTTCCTTCACCGAAAGCTAGTAACTATCGCACAAAGACCATTTGCACATGATTAATTAAAGAAATCAGAGGTGCGAGCCGAGGTTCGAACCTGCGCACCTTGTTTAAGTCTAGCACTCGCTGTTACTGCAGTAAGAAATGAAATATTGGTCGATCAGCAAGACTTTCTATGACTTATTACGCAATTTAATGTGATTATTGCCACTTCCATTTTCCATTACTATTCAACTTGATAATTATTTTATTCATTTCTAAATAAATAGATATAAAAAAAACATGCATGTAGTTCTGCATTTAAGGCAACTCAATTATCACTTGTACAAATACAAAGTACGAATAAAAATCGTGACAAAAATAACACGAAGTAATTGAACTCTGAAACGTGTGAAAAAGGTTTATACTCGTACCTATTTATAGCACAACCACAAAAGCTTCAATTTAAAATAAACTTGTTATAAAATATCGTAAAACATTCTCGAATGACAAAATATAAGGTTTATATTTTTATGTCGGGTCAACCGGTTTTCTGTGCTTCCATCACGTTTTGGCCTAAATTAAACCTTAAAATGTCACACACCCACATACTATCATTAAATATTTAATTATTTTTTCTTTCCGTTGTTGAAATTTACTTTTACTGTCTTACTGTTGGAAGTCTCTCTTAGAACGAAAACCAAGTGAGTGTTGGTGAATTCGACACGCCTCTCTAATCCATTTTCAGGCATATATCGACATTCGTAACGATGTTTTGATAGTGAATCTTTTGACGGCCAATATTTATGGTGTATGTTCTCAGGACCTCTCGAGAGGGCTCAGAAAAATTAAATATATAGCTTTTATTTAAAAGCTATATACTGGACCGTCGCCAAAGGTCACTTTGGCGACTTTGTTTGCAGCTGTTATTTAATTGTTGTGCTTCGAATATCTAAGCTATTATCAAAATTAAAAAAAAATATATATATCCCAATTGGGGCAATATTACATAAATGCATTAATGATCACATGCAATATGCTGTAATAATGTAACGTTAGATTGTAAAGTTGAATGAAATGTATGCTAACTAGATCGTAACAAGTCTATAAAATAAGCTTGGGCCCGAATAAATACATTACTTTGGGATTGCAATTAATCGCTCTTACAGTTATCTGTTTTACAGTAGGCGGATTGCTACATCTATAAAGTCTTCCTCTAATAAATAGCGTAAAACAAACTTGCGATGGACTACTATCATAGGAGATACGGCTTCTCAGCGCATGGTTATAGAGGTGTTGGAGTTCATCTCAGGTTTTCTCGGTTCTTTGGAGTTACTGAACGTTTGGGCCGTAGACGTCCATCAAGTACAGCTGTAACTCCGAGAAAGATGGTGGCGGGGTTCCTTCTGCCTTTCCCTTGAACACGGTGACAGGTTTCCGGGTAGCTGTAATGCGCCCCATGGCGGTAGGCTCAAAGGCAAAGCACTGAGGGGTGTCTGGTGCATATCTCTCCTCTTCTCATATGCTGATGCGACAGCCACGGGGGTCTAGTGCTATAAGAATCCCACATACCCCGGTTGACCCGCCACTTGGTTTAAAGGTGTTCCCTGCGAGGAGAAAGGTATTTTTTTTGTTTATTAATCACGATGAAGTTTACCTATCATACTTTGTTATATCATACTTAGTATGATAGGAAAACTTCATCATAGAACTTATAAAACGCAACGTAACTGAGCGGATTATCGCTCAAGTGGGAGATATAGGGAGTGACTCAATTTCCTCAGGAACCAGGTTAACGGTAAGGTGCTAATATAAAGATACCTAGTATAAATATATATACTGAACAACAATATAGTATTATATAGAAATTAATTTAACTAAAGTAACTTATTCCTGAAAAACATCTACTTTACGTACTTATACCTATTAGTTTATATTGAAACACTCTTTAGCACTGAAAAGGTTTATTAATACTGCTATTTTTGCTAGGTTCTCATAACTTCCTATAGGTATCAAGCCTGTAATATGGAACTGTAGTAAGAGGTGGAAAAGGACAACGAACTTATTTTAATTAACTTAGTAATAAAGTAATAATAATAAGCCCGCAGGGCAGCTTGTGGCGAGCTGTTGGTGCGTAACGACACCACGGACCCGAGTGCTCCAGAGAGTCGGTCAGGGCCCCCGCCTCGGCGAGTCTTCGTCGGCCGAGTGGAACCCGAAGGGGGCCCGCAGGACTCTCAGCTCTGGCTTGCCTTAATTGGCCGTCCAGAGAGGAGCTGTTAGAGCTATATACTCCAGGGGTGGAAGTGTTAAAGGGCATAACGCCGCGAGTAACTTCGGAGAAAGCGCAGCACACCTCTCGACACCCCTGAGCCATTCACACCGGTGTTGCTCCCTGTCGTCCGCTGACGATCATTTAGGGAGCCCATCTAGTGGGTGGCAAGTCACCACTTGCCGCAAAATAATTTGAAATAAAATTATGGCAAGTGACCCCGGCCTTTTGAAATAGCCGAGTCGCCAGTCCACCAAATGCTCAACCCCATAAACTTAGAATTCTTTTCACATACTTGCAATAGTCCCTACCACCTGCTGAGGTCAACTGCGGTAATTTCATCATTGTGGCAGTTAATCCCGGGAGGTGTTTTACACACCATTTACTTCTTCTAAAACGGGCCTCTACGTGTTGGATTCGTCCCCACGCAAGCCTCTAAAAGACCGGGTTAAGCCCGTGAGTAAAGAAAACATGAAATAATAATATCTTGGGACAATCCACACACGGTCATCTGATCCCAAACTAGGCAGAGCCTGTACTATGAAAACCAGACAACTGATACTAATACTTATATACTTTTTTTTTGTAAATACATACTTAAATAGATAAACTTTTGGATTATTAGGGTTATGGGCCGAAATGAAACGAGGGAATTTAGATATTAATTAACTGTTCAATATTTTATTATTGATTCTAAATGCAAGGAAGGTTGTATGTCTGAGACTTGTCAACACACAGTACGAATGCTCAGATACGACTGACAGGGAACTCGCCCAGATCAAACAATTAAATACAAACAAAGATGACGGTACTTTCGTAAGATTAATTTTTGCATGTCAAATTCAAATATGCCAACACGCCCCCTCAAAAATTAATCATCAATTACACACAGTACAAACATATTCAGTATGTTTTTAGGTAATCAGAACATATAAGACTTCCTTGCATTGCTCTGGGGAAATACATTATGGTCCAATATTTGTTGCATGGATTAGGAAAACCCAGGAAAACCTAATCAGACCATTTAACAAAAAAATATAAGCATATCACATTTACAAAACATTATAATATCATTATCAATAACACTTTTACATTTCCCGCAAAAGCTTTCTTTTTATAAATTATATTTACAATATGTTTTTATCTCGTTTACAATATTAAATTCGCAACTTTAATGTTTTTATTATGATCTAACATAATTTCAAAAACATTATGACTCAGGTACTTCAGCACCCTTTTCAATGAGATGTGTTTAAATTAAAATGAATACAACACATGATATACATTAACACACATTGGACAAATTATAACTATTTGACATGGGGCATATTTAGTGCAAGTGGCATTCAAGTACAGGTTTACAATAGTAAGAACCTTTACCATAGTAAGAACCTTTACCGTATGTAGGCCAGACGTTGGTTTTATTTACGGTTAATTACATGTGTTTAAGACATTTAAATACACAAATGAATTTTACTCGATTAAATCATACAATAGTATCGACAGAAGTGCCGTGGAACATGGTGTCACGTGAGCGGGCCCTTTTACCCTGGACAGCACGCCACCACAACACCTGAACGATACTTTACCAAAATATATTAATATCTACATTATATGCTGCACGCATTATAATCAATTCTTCATTACAGATTTAGTGATCAAATACCATTTTGTAATTATTCATTGTTGAATTATTAGCGCATAGAGTCACTAAATCATAGACTTAAAAACACCTCAAATATTTTAAATGTACCTACTGGTCAGTTATAAAAAAAAATATTAATACACCGATTGACTGATGGATTTTTAAACACATTTTTTTTTATTCAAGTGCTTTTCAAACAGCTAAAACATTCAGCCGCTGCTGAACCTTGCAACACCCTATTTTACAAGTGCTTTTTCCAACAGTTTAAGCAAACATTTAGTTACCTGCTGAGGCCGTACAGGTTTTAACTTAGTTACCTGCTTAAGACCGTACAGGTTTTATTCAATTTACAAATTGAATTTTATCTTTCCATGTTATACGATTATAAACTATAACCGTTTATGTCAGAATTAACAAAACAAATAATTGAATACTAGCAACTTTTGTAACAGGTTTTATTTGAGTCTGTTAAATTTTCAGACCTTTTTTTTTACTATTTGAATCCATTTACAGTCTAATCATTTTGTGCTCTGACCTTGGTATAAAAAGTCTATGTTTTTATTAGCGAGAGAATTTAATTCACCCGTGCGCTTCCACAGAGTTCGACTGAACTCACCTTTTTTTATTCAATGAATTAGGTATTTGACAGAAAATAATTTGATTGAACAAACATGAAACAATCATTATCTGCATTATATGAAAACCAATATAAAATGCACACAAGACAATGTAATATTTATATTAATACTTATGCAAGACATCTATGTATTACAATTCACTATACATTTTGCTACAAATATAGAAACATCCTGTGACACCCATCACTCCTTTTATGTTAAATAAAATTACCATCTGTGTTTCATGGTGAAAACTAAATATCAGAATGTACATTCACTCTGTTTGCTTTTAGATTCTAAAATATTATTGTTAACTTTGCGAATTTTACTAGAACACACTTGCTCAACAGATTTATACACATCTGATTTCGGACAGTCAGAGTTCAGAGACTAAATTGACACTGACTTCAGCATATCAGTTTCGTCATGAGAATTTCTAATATTCCCTTCAAGCCTAGACATTATTGACACTGACTTCAACATATCAGTTTTGTCATGAGAATTTATAATATTCCCTTCAGCCTAGACATTATTGACACTGACTTCAACATATCAGTTTTGTCATGAGAATTTCCAATATTCCCTTCAGGCCGAGACTTTATTGACACTGACTTCAGCTGACATCAGCATATCAGTTTTGTCATGAGAATTTCCAATATTCCCTTCAAAGCGAGACTTTATTGACACTGACTTAACCATATCAGTTTTGTCATGAGAATTTCCAATATTCCCTTCAGGCACAACAGCAGGCCTGGACTTCACAAAGTCAGTCTCGTCCACAATAACCTCTGACTACAACAAACTTTTTGCATTCCGAATTCCAAACTTTATACCCGTTTGGTTTATGCCCCACAAGTAGGTATGCCACGTACCGTGACGCTAATTATTAGATTTAAATTTATCTGATTTAAAAAAAAAAACAGATTTTCGAAACTTTGTTAATACCGATTTAGATAACCTATCGTATCAGTTTTAGTACGAGAATTTCAAATATTCTCTTCATGTTTTAGTAAAGCCTATTACAGGGAGTTTCGTCAGCAATATTTTTTATTTTATTTTTACTAATAAAATTATTCGCATTAATAGGATTCCAAACTTTATAACAGCTTGGTTCAGACACAAGTATACGATTCCATGATTTCGGATCATGTTTAGTTTTACTACCTTTATTTTACACATAAACCGTCGAGTCAAAACTATTTTATTCGGGACTATTTGTTTAATACATTTCAAAAGCTGCTTGTAAGGATTTCAAAGTTTTAGTTGGTGACAAATTAGTCAAACAAACTAAACCTGACGACCAGAAAACGTTTTCCAATCAACCTCATCCTAAACCAGTAAGAGTATTTTTTTTTTTTATGGTTCTAACTACTCGCTCAGAAACACCGTTCAATTGCAAATTGTCAGAACTCACGTAATAACTAATCCCTTTTGAACTAGTCTTTTTTTTTATTTCGATAGATTAGATTCTCTACCGTTATCGCATTACACAGGACTCTACCTTGTAGTCAATTCAACTTGTCAATAAATAGTTAAGTAACACATTTAGTAGTATTGATTGAAGTAAAAAATAATTTGTATAATCAATAGTTGAAGGAGTACTATAATAGGTTCACAGTGTTCCGTATGCACAACAATTACGGAGTAATATTATTCTATGCTTTATGAACCACAATCGATTCATACACACAGTCAGTTTTTACTGTACCAATTTAATATGTCTTACATTGTATTACATTTTTATTTACTGATGTGGCTTAACCACCGATAGCATAAAATGTATTTATTATCTTATTATCAATATGGCAACATTTGGAAGACGAGGTAACTCAACCTGAGTTACATAAGCTATAAAACTAAAATATTTACTGACTTACCTACCTAGTACGGTCAGTTTAGTTTACCTTCCATTCATTATAACTAGTCCCTCGTTTGTCAAAAATTTAGCCCAAATTTGCATTGTACCTTTTTCTTGTAGCATTATCAAAATCACCACTTCACCAGTAGAATGTTCCCACTGAAATAAATTGAAATTGATATTAATAAAGGTGAATTTGAACTGATTTCACTTTCCTGTTAAAATGTTAAATCTTAGGTGTGCATCACCTATAGCCATTATAAATATAAAAACAAACTATAAAAAGCTATTTATAGGCAAGTATTCATTAGCTTTGATAATTTTTAACTTTATTTCTGCTAAGTTAGGGTAATCATGTCTCAGAGGTAGGTACCCTCCACCAAAATATCAGATTTATTAATTTTTCGGAAATGAGGGAGGTATTGCAAAATAAAATTGAAGACTGGTCAATATTTACTCAAATTCCTCAATAGGGAATCTAATGAGAAAATACAGATCCAAGTATAGTACCATATCAGAAATCAATAATCTGTAATAATCACAATGTCAACCCGGTAGACAAGATAAACGGCCAATCCTTTAAACGATCAACCATCTACGTGGGGAACACTATACCCTGCAGAAGTGCTCAAGTGCCCCGCGCAGACACAAGCGCATTCCTCTACTTATTCACTCCCGAAATCCGATGAGACCGAACACAGACACGATCAGGGAGAGGTCAGGCGCAAGACAGTCCCTTCACAAACCCATCCGATGCATGAATATTCCATTTGTTCAGACAAGTAATCTGCCTGCACATTTCTAGCCAGTAATTAACCATTAACACAAATTGTTGGTCCCCGCGGGATCCAAATCTGCGACCTGCAAAGCAAGCGGTTTCCCGCTGAGCCACGGAGGCTAACAAAGAATAGAACACTTTATAATAAACAAGGTACTTAGCTTTCATTGTTCCGTAGTCACTCCAAATCAGTAAACACATCTGTCGATTACTGAGGTCGATTAGGATTGCTGTCTTTACACCGTTGACTCTAAAACTCTCGAACAACCCTCACAATAGACCTAGAACTTTTTAAAATACGCAGTTATCAAAACACGTACACTGGGCCCATAACCTTTTGGATTATTAGGGTTATGGGCCGAAATGAAACGAGGGAATTTAGATATTAATTAACTGTTCAATATTTTATTATTGATTCTAAATGCAAGGAAGGTTGTATGTCTGAGACTTGTCAACACACAGTACGAATGCTCAGATACGACTGACAGGGAACTCGCCCAGATCAAACAATTAAATACAAACAAAGATGACGGTACTTTCGTAAGATTAATTTTTGCATGTCAAATTCAAATATGCCAACATAAACAACACCCAGACACTTAGACAGTGTAAGTAAAGTGAGGTCCCTACTGCCTTTGAGTGCCGGAACTTTAAATTTTTGTTACAAGTTAGCTATGATGGCTTTTTTATTAGATTAGTATGTATTATTACCATAATGAAGCCCAGTAATTTTGTCCAGCTGCAGAACAAACAATGTTTATACACCGCTGCTTTGCTAGTGTATTTTATATTCCTATTTATGATGCACTAGGAGATTTATAACTAGCTGATAATTGATTCAAATTTGCACAGCTGCATTCAGACCACCGGTCGAGTCTTCAACACTACCTACGTAATTTATGCGTGGACAATCCACTGACGTGTAATCCAGTTCTCATTTACACAAGTGTTCTTAATTAACAGAAAACTACATTTATCAGTTATGTTAATCGACTTGATAAGAAAATGGGTATGTAATCTTATTGGAATGATATACTAGTAGACTTTCGAGGACATTGAGATGTATAATCTTTATGTATTTTACTCGTTATTATAATAATAGGTATACTAGGACGTTCTATAAAGTAGGCAGAACCTAGTAACCAAACAACTGATACAAATAATATACTTTTTGTAAATACCATACAGTTTATTTCTTTATTTAGTGCGTATATTTTTATCACGTAATCAGTATCGATAATAGAGTATAATTAAACTATATGTATAAAAAAATGCATTATCTAATTATCCTTTGTTCTATTGGCCTTTTGGAGAAGCTCAGAGTCACACAACGAGCTATGAAGAGAGCTATGCTCGGTTTTTTGCACGACAGCAATGTCACCAAAAACTGAATCAGGTAGGCAATTTCAACAACATAACCATTCAATGGATTAAGGGACACCGTGGCTTCCGTGGCAATGATGCAGCGGATGAGCTCGCTGGAAGAGGATCATCTATGGCCGCCGTAGGACCTGAACCTATAGTGCCAATCCCCTTCAGACACCTACGCACCCTGGTAAGACAGCGCACTAGGGACAAACATAATGAAGCCTGGACGAACCATGGCGAGTGCAGGCAGGTCAGAGAGGCGCTTCCGGCCCTCGATGGCAGCATCACCAAACTGTTTCGACTATCAAAACAACAATTGCGTGTAGTCACGGCGGCCATAACTGGACATGGTTCATTTAATAAAACACCTTTTTGTCATAGGTGTCATGGACAGTCCTCTGTGCAGAGCGTGCATGGAGGAGGAGGAGACAGCGGCCCACGTGCTACTTAATTGCCCGGAAGTCGCAGCATACAGGGCTAAGTACTTCGGAAACCCGAGCACTCTCCGAGAGATCGTCAGCGGCATTAGGCGCCTGCTGGCCTTTCTCGAGGAGTTGGGGTGGATCGAATAAATTCATTCCCACCCGCACGCAAAATACGCGCTTTGGCGTGGAGTTACGGAAACCAGCCGTTATACCAATACCAAAATACAGCCCCAGTTCTATGTTTTCGAACCAGGGCAGAAACTTGATAGTGGCGCCCCTCTCTTCATCGTTTGAAAAAGCGCACTCTGTAAGCTATACTATGCGTTTCAACTAAGAATGTGGCCGCCATCGCCATTAAGTAATCGGTATTCTCCTAACCAGTAAGGAACAACATAGTTCTTATCCCATTAGGGAAGTAGGATTTGAACCCGTGACCTCCGGTTTGCAAAGCAAGCGATTTCCTTCTGTGCCACAAAGGCTATTCAACCATGGATGTAAGCAGGCTAGCATATATTAACACAGCTACAGACAGAGCTTAGCGTCAAACTCCCTTTCTTTTGGTTACAGTGGTTAATAAAACGTTCTTCCCTAAAATACTGGTGCTATTCTCACTTCTAAATATGTTTTTTTGGTATTTTTCATTATAAAACACAGTGCCAGGCCATATGTAAATCGCCCTTGACAAAAAACCTGACCTTGGCAGTTGTATTAGAAACAAAACGGCATATCTATTCCGAACGGCCACGGCGCGGCGGACCGTTTGTTGTGTTGTAACGCGAGCGCTAGGCCAAGGCCGTGTGACATAACGCGTTACGTGTCGCGCCGTTACCTGCGCGCGCGCACCGTTACCGCTACTTGTCGCTTAACGAGCGATCTTCCGTGTTATGTATCATTTTTATGTACATCTATTATTTACTTACAGTTCTTTGATTAATATTTAATATAGAAATATATAAGGTTATTTTTTTAGTAAATTCAATATCTACACTTTACATAATACACTTTGATGGGAATTGAGTGTGTGTGATTTGTTGAGCGAAATATTTATTTTAA
This sequence comes from Furcula furcula, assembly GCA_911728495.1. NCBI lineage: Eukaryota > Metazoa > Arthropoda > Insecta > Lepidoptera > Notodontidae > Furcula > Furcula furcula. The sequence goes on along the minus strand of OU452249.1, from coordinate 19,272,949 downwards.
ACTTAATAATGAAAGTTAGACAAAACATGGGACCCAAAGTAAGCAACGGTAAGCACTATACCAGACTGAAGCGATTTCAGAAACACCTAAATTATAGTAGATTGCCATAAGAAAGTTACCAAAATTTTCACCGTACACAAATAGCATTTGCGATTTTTATTAACACTTAATGAGTTTATGTTTAAACCGCTGCCTTCCAATAATAATAAAAATAGTAGGAAATTTTATATTCCCAAACCAATGATCTCTATTACCCTTGAAAAACCAGTAACATTGACCAACAAAATACATACCTAACATGATATTTTCCCACGCGTAAAATTGATCCAATATCACTACCGGCAGGTTACAGCTGGTAATATAATCGACTGTTAATTAATTATGCGTACCAACAAGATAAATGACTCAGTCGCAATGTTGTATTGAATTATTTTTATATAACTGGATATATTACCTTATAATACGGGTACAAATACATTGTAAATACTTGTGCATTAGGAAAACACTGTAACAAAATCCAGGCATAGCAAAGACTTTATTCAATTAGTGGTGATTAATGTAGTAAGCGGTCTCTTCCGTACATCAGAAGAAGGGATCTTATTACATGTGTGGGCTCAACAACAACACAAACAAGAACAAATTATAAAAGCACAAAAAGCCTGAAAGCGAACAAACAGAGTGATCCCAAATTACATTGCACATACATAAAACGTTACATATTTATATTATAATTCGTCTCGTTATGACCTTTCATTTGATTTTAACGACTTTGGAAGTAACAAATTTAAATACTGGCTGATGGCCGCCACGTTATTTTTTTTGGAAAAATATATAGCATATGTCACTCCCACAACTAAGACGAATCTAACGACATATTTTAGCCCTGCCAGAAGAAATTTTTGAAAAACATAGCCCTTCTCCTTGGGCATTCAGGCAAAAAGTTGTGTCCCTGTGTGAGGTGTCATCCTCGGTGACCGCGATTCCTATTAGAGCCCTGGCAACTTTACACACCGCAAGAAAGTTTAAAAAAGGGAAAAAAGACAAGCCGCTGAGTGTCTTGCCTGATCTTCTCAGTACCTAGTGGTTGTGTTACGATCAGGTGATAGTAATATTTAAATAATTTTGTTTAATAGTGTAATAGCCTTCGTGGGGCATAGATCAAGATATCAAGATATTTTAACTTTAACTTTAACGCAACATCATTCCATGTTGGATTTATGTAGAGTTACCAACCCCTATCGGGCTATTTTTTAACCAAATTACTGCTACACTTACCAACGTCAGTTTTTTGTAGATAGATAGATAAATGCTTTATTGCACACATTTTATAGAACAATATTTAGAAATGAAACAGTAACCTGTTGATGTGAGCAAATGCGGTCTTATGGTTTAAAGTGATCTCTTGTATTAAAATTATTTCGACTCTCGGGGCTGTTTATGCTTATTTTCCAGTATTGAGGACGAGATAGATAGTCGTTATCTCTCCTCACCATTAGAATAAAATAAGCCCTTTATTCAGACCATTTACATTTGTGTTTTGCATGCAATTCTTAAATCTACAGGGTGGCCAGAACAGTGACGTCATATTTTTTTTTTTAGGTGCCTCGTGTTGAGAGGTATCTGAATCACCCCATCTTAAAATTAAAAATCTAAACTGATAGCGCATTCTCTGAAGCTACTTAGAAACTAAGAAATTATCAGTTTAGATGTTTAATTTTCAGTTGAAAATTTAAATGATCTCACTTAACATAAGTTCTCAACTTTAGGTCAATTTTGTAGTAACTTCCATTAATGTTATGAGGCTGTTTATTTTATGCATAAATGTACAGTTCATAGAGATATAGCTGCAAGAAAATAAAAACGACAAAACCTTCTACTTTTTTTTAGAAATGTTTCAAACTGATGCGCTCGCAATTATGCAAAAATTCATAAATAAATTCGTAACTCGAAAACTACGAAAAATCGTAGAACATACATAGGGGTGATTCAGATAACTCTCAACACGACGCACCTAAAATAAATTTTATGACGTCACTGTTCTGGCCGCCCCTATATAATAATAATCACAAATGCATTTACCCTTCAATCCATTAACTCTGCAACTTCATTTATTTTTTGTAACCTGTTAGTTAACCTAGATTAATACCTACTTATATTAACTAATAAATGTTGATTAAGTCTCAATGTAAGCCGTTATAGCATAGCCTGTATAAACCTCCGTGGTTTTGAATGCTATAATAAGCTAACAGCATATTATATGTATTCTTTAAACGATAAATAAATCAAAAAAAAAAAAAAAAACTATACTTATAATAAAACTGTAACAGGTCCAATTCTGTACATTGAAGATATTTTGAAAATTATATTTGGAGGGGATTCTATAACCGATACTGAGGCCGAATATGTAATTTTTTTAAATTTTGTCTGTCTGTCTGTCTGTCTGTCTGTCTGTATCACGGCTGAGCATCACGCCGAAACTACTGAATGGATTCAAATGAAACTTGGCATGATTTGAGATCTTACTACGAGGTAGGACATAGGATACTTTTTATCCCGTAATCTAGCACGGTTCTTTTGGGAGAGGGGATTATAGTCAAAACGGGTACTTGGTTATACGCTTGGTCCAATTTTATCAATTTTTCTTTATAATATAATAAATATTAGTAAGGGAATACTCATAGAGAGTTGTTATCAAAGTTTTGTAATCGATCTGGTTAAGCAACGTTAGGTAAGGTCATTAAATAGATGGGTGACCGCTTAACGCCATTTGAACTAAACGGGTCCGTGCTTCGGAGAGCAAGTAAAAAGTGGGTCCCAGTTTTTAACCGACTATAAAAAATGAGGTTATGTATTCGATGCGAATGTCTGTTATTAAAAGTTTAGTTAACGTAAAAATAGCGCAGGCGGAGCTGCGAGGGTCAGCTAGTTCTTAAATAAATTCGTAACTCGAAAACTACGAAAAATCGTAGAACATACATAGGGGTGATTCAGATACCTCTTAACACGAGGCACCTAAAAAAAAAATTATGACGTCACTGTTCTGGCCACCCCTATATAATAATAAAAAAATATTTATGATTAATGTTTCCTTTTTTGACACCAGTTATTGGTCTGCGTGCCTATTGGCAAAAGCCTCCTCCAATTATTTTCATTGTCGTCTATCACAAGCTAATCTAGTCCACTGTTTCCCAACTAATTTTTCCATTTCGTCGCTCCATCTTGGGATCAGACGACTGTGTGTGAATTGTCCCAGGATATTATTATTATTATCTTATCTTCATTGCCATTGCCACCATGAGAATATAAACTTGCCTGCAAGTGTCTAAAATAATTCGATCTCAAAAATTGGATTAATGATCATTAACTCTAACTAACGTTTGTAGGTGCGGCAGTTAGTGATAAGACAAACAAACCCTTCTCCTGGTAATAAACGACACGCCTATTACAGACAACTGCACTACACTGCTGCAGGTCACCGAAGACATTAGTTATTAAGTCTCTTGAGCCCAACATATTCACCAGCTACAGTGCCCTTCACACCGGAACCCAGCAACATATATCCACAACATTCGGTTATCGCTATGTCCTCACTCTCTCTTTGTGAAGCTTATTACTACGAAATACTGGATTAGGGTTTGCGTTACAGCGATGTCGTCCGTCGGGATGTCATCCAACGGGACCGTCAATCACATAATACCAAGAAAATAACGTCTATTCTACACACAGAAATTAGCAAACAGCTATTTACGGACGACGGTACCACCTAAATATAAATTCAACGTTATAATGTCCGTACATCTTATGTAAAATTATTATTTGCAGTTATTGTCGTAATATAACGAGGAGTAATGAGAATGCAGCCAGCTTTGTTACTAGAATCCTACTGTATTAAGTAGTTTATTTTATCTGTACAAAGATCTACAGTTAGCTGGGGAATACTTTATTGTTTAACGGAAATAGTAAAAAAGTGGATACGCAACAATAAAAACTTTACAGCAAAAAAATCTGGGCGATCCCAGATTGATCGATGCAAGTACAACCTAAATGTATGGGGGTACATAAGTAGCACAAATCAGCTGCAAGTGTGATGTAGCCCAAGTGTGTGGTGTGGTAGTGTGGTGTGATGTTATCATGTTGACACGAAAAGAAGAAAAAGAAGTATCAGATCTTCAGCCGTTAAGCAACAAGCTCCTCTTCAAAGAGCGAGGCCTAAGTTCAGCACTGGACGTCTTCCAGCTGGCGATGGTGATGAAGCTGATGTGATGACATGAGATAAAGGCCACTGTAGCTTGTGAAGTGGGTGTATGAGCTTATTGGACTCAAAAGACTTAATAACCACTGTCTTTTATTAGTTATCATAACAACAACAGTCAAACTGTTTTTACCTAGATAAATAGATACCTATGGATATATACCCAAGATATATACTCTGTTTTCTTAATAATGAGGAAAAAACAAATGAATGACTGCTTTCAAAACTCAAATGTACCAGTTAAATGAATTTATAAATTTGAATTTGGAATTCTTAACCAAAGAGGAGATATTTAAAATCAAAGTGGTCAGTAGGTACACGCTAATTTCATATGTAAGGACCTAATATTATATCGATAATATGGAACAAGAGTGATGCCATCACTCGTGTGTTGGTTCATCCATTTAATGTTCCGATTTTAATCTTGTAAAGAAAAACAGGGTATGTAGGTAAGGTAAATTTAATGCAAAATTTACTTATAAATTGTCGCTTCATGGACAGCTTTTTGCAAATCAAATTAATTTGTCTGTGATTTGTCGTAACGTAAACGGCTCAACCGATTTTTAACCAACTCCAAAAAAGGAGGAGGTTCTCAATTCGACTGTACATTTCTATGTATCTTCGCGCATAACTCTGGCAATTGTGAACGTATTTGAAAAAATCTTTCTTATACGGATAGGTCAATCCACTGATTAGGTCCCATAAAAAATATTGCGAATAAGTAGTTCCTGAAAAAACAAGAATGGCGCCTCAGAAAACGCAGTAGGAATGCCATGACATTTTTATCACTTTTTAAGTACAAAAATGGTCATAACTCTGGCAAATATTGTAATGATTCTTTTTTTATTCGAAAGAAAGAACCACTGTAATTAATCTGTATGAATTTTATCACAACCGGATAAGAACTTCCTGGAGAACCATTAACGATGTGGAGGAATTTATCTGGTAAAAACCATAAAACTGATGTTCTCCATTACATTACTCTGACAAATATGAAGCAATTTCGATGATTCTTTTTTTATTCGAGAGTTTAATCTACTATGATGATTCCGTGCAAATTTCATTACGTCCGGATAAGAAACATGAATTATGTAAAACTATGTAGACGATAATGTGATCGTAACCTACCTAGATCATTTTACCGTCTCGATGGTTCGTTCAATCTTTTAGTATGAAAATATCACTAAAAAGTATAACCATTTTTGTCCTTAAAAAGCGACAAAAACGTCATCTTAAAGGCTTTCCTGCAGGTTTCCTGCGTAGTCACCATTGTTGTTCTTTCAGGAACTATATATTCGTAAACAATATTTTTTTATGGGACCCAATCAACGGATTAAACAATGGATTGTCATGATTTTGTATTCTGGTATTAATTTTTAGGTTGGCAACACTGGTATGAAAAATAATGATGGCGGCCCTACGTCTGGGCCGGCGTTGGTTTTGACAATTCTGTGTATAAGCATTGTTTATGTCGGCAAAAATGTAATACCAGTCATGTATTGGTTTATAGTTCAATATATACTTCGTTTAACCAAGTGAATAAGTGTTTAATTTTATGAAAGGATAGCAGAAAGATTTTTTTAAATTGGTTCATAAATGCTAGAGTTATGCGCGAACAAACATAAAAACAAAAAATATATATAAATATACAGTCGAATTGAGAACCTCCTCCTTTTTTGAAGTCGGTTAAAAATAGCGCGGGTGGAGCTGCGCGGGTCAGCTAGTAAAACATAAAATACAACAGGTTATATTCACAAAAGGAAGTAGGGAACTACTATTTTTAATTGAACACTGACCTTGGTGTAACCATGGGATACAATCTCTCAGCACCATGAGTAATAGTCATAGTTTCAACCAGCTGCCATTGTGATCAAAATAACCTCGACATGACATTAAATCTACTAAAATAAGCAAAAAATACATCAAATATTTAGAATGGCAAGCAATCATTAGCATTCCTGGTACCAAATATCATCGATCTATATGCCAAATAGAAATAACATAAAAAATAGCCTAATGTTAAAAGATAGATTCATATTTATAACAATATTTAGCGAATAAAAGGTCAGTCTTAATTATGTAGGTAGATAGTTAGGTTTATAGAAGTAATATGAAGATATAAATAAATAATTATTTGTAGGTAAGGTATATTTGCTAGACGGTAGACCCCTTGTAGAAGAGAATGTTCAGAAAATTACCACTGCAGGTTTCGGAAATTATAATAATAATATTCTAGGACAATCCACACACGGTCATCCGATCCAAAACTAGGCAAAGCCTGTACTGTGGAAACCAGACAACTGATACTAATGACCGTTTTCACCAGCGATTCCCTGACTAAGAGAACCCGCAAAGTGACCCTTAAAGAGTCCCTAACCGAAAATTCGATTGCACCAACGCATAGATGTACTCGTACCACCTAAAGCGTTATGAGTCCACTTATTTTTAGGAGCCCGATTGTTCACCCCATAACTGATCCCTAACGCTAGGTGGCAGCCATTAAGTGTCTTCCTTCATCCATTTTTTGGACGCCGTACAGTTTTAATTGGAGAACAACTACGGATGAGCCAATTATGAGAGATAAAAATCAATTGAAATGAGATAGTTTATTTGATTTCTAATCAAAGATTGTAGAAATTAGAATGTTTTTATGATGAAGGAAGTACTTTGCAAAATATTGATCGTCATATTTGTAAGATTATTTAAATAAAATGTTCATTTTATTTTCAAAATTATGGATGTGGAACTACTTACACTACATACAAGAAACTATGTCAGACTATAAACATTAACCACATGAAAAAAAAAAACCAAGAAAGTCTTCTCTTAATTTTATTGGCTCCAGATGTTTCGACGTTAGAATACAAAAGAACCAGCACTTATCTAGGAGCCCCCTGTAAAGGTAAATTTCTTGCATGATGAAAATGAATTTAGGTAAGAATCCGATTTAGGGGTCACTTATCATAATAAGGAGCTCCTATGTAAGAAACTTTTAGGGGATTGTTGGTGAAAACGGGCATAATACTTACATACTTTTTTTTTGTAAATACATACGAGTACTTACTTAAATAAATAAAACACCCAGACGCTTGATGGTAATTGAACCCACGCCCTATTGGGTAGCTGTCAGGTTATATAGCCACTACACCACACTATACAATACAAATATTCTTTATTGTACACCAAAAGAGAAGATACAGTTTAGAGGATAAGAAGATTACAGTGTGACAATTTAAGGCGGTCTTATCGCTAAAGCGATCTCTTCCAGACCACCTTGGGGTACAGGACAGTATGTTGAAGGGCAGGTGTAATTACAACTTTAGATAGGTATATATATAAATAACAATATAATAACATGAAATGTATATTACAATAGATAAATTAACAAATAATGAAATGTATCATGTAGCTCTATGACTATAAATAAGTACTATTACATACTATAAATTAGAGAAAGAATAGATTTACGGAAGAGAAAGATAGTAAGATGTAACCTGTGTTTTAAATGATTCCAGATTCTGAGCTCGTCTTATATTCTGTGGCAAAGAATTCCACAGACGGCCAGCTTGAACAGTAAACGATTACGTGGAGGCATGACTATATCGAAATATGTCTGAAATTAACACAATTTGTCACTTGTATTGGGAAGAACTGACTTCTAATATGAAGGTGACCCTAGATCAGTAGACAGGGCTACATTAAATTGTTAAATTTTTGTGAATAATAAAGATAATGATATCATCATCAGCCGGAAGACGTCCACTGTTTCCATAGGTTACCCGCGACTTTCACAATGTCTTCGGTCCATAATGGCCAATCTACGCTGCATCTTCCAGATAATGATAAGATATTAAGGGTAAATATATAGATTATTAGATATATGTACATATATAATGATGTATCTTATGATATTTATAAAATTATGTATTGTAATTATATATTTCTAGTTCTGTTTTTATTTTCATAGATAGATAGATAGATAATAATACTTTATTGCACACATTTTGTTGAACAATACATGAAACAGTTACATAACTTAATGTGAGCAAAGGCGGTATTATCGCTCAAAGCGATCTCTTCCAGACAACCTTTGTAAAAGGAGCTATACTAAAGTAAAACTGCAGTATAGTGCACAGTAATAATACAAAGTAGACAAACAATAAATAATATACTAACAACACATTATGCATATATAAAAATATTATTATATACTAATACATATTTAAATGAATATATATATTATATAAGATACTATAATTATAAAATACCTATTTCACAAAAAATACCTTTATTTACAACAACAACAACAACAAGGACTGGTATTATGTTTCACAGTTCGGTCCTTAGCAACTTATAATGTTTACTTATTGTAGTTATGCGTCCTTACTACTAGCCTTGCACGGAATGATTTAAAGTTTTTTTTTTTTTTTTTTCTTTTTTTTTTCGGGTACTTTAATATTTTGTCACCTCACCGCCTCATATAAGACGGCCCACCCACAGTGTGTCTTCAATGTTTGTTTCCGTGCTCAAGCCTTCGCACGTCTCCAATCCAAAGCTCCAAGTGTATTTAGTAATAAATAAAAATAATTAAATTAGTATTAAAGAAAAAGTGAAAGTCAAGAACCGGACAACTGAGAGGCGACGCCGCGACGTCGGGACAACGGAGAGGTGCCGCCGCGGTGGTGACGTCGGACGACTCTTCGTCTTCGGGAAATGGATCGTCGTGCACTATTGGACAACGGAGAGGTGCCGCCGCGGTGGTGACGTCGGACGACTCTTCGTCTTCGGGAAATGGATCGTCGTGCACTATTTAAATTGTGTTCGTACGAATCGAGCTTCCATACAGGGTCGTCTCACACGTACATAAAGAACACATTTACGGTTAACAGCGATACCCCACCAGCGGGTAGTTGTCGCCCCACCAGCGGGTTTGACGTTTTCGCTGTGTTCAGACGATGCGAGCTTCCAATACAACCGGGGTCGTCTCTGTCGTAGTGTTGAACACGTTAACCGTATAGTGCGTTACACAAAAGCGATGCACACTCCTGTAGTTGTTGTTTTCGCTGTGTTCATACGATGCGAGCTTCCAATACAATCGGGGTCATCTCTGTCGTAGATAATGAACACGTTCACCGTTATAGTGCGATACGTCAGCTCTGCAGATGTGAGTATATATGTGAGTATTTACGGTTCATGCGATGCACACACCCAACATCGGGTAGCTGTTGCTTGCGCTGTGTTCATACGATGCGAGCTTCCAATACAATCTGGGTCGTCTCTGTCGTAAGATAATGAACAACTTTAGTCATTGTGCAATACACAATGTTCATGTGAGTATAGGTCTTGCTGCTGGTATGTCAGTATGACATGTTTCTTTACGGTGCGTGTTTCCACACCGTGTCGTCTCATTTGTACAAACAATGTACATCATCAACATCATCACCAGCCGGAAGACGTCCACTGCTGAATATAGGCCTCCCCCTTACAATGTACATATGTATGTACAGATAAACGCGATACGCATTCCTTATTGCGGGTAATTGTTGCAAACACTATTATGAAATGCATGCCGCCTACACATCTGGGAACATATAATCCGATCATAATCATCAGCCAGACAAAATCCACTGTTGAATATACGAAGACGTCCATCTTGGAACGTCACAATTAACTGTAATTTGCTACTACCATCCACCAGTTGCCTGGGATTCGTACAATATCGTCAGATATAATTCGATCTGTAGGTACTCCTAATTATCGGAATACGTCGTGCGCCACTGGACGAGATGAGTAAATAATTAAGAAGTTATAATAACAATACTAATATTTTTTCACAGTAGAATTAATAAGACTTCAAAACTTCGTAGTTCGTACTGCAAAGTGGTATCTAGCAGATCCGAGGCGGACTGGCCGCGGCGGGCTTTACCACAGGCTCGACGAGATCCTGGCCGGCCTACAGCCGGAGCATCCGTGAGCACCACCGTGGAGCTGCAGTAAGTAGCCTCTGAACTTATGGGACAGTACGCCGCGCCGCCGGCCGCCGGCCGCCTCCTACACTTATTATAAATACTTAGTTGAAAATAACTATTGATAAATCTGATCTAGAGAACAAAACAATCGTCATATTATTAATTCGTCGTTAATTTAGCTAAATGTATGACCTTGATGACTATATTTATGGTTTAACTTTATGAACAATATAGTTGCAATATTTGAATACTTATGACAAAATTGAGGACGAATTTTTTGTCATACATAATTCTAGTTTCTAAATTTAATGGTCATAAAATATTGAATACTACATTAAATCTGTGTAGTAAATTCATAAAGTTCGATTTTTCCAAAAATAAATAATAATAATGAAGTAAAAGTATATACAGGGTGTTTCAAAAACCCTGTCCAAACACAGTTAGTCTTATTGTATTATCTTAACACGATCATTTTTACGTGATAATTTTTTTTTTTTTATCTAATGCATGATATATATATAAACCTATAAACAAAAAAAAAAAAAAGTGAACTCTGTTCGAGCTTATCACTGTGTCATAATACAATTATATATTTATATAATCCACACAGTTAAAAAAAAAAAAAACTTCCTGGCTGATCTTTGATTTTATTATTCAGAATCCATACGATTATATTCTTGTAATTTTTTGTTGGATATTTCATTTGGATCTTTCCTGATATATTTTATCTACCAGCGTTGTGAATATTCCTCTTATAAGTTTGATGTGCCTTTTAATGTGTAATAAACCACAAACAAGCTGTCTTGAGTAACTTATATGCTTTGTCTACAATAAACACAAAACTATCTAGTTTACGCCCTCTATTCAATGTATTTTGCTTCTTAAGATTTTTGAGATTGACAACGACCATATCAGTATTTTTTACTACCTATTAATTTTAGTTGTTACTATATTTTTGGAGATAGGAACTATTCTTGAACTCAAATATATTAGTCGTGTTTACTAGTACTTACTATTACCATCCCTTGGTAATAAAAAAACTGTTGGGTAATTTTCATTGTTTTTTTTTTATGCCCTGGTTGCGGGTTCGATTCACATGCAAAACAGATTTGTCTGCGTGAAAATGTCTTCAGCGTTATTTGTCTATACAAAATATAAAAACATACCTTGGCGTATTTGTTTGTATAAGGTCCAGATATGAGTATCTTACCTCTGATTTTAACCGTGATTAATAAACCAAACGGAAGGTCTAAGGTTTTTCTTTGATAAGTCTGTTCTAAACGCTATACATAATTATTTGCTTCATATATTTATATGAACACCAAACAATTATTTAGATATTTGTATTTTCCATGTTTGTAATATGGAGACTTTAAGTGTTTTCCCTATATTTTTAAAACTACTGCAAAAAAAAAGAAGATTATTATAAAGAACTTAAATCCTTTTTGTAACAGTAATCGAGAACAATGACTAGATACATTTAAAATTACGTACGGTAATGACTGCATTAATTAAAGACTGACTGTTGTGTATATACCTACCTACCTATATAGCACCTAAATGTACTAAATAAATAGCGATCACGACCATGATCTGCTTACAATCTTCTTTAAGTTATTAGCGCCTCCTGTACGGACGGTATAGTTAGTATGAAATAAAGAACTTTAAGTTCGATGTATTACTGTTGTAATATCCTTTTTAAGAGATAAAGTAACGGTCATTGACATTACAATCAGCTGACAGCTAATAGATACATATGAGGGTAGGTGACACAATAAATAACATTTGGAGGGTATATCTCCTCATCTACCCTCAACTTATAAAATGTGCAACAACCTACAAAAAAAAAAAAAAAAAAAGGAATAACTTTCAAGTGCAATTAATTAATCATAAAGATAACTTTTACTGTTATGAATGAAATACAAGTTTGTTCATGAATTACAAATTATTGCGTACCTATTGTCAAGGTGATATGTTCGGTAATGTTTTCTGTTGTGCACCTTGTTAATTAAATAATTAATTTAAGGTGTTTCTAACTATTCTATGTGGCCTGTGTGGCCTTTAGGAACATTTACGTTCACAAACTGATATTTACTTACATTATTGATATATATATTTTATACATATATATATTTTTCGGTTATTGATTATACAAAATAATTACGAAAATAGACTTCAATTTCAGTCATTGTCTAATGGTGAGGTTATGCATATTTCCTTTGAAATATGTTTTATAAAGTGCATTTGCGCGTTTTTACAAGACAATGATTTATTGCCACTGTTGACAGGTTTTGAGGAGAGATTTTTCTCGATACGACTTATCTATTCTTAGGTGCTTAACCCTAATGTATAATTTTGCTTGCGGTTCCTCTGCAGTATTAATATTACGATAGGTCATTGAAGATAATCTACCATCCTCGACTGCGTCACCGCTTTCCACCGGGTGGGACTGAGGTCAAACACTAGCTTATATTGAATAAAAAAAACTAAAAAATAAAAAAAAACTTCTTTATTACGGACTTAATAAGTACTACGTATGGATTTTACTGTTGGCTAAGTGTAATATTGTATTATTAGTGTTATAAAAGTCGTAAGGAGTTAGACTCTCTCTTTTGATATTTAAAACAAAAAGGAAAATCTAGTGCCTAATATTATGTGATGCTTTTACAGAGATTACAGAGATAAATGAATTTGGATTTTTAGGGCATAACTTGTATTACCTATTCCCCCAAATCATAATAGCTAACTATTCACATTTTATAGAACTAGACTCTAAACATCCTACAATAAGTAAACATTATAAGTTGCTAAGGACCGAACTGTGAAACATAATTAGGGATCAAACGAACTTACCCTTACGTGAAGTTCGATCATAATTATGTGAACAGTTCGGTCCTTAGCAACTTATATACTCCCCTCCCTTTTACACATCACCCGACCCAAGGATAAAATGTGAAACGTTTTTCCTACTCTAAACATAATGAAGACACACTGTGGGTGGGCCGTCTTATATGAGGCGGTGAGGTGACAAAATATTAAAGTACCCGAAAAAAAAAAGAAAAAAAAAAAACTTTAAATCATTCCGTGCAAGGCTAGTAGTAAGGACGCATAACTACAATAAGTAAACATTATAAGTTGCTAAGGACCGAACTGTTCACATAATTATGATCGAACTTCACGTAAGGGTAAGTTCGTTTGATCCCTAATTATTTATGGTACATATAATATATATAAATATATATATAAATAAACATGTACCTAATAGTTCACAATGTACAGGTAAGATGTCATCATGATGATGATGTGTTTCATGTTATTTATAAGTAATTGTATTTTTATACACACTGCGCCCCATCTCTTTCTTTCACCGTTTCTCACCTGGGCATGCTGGAAGATATTTATATAGACAGAAATAAGCTGTGCCTTTGTACCTGTATTATCCTAAAACTTCTCTAACAATATTTGTGTGTACATAAATATAAGTAAAAATGTATTTTTCGTCACATATTATTCAATTGACGGGCCCGTGGGTCTAGTGGTTAGACACCCTGTCCGCTAACCGATGGGTCGTGGGTTCGATTCCCACCAAGTGTCTGGGTGTTATTTATCTATTTAAAAGTATACAAAAAAAAGTATATAAGTATTAGTATCAGTTGTCTAGTTTCCATAGTACAGGCTCTGCCTAGTTTGGGATCAGATCACCGTGTGTGGATTGTCCCAAGATATTATTAACATATTAGGTTTAAATCCTTCTTAATCAATAGAAGTTATGACTAATATCTCTGTAATTTCCCCTGTTAAAATTGAGTTTAAATATACAAGGTAAACTTTTATCGAAGCCGTAATCCGGGGTTCCAGTCTTATTTATACAGTGTTAAAGCCAGGTTAGACCAGTCGGTACCACTTAATTACCAAGTCATTTGCTATTTTTGCATCAACTTTCTTTGAAATTTTGTCAGATTACAATCTAAATGTGTCTCCTGGTCTTTATTTTTAGCATTGCCAAAGAAACTGTTAAGGTTTGCACATTTTCACGTATAATGTAATATTAAAATGAATAAAAAAACTTGTCTCCGAATGTGAAAAGTGTCCGCACACTTACATACTTCATCGGTATAATAATAATACTACACAATACTAATAGGTAATTATTATCATTGTAAGGACTTATCACGTAAGGTTTTCTGTTAGTGGTAAGAATTCTGTTTAATAAATAAATAAAATAAAATAAATAAATAAATAAAATAAATAAAATAAATAAAATAAATAAAATAAATAAAATAAATAAAATAAATAAAATAAATAAAATAAATAAAATAAATAAAATAAATAAAATAAATAAAATAAATAAAATAAATAAAATAAATAAAATAAATAAAATAAATAAAATAAATAAAATAAATAAAATATAATAAAATATAATAAAATAAATAAAATAAATAATAATATTCTTCTGGATCGTTCCCAAACTGTATTCATTTATTCGCAAACTGCGCTTCCCTTACCTTAATTTTTAACCGACTTCAAAAAAAGGAGGAGGTTCTCAATTCCGTTGTACTTTTTTTTTTGTAAATACGGACATGTTTTTTAACTAATGTAAAGTGGCAATGCAATCGAGGATGCCGATTTATAACACCCAATACCTAATGTGTGGGATATGTTATAGACACTAATGTTTGTCTTGGATGTTAATAGAACCCACAGACTTACCACCAACAACGCCTTATTACTCAAAGGCTTTTGCCGATTGTGCAGTTACAAATTTTAAAGCCTCATCCTCAAAGGAGAACTCTATAAGACTGCTACGACGTTTACTGCTTTCCTTTGAATAGCGTCCACAGATACCTGAAACATAATAAAGTAAGTCAAAATTCTCTTGAATCCAGTAATTTCTCCAGCTGCCACAGAGCCTAATACATTGAGTGTCTCAATGTATTAAGCTCTGTGGCAGAACCTATCTTTTTTTTCGCGGGACTAACTTTCAAAAGGTCCCTGGGGCTGTGGGGGTCAACCGGGGTATGTGGGATTCTTACCCACTAAAACCAGCGCGGATGTCACATCGGCACTTAAGAGGGGAGACTTGGGCTCTCCATCGGGATCTGCATCAGCAGCCGCTCAGTGCCTTGCCTTTAAGCGCGCCGCTGGGGGGCGCATTGTAGCCTCCTGGGAACCAGACACCACCTCCTCCTCGGAGTTGCTGCCGTACTCAATAGACGTCCTAGGACCCACACCCCGAACGTCCAGCGATTCCGAAGGATGTGGCAGAACCTATGCCTACCTGGACGGTTTTATGCACAATTAACGTACCAACTAATAAATAACATTATACGTGTTTTGCTTATAAGAGTCGCAATCTACAGACCATGTGTGTGACTTGGCCCGATGCAGATTCAACCAATCATGGCTGTCGTGTAGTGCCTCAATAACGACGTAGCATGACACACGCAAGAAGGATATCAAGCGGTTAACTTGCAGTTTACAGTAACTGCACTAGTGTCGTAAAGCAACGCGCTAGTTATCAGAGAGATAATGTTGTGAAGCGGCTGTAAGATAGCAGTAGACGTAGCGTTACACAGTTAGTTACCACATTAGTTTTATTATCCAACTGAGTATTAAACAGTGCATGTTCATCGTTTTACTACTAGCAGACTTAACATAAAATGTAATAGCTAAAATCATTGATGGTAAGATTATATTACATATTTGCACTATTTTAATATCTTACGGCATATCACTCAAGGGCAGCGGCCGGTGCGGCGTGCGTCGGGGCTACTAGTAGCCAGCGTCTATAGTCAACAAATACCACTACATACTGGTAGAAGTGAGAAATCAGTAGGTACTTAATGTACGAAATATAATTTACAGGCGTCGGCGCTTACTACCGTTTGATCAACCCAAGCGAATTGCCTGCGCCGACTACAGGCATGGTTTGGCGCCGGTAAGCTTTCGCGAGTCGGCGTTTGCTGTCTTCTTTCTTAGTCACATTATTTCGATATATTGGATGTTATACAATTATGCCATACAGGATTCTTAAGGAATAAGTATCATGTAAGATTTCATTCTGTTCATTATACTTCACGGTTTTATAGTACTTATAAAATAAAAACCTTGTATGTACAAGTCAATTTGCTCATTTCCTTTCGGCTATATAAATATACAGAATTACGACCGGATTTCAAATAACCAATTTAAATATAACACTTTGCCATATAAAAAAATATACTATTTAAAATAAGTTTTTACAATAATTATTATTCACTTTACTAGTTTTGTTTCCCGTATAAATCTTGGCAAAAACTTCAATACCTAATAAATTAAAAAGTATAATAATTTTCAGCACATTAATAGAATCTTCTTCTTGTCGCATGATTAGTGGTCAACCTGGTGTCAGAATAGGCCTCTCACTTGGCATAACGACTGCTGTTTAGTTAACAACAACTGGGACCAACTTGAACTGATCGTTTACCAAACACTGATTACCACTGGCTATAACCGCCTCTCATTATTAGAATGAAACATATTCAAATTTAACCTATACGCACCTCTTGTCCTCAAAAAAACATTGTCCTTGTCGGCTCGGTCACGGAGTCGCGTCGAGTTGATATTTGGCGATAAGTACAGTTAGTTATCGATTCGGCATTGTCTCGTCCCAGTATTCGAAGTGCCATCGCGAGGCGCGTGCCTCGAATTTCGTTGCAACAGTCGTGAGAACCGAGACGGTGAGGTAATGCGTGCAATGGTAATGAGTATCTGGCGATCTTTGTTATTTATTCCAACGAATGTCACGCATCAGTAAAAGCCCATATTAATGGCTGATGTTTAGGCGGCCATTATTATTCGGTGTTGGGTGTGGTTCGTTGATTCCTGTTACTATCATTGTACACTCCCATTGATATGTCTAATAGGGTCAGCGTCACAAGAATGGAATGAGAAACTTTTTATCATTGCCGTCTTCTTTTACCCTGTAATAGGACAGTCTTAACTTTGGTCGATACTTGCAGATTCTGCGAAGGTGAAAAAGAGTCAATGCAACACATATTGTGCGGCTGCGACGCTCTTGCGAGACGTAGGTTGAGTCATCTGGGAGTGGCCTACCCCACACCAGATGATTATGTACAGCTCCAAGCTGGCGCAATCGTTGCGTACCTAAGGGAACTCTTCGACACGTCAGCAACAGAGTAAGGGCTAGGGCATGCACAATGGATCCAACTGGGTCGAAGTGCGTTCCGGTGGTTACCGGGCCCGATTTTATAGCCACCAACAATAGAATAGAAATAGAATTGGTCGATACTTATTCCCTACAAAATCTTATTCCCTACAAAATCATATATCTACAAATAGCGCACGCACGTTCAGCTACTAAGCTTAAAAATAGAAGACCGTGCTAGTAAAATGAAGAGAAAAGAGCATAGATTTTACGGTATGATTGTTAATTTAACCGTAACATGATGATTCATAAATGTTACGTAACTCTCGGAATAAAGTTAAGGTACTGTATCTACAGCGGGGATGCTGTGATAAATGTTGAGTTATCGTGCAAGAAATTACCATTTGTAAAATCATTCAACAAATAGTTCTTAATTGATTATCCAAATAATGTTTCCAGGTCGTATGTATTCAAATTTTTACATTTCCGAAGCTTCTCGCTTTGAAAAAACTTGGGAGGACTATCAAATCTTCTTTTTTTTTCTTGGACCTGAATGTTGTATTAGAAAAAGTTTAAGACTTTATTATGTAATCAAATGCAGTGGTTTTAATCTTATTACCATCTTATTACTATCTTATTACTAACTGCTGGCCTTTTTTCATCATCGTCACTAGCTGGATGACGTCCACTGCTGAACCTAGGCGTTTAGGGGATGCCCTAAACGCCACAATGAACGACAATTGGCTATTTGCATCCACCGGTTACCCGAAACGTGCACAATATCTTAAGTCCACCTAGTGGGTAGCCTGCCCACACTGCGTCATCCGGTTCGTGGTCGCCGCTTAAGAACTTCTTTTCCACATCGGTAATCGCTTCTTCGAGCGATGTGGCCTGCTCATTGCCACTTCAACTTGCAGATTCCGAGAGCTTTGTAACTAAATAAGTACTTTCAACACTGAAACAACCCAATAATATTCTAAGTCATCATATTAAATTGAAATTGCAGCCATGTCAGAATTAGCATCGACTATGTATATTCTAGCGGGACCCTGTTCTAAAAACCTAGGCTAAGGAATACATGCATTACCATTAATCAAGAGGTTCCCGATTCACGTGTTTAGACACGAGGAGACACGCACACTTCCACGTGACCGCAGACTGGTCCACCACCTTCAGCCACATACCGTGGGCCACGTGACACCCATCCTGTGGCATGAAAATACGACCTATTTTCATTTATTCATATGATAATTGGGCCGTCTCGTCAAGTCTTAACCCTGCTAATCTTTGCGTTAGGGTTCTCCCCAAAGAAATTAAATTGACTGTCACAAGAAGTCCATTGCGGTGTGAATTAAATGTGTGGATCTCGAGTTTTTTTTTTCGCACAATATTCATCATCATCATCATCAGACGGAAGATGTCCACTGCTGAACATAGGCCTCCCCCTTAGAACGCCACAATGAACGAAAATTGGCTATTTGCATCCATCGGTTGCCTGTGACGCGCACACTGTTGTCTGTCCACCTAGTGGGAGGCCTGCCAACGCTGCGTCTTCCAGTTCGTGGTCGCCACTCGAGAACATTTCTTCCGGGTTATTGGTTCTTCGAGCGATGTGGCCTGCCCATTGCCACTTCAACTTAGATTCTGAGAGCTATGTCGGTGACCTTAGTTCTTCGGCGAATCTCCACATTTCGGATTGCTGTCGCGAAAAGAAACTCCGAGCATAGCTCTCTCCATGGCTCGTGGTGTGACTATGAACTTCTTTAAAAGGCCAGCCATTAGAGACCACGTCTCGCACAATATTATCCAGTGCTAATCTCTAAGCTACCTAAGAACTACCAAAAAAAGACAGCCCGCATGAGTTTCTTGCCGGATCTTCTTAGTGGAGGCCGCGTTACGATCCCGTGGTAGTTCTAAAAAAAATATAATATGTAAGAGCCCCTGTGAGGCCTATGCATAATAAAGAATTTTAAATTTGAATTTCACCTGATGGTAACTGGTCATACAGCCAGCTGTTATCACTATTCGGTAAACGATCAGTTGGTAAAGCATTGTCAGGCAAGGTCAGTCAATAGATGGGTAATCGTTTCGTGGCGTTTGAATTGAGCATTTGCATGCGTTTTTACGCATGCAAAGGCTGTCTAGATAAAAACAATTGGGACCAAGTTTTTACTTGGTTCCAATTGTTTTTATCTAGACAGCCTTAGGGCACCGCGAAGACATCAGTAAGGCCAACCATACGAAAAAACTTATTGAGAACGAATAAGGGTCCTGAGACATAGGTATCACTATGCTAGAAACAGAAAAAAAAAAAATATATATATATACAGACGAATTGAGAACCTCCTCCTTTTTCGAAGTCGGTTAAAAATAGACGAAGGGTGTTCCCTCATTCACCCACAGAGTGACGCCTCAGAGAGTACCTAGTATAGACCCTGATTACCACAGGAACAAACAAACCCCTCAAAGCTGGAGTTATTTATTTAATTTTACACATTTTTAATAATTTCGCTTACTATTGAATGGCCTCGCACCTCTTAACTTCTCTTTATAAACAAGTATAACATTAAAAAAACACAAAAAGCCCGACTGCGAACAAAGACAATGATCTTAAATCACTTTAATATACTTACATAAAACGTATACACATGTAGAAACAATATATAACTGACATACCCACACACAACAAAGACAAATCTAACGATGTACATATTATAAGTCAAAAGGTTGTAGGTCATGCCAAAGAATCAAACATATTATACATTATGTCATATCCTACCCTACCAATCGTCCTTGGCTGGCCACCGGTCTGCCATCACTCCTGTTACCATATTTTTACTGTTCCGATTATAATCTGGTAAAGAAGAACATGGTACACATACATTTCTCAAAAAACATAGCTCTTCTGCTGGGGCAGTCGGGCAAAAACACCGTAAATCTATACTTATAATAAAACTGTAACAGGTCCAATTCTGTACATTGAAGCTATTTTGAATTATATTTGGAGGGCATTCTATAACCGATACTGAGGCCGAAAATGTAATTTTTTAAATTTTTGTCTGTCTGTCTGTCTGTCTGTATCACGACTGCGCATCACGCCGAAACTACTGAATGGATTCAAATGAAACTTGGCATGATTTGAGATCTTAATACGAGGTAGGACATAGGATACTTTTTATCACGTAATCGAGAGTTTTTATCAAGGTTTTGTAATCGATCGGGTTAAGCAACGTTAGGTAAGGTCATTATATAGATGGGTGACCGTTTAATGCCATTTGAACTAAACGGGTCCGTGCTTCGGAGAGCAAGTAAAAAGTGGGTCCCAGTTTTTAACCGACTATAAAAAAGGAGGTTGTGTATTCGATGCGAATGTCTGTTATTAAAAGTTTAGTTAACGTAAAAATAGCGCATGCGGAGCTGCGTGGGTCAGCTAGTATAATATATGTTTTAGATCAAATAACTCCCTCCTAACACTTTTATAATCATACTTTTATAGAGCTACGTGTGAAAATATACTTTCTTCTTTCAACTATTTACGTAGTAAAATATTTACAGGGAATATTCTTATGTTATGTTATTTAACTTTTCACAGATTTAGGTGTAAATATTTGCCAGAGTTATGACCATTTTTGTCCTTAAAAAGCGACTTAAAGTCATCTTACGGGCATTCTTCAGGTTTCCTGCGCAGTCATCATTCTTGTTTTTTCAGGAACTACTTACTCGTAAGCAATAACTTTTTTTATGGGACCCAATCAACGAATTAAAGAATGGATTGAAGAAAGATTTTTTCAAATTGGTTTATTATTGCCAGAGTTATGCGCGAACAAACATAGGAAATAAAATATATATAGAGACGAATTGAGAACCCCCTCCTTTTTTGACGTCGATTAAAAAGAGTCTATCGTCAATGCAGAAAACAATAAAGCTCATTTTGCGGTACCTGTAGTCATCAGCCCTAAGTAAATTCTAAGTGCATACAACTGATTGCAGATAATGTGACATTTAGAAAAATGTTTAAAACATTATCAGCCTTCGTGACTAAATTGTAGTAACATTAACAATTTATAGGACAATCTTAAAATTCATAGACTGTACTGTTAGGTCAATGTGTATTTTATAATGTTTTTATTTAAATTGTAAAAGATATGACTATGATTAGGACGAGCTAAGTAAGTAGCAGTTTATTTATAATTTCTTACCATAAACCAAACCTTTAAAATTTAAAGACTAGGTAAGTATAATTCGATTTACAACCTTTTGGCTGCGGTAACAGCTCAGTGGGCGAGCGCATGCCTTGGAAACAAGGTGCGCAGGTTCGAACCCCGGCTCGCGCCTCTGATTTCTTTAATTAATCATGTGCGAATCGTCTTTACTTGTGCGATTGTTATTAGCTTTCGGGGAAGGAAGACATCGTGAGGCAACCTGCATGTCTGAGAACGCCTAAATAGCTTTCGAATGACGTGTGAAGTCCGCCAACCCGCACTTGGCCAGCGTGGTGGACGGCCTAAGCCCCCTCATTTTGAGAGGAGGCTCGTGCCCAGCAGTGGGACATAAACCAAGGCTGGTATTATTATTTAATCGATATATCGGGCCTATTGTTCTAGTGAGTCAACAAGTAACTAATATTGTCTATAAGGTATACCTAGTTGTAGGGTAAAATAAATAATAATCAGATACCGTAAGTCAAAAGATAATACAGTATTGTAAAATATCGGCAGTTTCTGTAAAATACCGCAATTCTGTGTGCAATGGTTATGGTGTATAGATGATTTGTAAACGGAAGGTCCTTTCGGTTTCAACTTTTGTTCGTTCTCATCTGTTAATAAACCTTAGAACAAATGATGAACAATAGATCCCTTTTGCCTTAACTTTCTATTTCAGTGTACCATATAATTTATTGCCTTCAAAGTAAAATTGTTACGAATTTGAATAAAATTGGTACACTTTTTTTACTAGACGTTAACAGGACACGGGAAGGGTATTGTTCGTTTCTCAAAGGACCGAGGAAACCGTAACATTTGATTTGTGTGTCTTAATAATAACAAAAGGAAGAAAGTGTTCCAAATTTTACGATGGGTAATGTTAAAATAACGTGTTCGGCGATATTTTTTGTAGTCTTGTTTAATAAGGGTGTAACGTTGATTTTATTTATCAAATTAATTGATAGCACACCTAAATACAAGACGACGATAATGCAAGTACAAAGACACAGCTTATTTGAGAGATCTCTTCAAGCAAGGCCAGGAAAGAAACATCAAACTAGGAATAAGTCGTAGGTAGTGTGTGAAAATATGAAAAACATCTTTGCATCTTCATAAAAAAAAAAACATTAACACTACATAGGTAGAGTAAGTAAGTACGTACTTTTAAAATAGAAATAATTTAATTTAGACTTAATTTAATTTATTGTGGTTTCCAAACTATTTTCTACTTATAAAATAAATTAATTCTACATTTACAAAGAAGCTACAACCCACGTAAGAAAAATTGCTTATCTAAAAAAACACCGTGAACATTTTTTAAGATCGTAATCATTACATAGATTCAAGTTTTGAGGGGCCCAGTAAGCTTAATCGCAGATCTATAAGGGCATATCTTGAAGATAGCAATGCGTCCCTTTCACTCTATTGGAAATTTATCTTGGTGGAAAAAGGCTGCTACTAGTGCCGGCACTCACGTAAGTTGGCCAAAGTGAAATGACCGCGGATGACCATTTTGGCTGTTGCGTCATTCACCGAGGCATGAATTCAAAGTTTTTTTTATTACAATACATGACACGAATAGAGATTGATATAAATAAGATGAAAGGCGAATCATATTATAATAAATATAACATTACGTTTATTGAATGAATGAAAATTAAATTTTGGTACAGCAGGTTCAAATTTGAAGTGTATTGTATCTTTATTTATGTTAAAATCATGTTCATATTATTATGTTGAGCTGAATTAACTTACGTAAAATATTTTCTTAAACACCGCAGCTATGTATAGTGTATGTATGTACAAAATCAAAATCGGAACAATAGATGTATGAACACAAGAATGATGACAATACCCTGTTTTGTCATTAGGTAACCTATACTTACCCTGTTTTTCCACCGTATCCTACCGTAGGTAGGTAGGTACCTACATCCGAGGTGCTACAAGATAAATATTGAAAATTTTATATACTTATTTGGTAAAAAAGGCATAAATAAAGCTACAAAAGCAACTATTAAAGATGACATTTTAGAGATAATTCAGAGTTTTGTCCACAACAATGGCCTTAGTAGGTGGTCAGGTTCACTTCAAAGTTGTTGTCTCAGTAGAATATTTTAATGCAAAACCGTGTTCTTCACTACGAAATCGCTCAAGTTCAAAAACAACCGCGCTCTAGACGCGCTTAAGGAAGGATGAAGCCGACCTACTTGTGGTTCCCTGACCTCCACCGTAGCCTAGCACGGCGCTCTTTCTCACTCCCGCATCGACGCCAGCGATTGATACCATCTCGTTCACTCCCGGAATATTTTCGCAAACGCATTTGGAAAATGGCGCAGCACAGAAGCGCGGAGTCAGGCTGACGAGCGTGACAATGAGATTTTATGGGTTAAAAGTTATGACTGACTGTTTCACAGTCTAATCACGTAAATATAGTCTATCTAGATAACGTCTAGTCTGTGGAACACTATCCTAATTAAAATTTTAGATCATGTCTGGAACAATTCCACGAACGGAATGTTTCCTATTAACATTTCAGATGCTCTTATAAGATAAATGAGTTTATTAGGATGACGTGCGTACGTATTTGTACTTATTTGTAGTACCTAGGTTATTTGTTGGTACAAAATTTTGCTTTTTACTCAAAATTTCGTTATAAGTATATTAATTATTGCACTATGCCCGAGTAATAGAACTAAGTCTAAGGTATTAAGTAATAATAATTAAACTAACTACTTATCTAATTCATATCTATTTAGACTGTTTAAATTGTTTATTTGTTATGTGTCTCTATATATTTTCTTAGACGTTTTCAGGATGATGGTAGTGTTGTGTATGAGCATTTGTAAGAGAATAGAGTCTATTATTCAATTATATTATTTTACTTAAAGGTACATAAATGTATTTTATATTTAATATTATTTAGCTAATGTTGTCCTAAAAATAAAAATGTAAAGTAAGTACAAAAATAACATTCTAATTCGTCCAAGGTGAATGACTTAAATATTGAGATCTCGAATTTTGCGAAACCGCCTACTGCCTGTATTCCAATGCTACATCCGGCCGAAATCTGAATGAAACGGAAACAATGTCCGAAATTAATGCAAGAACATTTGATTTAAAATTCTATATTGTGAAAAAGATTATGCTATGATGCCTCGGTTCATGGTCAAATACAAATCAGAAGACTAATCTTAATTGGAAGTAAGATACTTTCTACCATAGATTTAGAATTTTTGTTGCTTTTTAACCGACTTCAAAAAAGGAGGTTCTGTATTCGACGCGTATGTATGTAATATTAATAAAAATGCGTAATATTCATATATGTTAGTCTATGTGGGCTTCTAAACGAATTTACCAAATTTCACGAGTGAATGTATGTATGTATGTATGTAGGTTTGTCCACGGATTTCTCAGAAACTACAAGTCCGATTTCGAAAATTCTTTTTGCAATAGTTAGAGTATCTTTCAACTTAGGGTAGAGTACAAATTTCATCTAAATCGGTCCAGTAGTTTAAGAGATATAAACTTTTTATGTTTTCAGTAAGTTACTGTAATGTAGACGTTCGAGTTGCGTGATAGTGCTGATACCTATCTTGGTAAAATAAGTCACTAAAAAGTGTTAAATAAACTATTTAAAAAAAAATTAAAACCGACTTCAAAGTAAATTATCTAAAAAGCATAAAATAACGAAAATATTATTGAAGTTGGTGTTAGCGTACCTGCTGTGTATATTCTGCACCAACTTCAATATTATTTTCGTTATTTTATGCTTTTTAGATAATTTACTTTGAAGTCGGTTTTAATTTTTTTAAAAATAGTTTATTAGTAGTACTAAATTAATATTTCTCATACATCATATTAGCTAATTGCTCGACTACAATCCCTTCCATAGGTAAGCGACGATACATTCCGGGATGATAAAGTGCACTAGTTTCTTAAACACCACATATTTTATATTTATACTCTGTTTTTCTTTACAATTTTTAAATCGGAACAATAAATGTACGTACACAGGAGTGATGGCCAGCCCAAGACAATTGGTACGGTTCATATACACTTCAATACACTCTATAATTAGACGGGGAGGCCGACGCACAACCGTACAAGAAAGAGTTTTTCAAATCGGTTCATAATTGCCATATATGCGTGAACATACTTAAAAAAATATATACACAGTCGAATTGAGAACCTCCTCCTTTTTTGAAGTCTGTTAAAAAGCCCACCCTTATGGTGAGACTTCGCTTGTCTGTCTGTCTTCCTGTCTGTCTGTCACACCTATATATTTCGGGAACCACTGACGCAATCGATATGAAACGAATAGTTGTTGTTGTTGAATAGTTTTAGATCTTACTTACCCAATCTCATCGCCAATGAAATAAACTATATTAAAAAAAATAAAAACCGACTTCAAAGTAAATTATCTAAAAAGCATAAAATAACGAAAATATATTGAAGTCGGTGCTAGCACATCATGTTAACTAACATTAGCACCAGCTGACACCGACTTCAATATATTTTCGCTATTTTATGCTTTTTAGATAATTTACTTTGAAGTCGGTTTTTTTTTTTAAATAGTTTATTTAACACTTTTTAGTGACTTATTTTACCAAAATAGGTATCAGCACTATCACGCAACTCCAACGTCTACGTTACAATAACTTACTGAAAACATAAAAAGTTTATATCTCTTAAACTACTTGACCGATTTTGATGAAACTTGTACTCTACCCTAAGTTGAAAAATACTCTAACTATTGCAAAAAGAATTTTCAAAATCGGACTTGTACTTTCTGAGAAATCCGTGGACAAACCTACATACATACTTACATACCTACATACATACATACATACACTCATAAAATTTGGTAAATTTGTTTAGAAGCCCACATAGACTAACATATAATAATATTACGCATTTTTATCAATATTACATACATACGCGTCGAATAGAGAACCTTCTTTTCGAAGCCGGTTAAAAAAATACTATTGCATATATCGAGTGGGGTATTGTTTTTTTTTTTTTTTACTAAAATATATGCTCTGGATTTTAATTTGATTTTAATTTGTCTTAGTTATGGGAGTTACAGGATTAGGAATATAACATAAAATGATTATATTAAATTGCTGCATAATCTTTAAAAAATATATGACGGCCGTTATTCGATACCTATTTTATGGTCTTTATATTCTCAAAAACATTAAATATTGGTAAGTATCAAATAAAATTTGTGTGTTTTAAGTGCGTTGAAAAGGTCTACTTGTCTAAGTTTATTGTGCACAATTTATAGATAGCAGGTAATTACAATACATATTAATTAAAATATGTACTCATACAGTCGGTAGTAACAATAGTATATCTTGCAGTAGATTTGCGCCCACTGTAAGGATTGGGGATACATGCATATATGTATAATATTATGAAAGGTGTACATGATTACTCCCTGTTACAGTTTTTAATTAAAAACCATTCGGCTGTTCTTTGATGTTTTGTATAACAGTATTAGTATGAGATACAAAATTATAATTTATAATTCGAGGCATAATCTACACTAAAATAACTTGAAATCCCATTTCGATTTCTACTGTACATAATGTATTGATAAGAATTAAAAGGCCTAGCGGTTTAAAAAAATAATTATGTTAGTAGATTGTGTAGGCGGTGGTACACACAGATAAACCTACATACCTACATAATGTAAGTACATTGTACATCCAGACATAAGCTTATTGCCTAGAAATTTGCTGCTTTGGACTCAGTGGAGAGGTGCGCTAAGAGGCTTATTGGTGACACTAAGTTAGTGGAAGCCGATGTACAACGCCTAGAGCACAGGCGCAGAATAGCCAGCCTCTCGGTATTCTACACACACTCTCCCAAATGCATCTTGCATTTGGGAGAGGCAGGAATCACATGACTTGATTCCACCATCCCCTCTTCTATCATCGGACGACGAGACGCACTGCGCATACGTATGCGCAGTGCGTCTCGTCGTAGGGTACGTACCCTTATGTGGTGGACGTGCCTTCAGTCCGGTCTAAACGTTTTGCTTCTTCGTTTATAATAAGGACAGCTAAGGACTGGAATAGTTTGCCTGCGTCGGTTTTCTCGCCCTATTATAATGTCTTCAAGGCTAGAGTAAATAGGCTTTTTATAAGCTAGTGTGCTTTACCATCTTCAACTGTCAAAAAGTCAAAAATGTTTATTTCAAATAGGCTTAACGCTAGCACTTTTGAATGGTCAATTATTTAAAAGCTACCACCGGATCACAACGCGGCCTCTGCTGAGAAGATCCGGCAAGAAACTCAGCGGGCTTGTAATTTTTACATGTCGCCACTTTCCTTCAAGTGAGTCTACAATCAAGCACTAGCTTGTGATGAATAAAAAAAAAGTTAGAATTTATCTGGTGGATGGATTATAAAAAATATATTGAAATATAATGAATTGAAAAGGTATGGCACCTATTGGTTTTAAGGGATATAATGCTGTAGGGACTGCACGCTTAGCTTTGCGATCGTCATTTTGTAAAAATAAACTCGTAATTGTTCGGGGACTTTGGTATAGTAAAGGAAGACCCCTATATAAGGGGCCGTACACGTAAGTAGTATCGCAATCTCCTTCAGACTCGCACCGCAGACCACGGCACGTACTGCTCGACCCTCCTGACCCCATGACGGTCCTATTGGACCAGGATGCGCCGAACCCGCCCCGACAACCGTATGCTACACTAGGTATCAGACACCGGTCTCGCCGGCGAGGCCGAAGGGTCGTACGCATGCGACCTCAACGACGAGCATCACCCCACTGAGTTTCTTGCCGGTTCTTCTCAATGGGGGCGCGTTGTGAACCGGTGGTAAAATCAACCCTCTCTTAAAAAAAAAATAGTATTGTAATGTCAGATATTCTACCGCCAAGCAGCAATGTGTAAACATTCCTATGTTTGTGCGTAAATCTCAGTTGTCTTTATTCATCACAGATGAAATTACCATGCTCAAGTGATTTAATATATAATAACTAAGTAATATCTCGTATGACGAGAGGCAATGCAGCCGTCTATAGGCAGGCGTGTTGCATAAGATCAGAGGGCCTAGACAAGATACAATCGCTTCATAGCGATTCTATTTCTTCATTCGCTAACGGTGTCAATTCCTTATAATTTGTCACGTGATATTTCGATGTCTTATATCATTCTCACACATTTTTATATTTTCCATTCGCGTTACCGCTTGTAGAATATTACATTGTCTAGAGGGCCAGGCAATCGTCTTTCTTGTCAATAGGTCAAACGTTACGCATATTATCAAATATGATGCAAGCGACCTTCTGCGATAACCGCAAACGGGACAAAGCATCAAAAGAAGGTAACTCTACCATATAAAGAAGGACGCGAGCGTTCTGAATTTCATTTTCTAAAACCCGATTACACAGCGAGGTGACGCAAAGCAGAGGTCGGGCGACAGAACACTCGAAAATGAAAGGTAAACTGAAATCGAAGGGAGCAATCCCGTTACCCTGTGCCGGACCGCGGAGATGGAAAGGCTCCATTAAACCATCCGCGTCATGCGGTGCGATCATGCAACAATGAGTCATGGGATGCTCCTCGCAATAGTCACTCCTCGATAACTGTACTCCCTTGCGTCATTTTCAAGGACGTTCGCACTTGACCCACATACAGCGTGTAACACTTTATGTGGATTTGTAGGAAATATTTCACTTTAAGTGGATTTGTAGGAGTATTTTTACCAATATCGGTGATATAGCTATCGTTACGAGTAAGTCGTTTCTCTGGTTACAGGTAATTATTTCATAATAATGCCGCATCGTTCAGGCTTAACCTAAGGAAGACAACAGTATTAATGAGTACACATAATTACAATTCACTCTATATAAAATCCATGTCATTTATTCGCTATAACTAAGCAAACCGTTATGTATTTTTTTTTATTCAAATTTATGCGATTTTTCACTTGAAATTCAGCAGAATGTTTTAAGATTATCTTATTTTATAAATTAAAATAAATTAAATTGAGAAAACTTGTATTATTATTAATGTAGCTCAGCCACTTACGATACTTTATCTGGGTCAAAAACCAGGTAGGTACTAAAGTACCTACCTGGTTACTCGGGTTAAAACCCGAGCGCAACTCGGGTTAAAGAAAAAAAAAAGGTACGTACCCGGTTTTTGTAGGGATGGAGGCCGGTTTATGTGGAATTTTTATCCACCAAAACCTCCCCGGTGGCTTTCATCGACCGCCTCGAGGTCGCATTTAGTAGGGACCTAGAGAGCCCTCCCTCTGCAGAGTGACTTGTGAGTGTGAGTCTCACACTCGTATGTGAGTCCGCCACCCACGGGCCTTTAAGATAGGCTTTAATGCCTCGTCACATTTCTATTAATGACCCACCATTAATATATTATAATGGTTTTATATTTATTGGTTGGTTTGGTGTTAATGGTAGTTTAATGGTTCAGTAGTACCTACGGACACAATCTCTGGTGCCAGTAGGTACACCGTATGGTGTAGGTACTAATTTTACTATTGAGGAGTAGCGAACTTTATCTATTTAAAAAAAATGATTTACCTAATGAGTAGTGCCTATAAGTAGTTAATTCCAACTACTAATATTACTATTCAATCCTATGAATTACAAATTGGTTCGCATAAGACTACTCATTAGATTCGGCGAAAAACGCATAATTTGTCTTCGCTGTTGCTATCCGACATTTCGTTGATAAGTCGCTGAACTGTTTTAAATATTATAGCCATGTATATATATAGAATTTAATCAAATTGGAGGTATTTTTTTAAGACTACAGCTAATGAATTCCTAGATAAGTAGTTTAGTAACGTAAAATTTGCCGTGCCTTCCTCTTGAACCCCCTAGGGCCTAGGGGTTCCACGGATACTCGCAATTCCCCTACCAGGGGGTTCAAATGCTGTTACCCTGTAGCTGGTGATATTACGGTGTTCAAGTGACATGATAACTAATGTCTCGGGTGACGAGCGTTAGTGCAGTGCACTTGTCCTTAGGGCAACGGGCAGGCATGTCGCTACCTATAAGGCAAAAGTCTGTTTTGTCTCGTACAAGTAGCTGAAAAAAGCTGGCTAAGTGCGAGTTGGACTCACGCACCGAAGATTCTTTAAATGTTTTAAAGTTAGTTTGCTATTCTTCCAACTCCTTAAGATAGCAACAACATAAAACCGCAAAACTTAGATTGTTTGTTGAAATTTTTTCATGATTTCTAAAGAACTATTCTACTTAGAAAGATCATTTTATTGTTCCTGTAAAAACAAAAACATTTATTACTTACCTATAATTATTTCAGATTTTCCCTTACAAAAATTTCGGATATAACGGGGGAACGTCGGACGGAAAACGGAACTATTAAATTATAAGCTTTTTTTGTGTAGGAGTAGTACTGTTGGCCGCAGATGGCCATTACAGCTTCACCGGACAAGTAAATTATATTATAAGCCAAAAACTATGTGACATAAACCAAAACAAAAATCTGTTAAAAATCTGCAAATAAAGCCCTTTGATATGATACCCCACTTAATATAGTACTCTCATTTTTAAATTTCGACTTCCCATGTCAGTCCCTATAAAAAGAAACTAAAGAAAAAGATATTGTTTTCATTTGCGATGAGGTTCGATAAGCAATATAAATATTCCAAATTTTAAATCAATAGCATTAGTGGTTGCTAAAATATATGGGTGTGACAGACAGACTAGCATTAGTGGTTGCTAAAATATATGGGTGTGACAGACAGACAAATAGACAAGCAGACGAAGTCACACAAATAAGGAGCAGGTTCTCAATTCGTCTGTATATTTTTTTTTCTATGTAACTCTGGCAATTATGAACCGATTTGAAAATTCTATCTTGTACACCCGTACAAGAAAGAATTTTTCTTTTTTATTATATTATTTAAAATCGGCCTACCCAGGCCGATCCATTAATTGGGTAAAACAATAATTGCTTACGAATAAGTAGTCCCTGAAAAAACTAGAATGGCGCTGAGGCGCCATTCTAGTTATTCAAATGTCATCTTTTAGCATTCCTGCAGTTTTTTTCCTCAGAAAAAAACTGCAGGAATGCTAAAAGATGACATTTTTGTCGCTTTTTGAGGTTAAAAATGGTCAAAGAAGGAACCACTGTAATGAATCTGTATGAATTTTATCACAACTGGATAAGAACTTTCTGGAGGACCATGAACGATGTTGAGGAAATTATCTGGTAAAAACGATAAAACTGATGTTTTCCAATACATTACTCTGACAAATATGAACCGATTTTGATGAATATTTTTTTATTCGAGAGAGTAAAGTAATATAATGATTCCATGCAAATTTCATGAATTATATAAAACTATGTAGACGATAATGTGATCATGACCAACCTAGATCACTTTACCGTCTTCGATGGTTCAATCTTTATGTATGAAAATATCACTAAAAAGTATAAAATAAAATATTTTAAACAATAAATTGGACCGACTTCAATAACACTAAAAAGTATAAAATAATTTAAATATTATTGAAGTTGGTGCCAAATATACACAGCAGGTACGCTAACACCAACTTTAATAATATTTAAATTATTTTATACTTTTTAGTGTTAATGAAGTCTGCTCAATTTTGAAAAAATATATTTTTGTGCCATTTAGGCACGGGCCCCTAAAAATATTCTCAGTAGCAAAATACTGCAAAAGGAGATTGACAGATTGATATTTTACACGCCATCAGTCACGCACCGTCTTATCGCTATGGCCCGCTAATGCAAGACTTGTCCACATTAATCTTTCACTGCTACGATGGCATTGAGCTGCGTGTCCTACATAATTCTAACGGTATCCGACGAGTCCTGACCAAAACACACGGACGGACGCGAATATATCCGCCAATTAACCTGTTTCACACTCGGAAACTTGTAGCGAGGACTTTAACCTTCATAGTTTTCACACATAATGAGTAATTAAGGCGTGTAATAATACGTCTCTTTACTGCCATTGTTTAAGTGATTAGAAGAGTTAGTACAGATGGTATGCATAACAGATCTTGGTATTGTGTGATTGAAAGAAATGATTAAAAATAATAACACGAACATCTTCTTTTATGAAGGCAAACAGGTAATTTCTTTTTTCAATTTATTTTTGTTTAGTGGTTTTTGTATACAATACATATTATCAACCCCATTGTATATACATTAATTAGGAAAAAGAAAAAAAGAAATTGACTGTTTATGCTGGGAACTCATGAGTCTGAGCAGAGTTGTAGCCTCTGTAGATCTTGGATTGCCTAAAATACTATGAAATAGCCCTATGTTCTGTCTGGTCAGACTCAAGCGTTCCATCAGCTCTCTACGTATTGCATCGTACCGGACACATTCTTCCAAAATATGGTGAACATCTTCTACAACCCCGCATATGTCACAATTCGGTGCTGTAGATTTTTCATTAGGTGTCTATTTGAAAGAATATGTCCGGATCTGAGTAAACAGGTAATTTCTTTTTATTACATTTCAGGTAGGTACTTATTAGGATATATATATATATAATAATAGGGAACATGCACGAAAATTATAATAAGAAATTATAATTCTATGCTAGTAAATAGTTGTAAAAACTGAAAGATTAATTCTACAATTATTATTTATATTATATTTTTTATGTATACTACCAAGGTGGCGAGCAAGTGTGCGGCCCGCCTGATGGTAAGCAGTCACCGCAGCCTATAGCACAGAATACATAATAGTACCTACTACGTACTGATAGACGTTAGCAACACCAGAAGAATCACTAGCGTGTTGCCTGTCCTTAAAGCTAGACATACACGCGCAGGTTTACCTGACAGGTATACCTGTGCAGTTAAACTGTACAGGTATAATTGAGCTCCATAGAGACCATACACGTAGCGGTAAACCTGCACAAACTCTCAGTTGAAACCATGGCCCCGACAGCGGCGCATGACTGCGACGCAGTAGCGTTAATAGATTAATAGTTTGTTTTATTAAAGAAAAGGATATTAAACGACGATACCGTGAACAGTGGTGAAAAGCAAACAGTACTCTTATGTCGACTTATTGAAGGAATTGAAATTTAAACCGAATTATTATTACCGCAATTATCTACGAATAACAATAATATTCTGGGACAATCCACACACGGATCACAAATTAGGCAGAGCCTATACTATGGAAACTAGATGACTTTTTCTTGTAAATACATACATAAATAGATAAATAACACCTAGACACTTGGCAGGAATCGAACCCACTACCTATTGGGTAGCAGCCGGCGTGACCACTAGACCAACAGGCCCCAATAGATGAAAAGACGTTTCTCGATTATTTTTTTCTTACGATTTATTATAATTGCTACTACTTTTTTATTTTTAAAAGATTAAGAATCATTATTTGTCAGCATATTTTTATGCTACAATAATAGATGGTACCAAGAATTCTACCGTTTCCGGCGTACAAATGTTTTATCGTTACAGGGTGACATAATCATGTCAAGGAATAAAATTAGTTAAATTTTATCGTGATAATCTTTACACTTAATATGCCAAAAACAATGCTCCGACTTGTACATGTTTATAAATTCTTCCATTACTACATTCCGCTTACGAAACGACATATTGTATTAGAGCGCCGCGCGTCCTTTCCCTCGAACAGTCATCGGACAACTGACGCCTGCGCAGGCGACCGCCACACACGCTCAGTTTTGCCTGCACAGGTAAACTGCACAGGTATACCTGCGCAGTTAAAAATATGAAAATTCATATTTTTTGACTCGCCTGTACAGGCGTGGAAACCTGCACAGTTTTGCGGCATACACGCTCAGGTTTACCTGCGCAGTTGAACTGTACAGGTATACCTGTCAGGTAAACCTGCGCGTGTATGGCTACCTTAAGACATTCGATTATAAGTCTTTGTGTCCGGTAATTTCACCAGCTACAGTGCCCTTCACGGAATACAGCAATGCTTACAAACTGCTGCTTGGCGGCAGAATATCTGACACTGCGGTGGTACCTACCTGGACGGTTCCTTGCACAAGGAACCAACCACCTAGTAAAACCAAATATTTCCTTCTAGAGTTACGTAAATTGAAACATAATTTGAAACACCACGTGACGTCATGATCCACGCTCTTTGAATATCTTCTCGATATGCTATGACAAATTGTACCGTCTTATTACGGAATGACGTCACATCACGTTCGTGACGGCTTCTCAAAACTCGCTCGGAAACAAACTTTTGATTTGTAATATACATTAATTATTTTTGCATATAAACTTTTTTTTTGTTTTCGGTATTTTTAAACAAAGCCTAACTTCTATATCTATCTTCTATGTCTATCTTTTTTTTATCTATTTTATACACTATAAAATATTACCGACATCAATAACACTGAAAAGTAAAAAATAATTTAAATATTATAGAAGTTGGTATTAGCGTACCTGCTGTGTATATTTTGCACCAACTTCAATAATATTTAAATATTTTTTTACTTTTCAGTGTTATTGAGGTGCGCGTCCATTGGCAGGCGCCGGACGCACCGCACGCATGGCACGAAACGGATTTTAGTTTGCTTTGTATATTGAAAAGAAATCCCGTGTGCAACCATCACTATAAAATAACCCCGCCTGGCACCGCTCTTCGCGCAAAGTAGGTAAACCAGAACACGCGCGGAATTGCCAACCTTGAGACCTATACTGAGCGCTCAAATACAAATACAAATACAAATTCTTTATTGCAATAATTGTGGTTACAGTGATGAAATATAACAGGAATAGTACAGCACAATTTACCTATGTAGGCATGCAATAGCTTCTTTTGACGTTAATTTAATTTCTTATCAAAGAATTCTTTAAGATTATAAAAACAATTATCAATTAATAGTGTTTTAAGAGTTTTTTTGAAACATTGTAAGTTTAATGAAGTTATGTGATCTGGTAAATGATTATATATTTTTATACACGTGTAATTCATGTTTTTATGAAACATTACATTTTTAGGCCGTGGTAAAATCAGTTTATTTCTATTACGTAATCTTTTATTATAATTGAGTGTATTATTTTCAGGGAAATATTTTTTATGCATTTTTATAAAGATAGCTGCTTGATATATGTATATTCCGGTTAACGTTAGATACCTGTATTTTTTAAATGTTGATCTGCATGATGTGTCATATGAAAGATTATGAATGATTCTTATACACCTTTTTTGGAGTATAAATGTGCTCTGAACATCAACCGAATTACCCCAATACATGATACCGTAGTTTAGAATGGAGTATATTTTTGCATAATATGCGGACTGCGCAGTTTCGATATTTGTACTATTAATTATTATTTGTAGCGTGTAGCAATAAGGCCTAATTTTATTGTTGATGTTATTTATGTGAGATTTCCAGTTTACGTGACTATCTATGTGTAATCCTAAAAACTTTGATGTTACTTCTTCTATATTATCTTCTTGGTATTTCAGATCTAATTTTTTATGTTTAGCCTGGTACGATTGGAATTGTATGTACTTTGTTTTATCTATGTTGATTTTTAAGTTTAAAGTTTTTAACCAATTAATTACAGTACTTAACGTATTATTTATTTTTGTTTCATATTGTATTTGAGTCATACTACTACCGGTTATTAAAATTGAAGCATCATCAGCAAACAGAACACATAAATCAGTAATTATTTTTGGGAACTCATTGATATAAATAAGGAAAAATAAGGGACCTAGAATGCTGCCCTGGGGTACACCAACTATTGTTTCTTTGTATGATGAAATAATATGCTTAATAGATTTTGAGTTTTCATCGCGATAAGTTATTTCAGTTGCCTGCTTCCTATTCGCTAAGTAAGATTCAATTAATTTTTTTGCTATACCTCTTATTCCCATATTGTCCATTTGTTTAAGTAATATGTTATGATTTACGCAGTCAAACGCCTTTGACATGTCCAGAAGTAAAACAGTCGCTGGCATTTTTGTATTTATTGCATCAAGAATACCTTTTAATATTTTAAAGATTGCTAAAGATGTAGAACGTTTTCTCCTAAATCCGCACTGAGCTTCAGTCAGTAGCGTATGTGTTTCTAAATAATCTATTAAGCGATGGTAAATGACTTTTTCTAAAATTTTTGAAAATATCGGGAGTAAAGCTATAGGTCTGTAATTTCCAATATGTTTTTTATTACCTTTTTTGTGTAAGGGTTTCACTATGGCTTCTTTTAATTTTGAGGGAAATATACCAGTCTCTATCATAATATTTGCTATATATGTTAAAGGCTTTACGAGTCCCATCGCACAACTTTTTACTATTTTTGATGCAATTTCATCATTCCCTGTGCTTTTATTAGTCTTCAATAACATTATATAGTTTAATATTTCTTTTTCGCCAACTAGTTTCATAAACAAGGAATTTGATTGACTTGACCCTACTGATTTATATGTTTTTTCATTAAAATTTGGTTCGTAGTTTTGTGTAGTATAAGTTTCATTGAAAATATGGGCTATTTCTTGTGGTTTTACAATTAATTTCTTATTATGTTCTATAACAGTAATATATTTGTCTGTTTTTACCTTTTGTGTAAGATTATTAATTACAGTCCATATTCCTTTCGTTTTGTTTTCACTTTTATTTATGATATCAATATTTGCTAGTTTCTGCCTTCTTACAATGATTTTCTTCAGCAACTTCTTATACACTTTATATTTACGAACATGAATACTATTTTTTGATTCCTTTTGCATTATTTTAAAAAGTTTTCTTTTTATTTTACATGAAATGACTATGCCCTTGGTTGTCCAATAGGATGTACCATTGTTTTTAATTTTCAATTTCTTAATCGGGAAGCAAAGATCGTAGAATAGCCTAAACTCTTCTAAAAAGGTATTATATGCTACATTAGGATCCTCTGTTTTATAAACTTCATTGAAACTTAACTGTGATATACACGAGTTAAATTTTTCAATGTTTTCTGGATGGTAATCTCTCTTAAATATAAATTTTGTCGAATCTTTATATGCTACTTTTATACTGGTATTTATTATTTGTGCTGTATGATCTGATAATCCTGTATGTATTATATCTGATTTAACTTTACTTAAATTAGTGATAATATTATCGATACAAGTTTTAGATGTTTGTGTTATACGCGTCGGTTCATTTATTTCAAATTTTAAATTATAAATATCGATTAAATCTTTAAATTTTCTTGTGTTTACTGTGTTTTGTAATATATCAATATTAAAATCTCCTACGATAACTATATTTCGGCATAGCTTTTTATCAGTTTTTATTAGCTTTTGTAATATTCTATCTAATTTTTCGAAGAATATAGATACTTTACTATCGGGAGTTCTGTAAATACAAATAATAACACTCTTAGTTGATTGCATATAGATCCCACAGCATTCGAAATGTTTATCAATTGCTACGTCATTAATCCAGTTCAGCATTTCAAATTTTATAGTTTTATGAACCAGGATCACACAACCTCCTCTTTTTTTATTATTTCTAGAATAATACGCACCTTTTACTTAGTTAGATAAATGTACAAGAGATTCAGAACCAGCTGGGATAAACGTTTCTGTAAAACAAAGAACTTGAGGCTTACTCTCTAATTCATTCAGCATTATATCAATTTCATACATTTTTGACAGTAAACTTTGGATGTTAAGGTGAAAAACACAGAGTTTATTAGTTTCGAAAAAAAAGTTCCTGATCTCCATTTTTAATACCCGACGAAAAACCTCCAGCGTTTGAAATATATAATAATTCATTTTCAGTTTGAGTAGAGGAATCAATACATGTTTTAGTTTTAATTAGTGTCGTGTTATTTATAAATTTCTTTGTGAATGATTGGTAATTGTTTTTATACATCATATGTAAAATTTCTTTTAGAATTCTTTGTGTAATATTCATGATACGATATTTTCCATGTGGAATGGATGTTGAGTAACCCATATTTACAAACATTGAATGCCTAAACTGATTACAAATACTAGTTATTTCTTTATTAAGTTTACTCTCGTTTAAAAACTTATTTACAGGTACTTCACTGACTATAACATTAGTGTACTTTGTTTTATGCAACATATGATATAAAATCGATAAACTTTCTGTTGGGTTATTATCATTGCAACCCGCGAGTACGATGATAAAATCAGTCTTCGTAAATCCAGTAGACAATTTTATAGCAGATTCTAACACGTCACAGGACTTTGCCCCTTGTTTAAAATATGTGAAGACTTCGTAACAGTTGCCTAAAAGCTGTTGTAGTTTATTGACGAGTCCTCTTCCCTGTCCATCTGCTAGTATAAGCACCTTATGTTTTTTATGAAGTGATGTAATTTGTAAATTTTCCCGTTGTTGTATTATTTTCCGTACGAGAGCTCTTATTCTGGTTGGACGTTAATCATGAATCATTAATTATCTTTTAGTTATTAGCCACTGAATTTTTAATCAATTAACATAATCCTTAACTGTTAGGTCTACAAATATGGCAAAAATGCAAAACCACACCCTGTATATATATATATTTTTATGTATGTCCGCGCATAACTCTAGCAATTATGAACCGATTTGAAAACCCTTCGGCCGTTTAGGAAACCAGAGTTTGGAAACCAGTTTCCTAAAAGGCTATTTTTATACCTCTACGTAACTGGTTTCCTATAAGTATTTTTTTATACCTCCACGTAACTGGTTTCCTATAAGTCTTTTTTTCCACTTCTACATAACTAGTTTCCGTAAAGGTTTATAATTCATGTCACTGAATAACTATTCTGTTACAGTAGCCAATTTACTAGAAATTTTGATTAAGGAGACTAAAGTTGCTAATATTTTTAAAAATAACGTGAAAAAACAGTAAATGCTACCAAGAAATAGATACTGGAATTATTAATGCAATAAAAGATTTGAAAAATGGACTAATAACTGTGGGACACTGTATTGAAATTATTACACCATACGCTTTTTTATTTTAATTTCTAAACTAAGAAAGTTGTTTTCATTTCATCTTAAGAAAAGATTTTATGTTTTAAGTTATTGAATTATGTGAATAAGCTCTGAGCTTATATCAATGTTTGTATTGTTAACAATATTTCTTGATTTTTTACTAGCTGACCCACGCAGCTCCGCCTGCGCTATTTTTACGTTAACTAAACTTTTAATAACAGACATTCGCATTGAATACATAACCTCCTTTTTTATAGTCGGTTAAAAACCGGCACCCACTTTTTACTTGCTCTCCGAAGCACGGACGCGTTTAGTTCAAATGGCGTTAAACGGTCACCCATCTATTTATTAACCTTACCTAACGTTGCTTAACCTGATCGATTACAAAACCTTGATAACAACTCTCTATGAGTGTTCCCTTACTAATATTTATTATATTATAAAGAAAAATTGATAAAATCGGACCAAGCGTATAACCAAGTACCCATTTTGACTTTAATCCCCTCTCCCAAAAGAACCGTGTTAGATTACGGGATAAAAAGTATTCTATGTCCTACCTCGTAGTAAGATCTCAAATCATGCCAAGTTTCATTTGAATCCATTCAGTAGTTTCGGCGTGATGCTCAGCCGTGATACAGACAGACAGACAGACAGACAGACAAAAATTTTAAAAAATACATTTTCGGCCTCAGTATCGGTTATAGAATGCCCTCCAAATATAATTTTCAAAATATCTTCAATGTACAGAATTGGACCTGTTACAGTTTTATTATAAGTATAGATATAGATTATTATAGCGGTAACAGCTCAGTGGGCGAGCGCTTGCCTTGGAAGCAAGGTACGCAGGTTCGAACCCCGGCTCGCACCTCTGATTTATTTAAAGAATCATGTGCGAATCGTCTTTGTGCGATTGTTACTAGCTTTCGGTGAAGTAAAACATCGTGAGGAAACCTGCATGTATGAGAAAGCCTAACTACTTAGCTCTTGAATGACGTGTGAAGTCCGCCAACTCGCACTAGGCTAGCGTGGTGGACTATGGCCTTAGCTCCCTCATCTGGAGGGGAGGCCAAACCCAACCCAACAGTGGGACATACACAAGGGCTGGTATTATTATTATGTTATAAATGTTATTATTAAATTCAAATATCTGAAATAAATCACACATAAATGTACAAATATGGATTTACAAAAACAATTAATAAAATCGTCAACCAACAGGTCGTGGGTTCGATTCCCACCAAGTGTCTGGGTGTTTTATCTATTTAAGTATGTATTTACAAAAAAAAAAGTATATAAGTATTAGTATCAGTTGTCTGGTTTCCATAGTACAGGCTCTGCCTAGTTTGGGATCGGACAACCGTGTGTGGATTGTCCCAAGATATTATTATTATTATTATAGTACAGGCTCTGCCTAGTTTGGGATCAGATGACCGTGTGTGAAATGTCCCAGGATATTATTATTATTAATACAATATCTATTCCAATAAAGATTTATCCCGAAATCCGGTTATTAGTTTCGTAGGCGGCTCAAACAACAATAGCATAGTACTCTTAGGAAACCAGTTACTTAGAGGTCTAAAAAAAGTCTTATAGGAAACCAGTTACGTAGAGGTATAAAAAAAGCCTTTTAGGAAACTGGTTTCCAATCTCTAGTTTCCTAAACGGCCGAAGGGTTTGAAAATAGTATATTTCATTACGAGTGCGGAAAGCCTGTCATTGCAAAGAGTTCCGACAAATGTCTACCCGAGCCGAGGCGCAGCCGAAGGCGAGGGTTGACAGTCGGAACAAGTTGCAATGACGGGTCCGCACGTGTACTGAACAACTATTTTTAATACAGTTGCGAAAAAACGAAGCAACTTAATAAAATAATAAAAATACACAACAAACTCAACTAACTTATCATTTATTTCTTATAAAATAAATTATAATTCACATGTACATTGAAATTGGTACAGTTTTTAATAGTAACTGGGGAAGTTTTAGGTTGCATATTTACTGTTTGAGACAAACTATTATTAATTTCGTATGATTGTTCATGTATATTTGTCAAAGGTGTTAAACATTGGCGTTTGCTAGTTGATGGAATAGGATCTGATGAATTATCGTTATCAACGACGGTAGATGGACGAATGTTCTCTTCAGTATTGGCATGTGAAGGAGACGGACTGGACTTTAAATTAATGGATCGTGTGATTTTTTTCACAGTTTCTAGTTTGTTGTTTAATGAATCAGCAATATAGCCTTCTGCAACTTTGTCTGATTTCCAACCTCCTAGTCGCTTTAAGGACGTCAA
Organism: Furcula furcula; assembly: GCA_911728495.1. Lineage (NCBI taxonomy): Eukaryota > Metazoa > Arthropoda > Insecta > Lepidoptera > Notodontidae > Furcula > Furcula furcula. Next base: position 19,231,129 of record OU452249.1, on the reverse strand, counting down.
ATTGGCTCCCGAATCTGCCAATAATGTAGCAGAGGTCCTCCTGAAGCTGTGCCCAGTATAACACTCAGCATCCGGCAGACCAAGAAACGTAGCTATTTCTTTTGGCATATTACCAAATTTGTTTATCCCGATTGCTTGAGTTGTACACTTTCCTTTTTGATAATTTTGGAAAAAACGGTCGGTTTTTGCTTTTTGGGACCGCTGAATCATATATTTTTGCACTATTCTAAAGAAGAAAGATAATTAAGGATTCATGATTAACGTCCAACCAGAATAAGAGCTCTCGAGCGCTCAGTATAGGTCTCAAGGTTGGCAATTCCGCGCGTGTTCTGGTTTACCTACTTTGCGCGAAGAGCGGTGCCAGGCGGGGTTATTTTATAGTGATGGTTGCACACGGGATTTCTTTTCGTACCAAACATAAAAAATAATTCATAATTTTACGTCTATCATTTAATGATTTATGTTCTTTATAAGGTATATATCAATCTCCGTAAATATCGCAAGAATGCAGTACCACACCTGTATACAGACGAATTGAGAACCTCCTCCTTTTTTAACCGGCTTCAAAAAGAAGGTTCTCTATTCGACGCGTATGTATGTAATATTGATAAAAATGCGTAATATTAATATATGTTAGTCTATGTGGGCTTCTAAACAAATTTACCAAATTTTATGAGTGTATGTATGTATGTATGTATGTATGTATGTATGTAGGTATGTATGTATGTATGTATGTATGTAGGTTTGTCCACGGATTTCTCAGAAACTACAAGTCCGATTTTGAAAATTCTTTTTGCAATAGTTAGAGTATTTTTCAACTTAGGGTAGAGTACAAGTTTCATCAAAATCGGTCCAGTAGTTTAAGAGATATAAACTTTTTATGTTTTCAGTAAGTTACTGTAACGTAGACGTTCGAGTTGCGTGATAGTGCTGATACCTATTTTGGTAAAATAAGTCACTAAAAAGTGTTAAATAAACTATTTAAAAAAAAATAAAAACCGACTTCAATGTAAATTATCTAAAAAGCATAAAATAACGAAAATATATTGAAGGCGGTGTCAGCTGGTGCTAGTGTTAGTTAACATGATGTGCTAGCACCGACTTCAATATATTTTCGTTATTTTATGCTTTTTAGATAATTTACATTGAAGTCGGTTTTTATTTTTTTTAAAATAGTTTATTTGAAGTCAGTTAAAAAATAAAAGAATGTGCAAAAATACAGACAGACCCACTAGGTATTTTAGCAGCGATGGCCTAAGATATAATATCCACGTATTCCTAATATTTTTAAAATAATAAACAGATATATTTTAATTAGACATTACTTTCATTTGTTTTGTAAGTATATTCCTCTTAGGATAGGCTCCCGAAGTCTGGGATAGGTAGGGCCATAGTCTAGATTTTTAAACTTGCATTTTCTTCTTAAACAAGAATAAATAATAATAATATACCTACTATCTCTAGTAGATGAGTCTGTCCGAGCGATCGTTGTTGGTCAAATGCATTATATTACTGTATTACTTTACTTCATAGAGGGTAAAATAAATCCAAGTGCATACCTATTAAATGCCTAATATTATTAATTATTATTTCTGTCTTACAGCGCCATCTATTAAACACATCCCACATTTCTTGGTATTTTAAAGAACAAGGAAGCAAAGGCAGAGGTGGTAAATGTCTTTTGATTACTGATTGCTTGTTTTATTAATAGATGGCGTTGGCTGTAGTGACAGCCAACAAAAAAAAGAGCCATTGGCCATTGCATAGATGATACTTAATATTGGGCCATTGCATGCATGTTTATTCAGGATAAAATCTATCGTATGTTCGTTCAGTGAACTGTGGGTTAGAAGATACATATCAAAATGAGTTCCACAAAGCCCTAGAAGGTGACGACGGCCGGCCAGACCCAGACAATATGACGGAACAAACTGTGTACATTATGATACAGAAAGGACAAACCGGCAAAACTGGATTAAGAGTAGATACCTACCTAAGGAGGCCTTTACCCTGTTGTAGAACAGACAGAATTTTTATTCAACTTAGCGACGAAACAAGCAAGATTTTTGCCATAAGTTAAGTGACACACCTGCATATACATATAGTAGACTATTTTACATAGCTGCCGCTCGCAAAGAATTTGCATAAGTATGATGTGTTACATACCTAGAATGCTGATTGCATAAAAATGTTTAAAAACAAATAACACTTATGTTACTGAATCTAGGGTAGACCCTAGACTATTTAGTAGTCGGCTATTATATACATCCTGATATATTAATACAGTTATATATTCTAATAATCTAACACAGTCATCATGCCTATTGCATCCCCCATCTCCTCTCGTTGGGTGTCGTAAGAGGCGACTAAGCGAGAACCAACAAACCTATTGTAATATAGATATTACAATAGGTATTTTGAGTCTTAAAAATGAGCGTGAAAAAAATTGAACCAGAACCCCCTATTTAACATAAGACAGTCGCGTGGTCACTGTGTTCATCTTCTTTTACAAAAATACTTACCTATTGATGATTTCGCTTCCATCAATTATTGATGATTTCGCCAGTGTCAATTAGTTAAATCATCATCATCATCAGCAACCGAAACACGTCCATCATCATCACCAGCCGGAAGACGTCCACTGCTGAACATAGGCCTCCCCCTTCGAACGCCACAATGAACGACAATTTGCTATTTGCATCCACCGGTTACCTGCGACGCGCACAATGTCGTCTGTCCACCTAGTGGGAGGCCTACCTACGCTGCGTCTTCCGGTTCGTGGTCGCCACTCGAGAACCTTTCTTCCCCAGCGGTTATCGGTTCGCCGAGCGATGTGGTCTGCCCATTGCCACTTCAACTTGCAGATTTTAAGAGCTATGTCGGTGATCTTGGTTCTTCGGCGAATCTCCTCATTCCGGATTCTGTCGCGCAAAGAAACTCCGAGCATAGCTCTCTCCATAGCTCGTTGTGTGACTCGGAGCTTATCTAGAAGGCCAACAGTTAGGGACCACGTCTCAGTACCATCAAACACGTCCACTGCTGAACAAAAGTCCCCCTTAGAAGGGAGGGGTTGCCATAATCCCCACGCTTGGCAGGCGGCTTGGGGATCGCAGTATAGGTGGAAGATAAATCCAAAAGAAAGACGCTGCTGCCCGTCTTCCCATTCTCGCTTAGTCGCCTCTTACGACACCCAACGAGAGGAGATGGGGGATGCAATAGGCATGATGACTGTGTTAGATTATTAGAATATATAACTGTATTAATATATCAGGATGTATAGCCGACTATTATTCATTCATATAATATTATATAGATGTGCTATCTCAATACAAGGATGTCGTTATACTCAAGTACTGGCTTCAGAAAATGCCACGATGAAAAAAATATTATGTAGTCAATTTCAAATCTTCTAATCGATATCCTACAACTGTTTCGAGTTTTTTTTTCCAACATTTGGACATTTCTACCAGTTTTTAGGTTGTTTCCTTAGGTTAGGTCTTTTAAAATTTTTGTCGTTCCGCGAAGTAGGTAGAAATGTAGTACATTCTGCGTAGTTTTACTCTTTATTTTTACTGAAATAGGGTTTGCACATCAGTGAAAATAATAATATTTTTTTACTTTTTTGGGGTATTTTGTAACATCCTGTATTTTCGTTATTTTATGCTTTTTTGATAATTTACTTTGAAGTCGGTTTTTATAGTTTTTAGATAATTTACTTTGAAGCCGTTTTTTTTAGGATTAAAAATGGTCAATATTGATATTAATTGTAAATTTAATACCAAAATATGATTATATTCGTCAATAATAGACCCGTAAGTACATTATAGAGTATTTTTTCAAAATTAGTCATCATGTATCGGCCCACAAGGGGGGGAAATAAGTGTACTTAAGTATATTATTAAATGAGAAAATGAATATTGGAAAATTTGTGTTCGCGGTCGCTACCACCAAGATGGCGGCCGCATGGTGTAATGTAGAAGACAGACCGTAGGGGATGTTGGCTTTTTCCTCAGTGTAACTCCTCCAAGGCTTTTTCCCTTTTCGGTCGACTATAAGCTATCCTGCCGCTCGTTACCCGAGATATTAGTTATTAAGCTGCCTTTTGTATTATTGTTAATAATGTTTTAATTATAATAATATCATTGTTATTAAGTCTCTTGAGGCACAAAGCCCGTCACACCGTGGACAATTCGACGATTTTCCCTTGCACAAGCTAGTAATAGTACCTAGGTATGTCAGAGTATAGCAAAAAAATAAAGAATTCATGTACCTAGTCCTCAGAACTTTGTTGCATGACTCCGCGCGGTTAGCTTATAAACAAACACGCTCCATTCCTGTATTTCATTATCGGAAATATTTTCACTGAACCTATTTACTTAACATCTATAACTAAAAGCCAAAACAAAAAATAAACAGACTCCAAATGCATTTTGTATTCTTTGTAGGTATATAGGTAATATTTATATTAATGTAGTAAGTATATTCATATACGTATATGTTTATGTAAATGTACGTGAACGTGTTATTATTATAAGTATGTAAGTAATTACTTAATTTTTATTAATTGTGCAAACTGTTCTAGTCCTTAGCCTACAGAAAGTTATTACTCCCCGCAGAATTAGAACCTGCGATCTCCAGTTTGCAAAGCGATCAGTTTCCTGCAGTGCCATGGAGATTTAAACAATTTCTTATTGTAACTCATTTATCGCATCTAAATACCTAAAGGTCGCTTACCTCATTCATTGTGAAATTGTGACATCACAATAAACTACAGACCAGAAACCTACAAACTTAACTGTAGTAAGCCAAGTAGGTAATAATAACGTACGCACACTTTACTCGGAAGATATAAAAACCAAGGAGATAACGCCAGGGTCGTTTGTTTTTGAAAATGTTTATGTGCAGCGAATTTTCTGTTGGCTGCCTATTTATTTTTTATCATAGTAAGATTTGCAAATTCACAACACGAAATGAGCGATATTTTCTTCAAAATTTTTATTTCGCGGCTTAGCACGTTTCTACTGACTTATTACAGGTGTAACAAGTTCCTAATGAAAATTTCTTGATGAGGCCAGTCTATTCCTAAGTAGTTAAATGTCTTTGGATAGAAGGTCTTGTATTCGACGCGTATGTATGTAATATTAATAAAAAAAGCGTAATATTCACTTAAGTACGTTTGTCCATGTGAGCCTTTAAACAAATGTAGGTATAACCTATGACCTATATACCTACCAAATCTCAGGAGTGGAGTGTATGTATCGTATTAATTAACGAAAATTGAAGTTGGTGCCAGTCGGTGCTGATATTAGTTAACATCATCATCATAATTAGCAACCGAAAGACGTCCATCGCTGAACAAAGGCCTCCCCTTTATAATGGAGGGGGTTGCCATAATTATATTTAATTAAGTAAGACGCAGTGTAGGCAGGCCCCCCACTAGGTGGACAGACGACATTGTGCGCGTCGCAAGCAACCGGTCGATGCAAATAGCCAACTGTCGTTCATTGTGGCGTTCGACGGCGGAGGCCTATGTTCAGCAGGGGACGTCTTCCGGCTGGTGATAATGGTGGCGATGATGAATTAAGTAAGAAAACGTAGGTATCTTATTTTTTACCGTCAATCGAAATATTCACAACATAGGGTGCCTAATGTAATTTTGAAAATAATAATAATATTCTGGGATAAATCCACACACGGTAATCTGATCCCAAACTAGGCAGAGCCTGTGCTATGGAAACCAGACAACTGATACTAATACTTATATAGGGAAACTGAGGACACATGATCCCTGTGGGAGACAAGGTACACCAACATTTTGAAAATACTAAACGTATTAGATTAATTTAAATTAGCAAAACTAAACCCAAACTGTAGCCAAATTATAAACAAAAATCTCTCATGGCAAAAATCTATCACTTCTGCAAACGAGGTCGGTTTGATTTTACGAGCACGCGAAACTAAAATTTTTGATTTCTTGATTACAATTTTTTTGGGTTAACTTTATTACACGAATTGTTCAGATGGAGAAGTTATAGCGTATGTTATGTGCTTTCCTAATAATCGATCCGTGAACGGAAAATCATTAGTGGTTAACTAGAATAATAGAGTTTTTAAAGAAATGCCATTCGGGAGACATGGTACACTCGGTTGAGGTAGACTAGATCCCCGGTTCAAATCTCCCCGAAATGTTACCTTGTCAATAGGTACGGTCGGCCTAGAAAGTGGTTTACCAGTTTTGACAAATCTTCCTATGCAATCAAAATAACACCAAGGTTGAACATTTCTAATAATGAAAGAGATGCACAATCATGACGTATTTTTTAATATCTGAAATGCCTAACATCTGAAGTCATGGGTTAAAGATGTTATTTTGACCTTTATTTTCAATGGAATAAGCTAAGATTTTCAACAAATATTCCATTATGTTCTTGTTTTAGGTGAAAACCTCTTTTTAACTGAAAAAGAAAATATCGCTGACAACTATCAAGATTTGTCATTTATATTTATATGTAAAAATGTAAAAAAATGGATTAGATTGCTATTTCTCGAAATTGCAAATGCCTCGCAATTTATCAATAGCCGAAAGAGCGAGTATAATTGCACTACATAACAATGGCCTCATATTAGTGAGATTTTTAAATGTGTCGGTAAGTATTATTAAGTTCACCGTGCCTTAGTATAAATATTATAAATTTTCTATTTTTTCTATAAGCATTTATTTAGTTAATCTTTAATTTTAGATACAAGTTGTTCGTCGTTGGATTACACGTGATGGCGAAGAAGGAAATTTATATGATCTTCGTCGAAGCGGCCGCGCCTGCGACGCGTATAAGAAAATAATGGTTTCACACCGACTGAACATTTTGCCGAAATACACACATCAAAAGTGTCTAGGGATCAAGCATTTTTAAGCGGATTTCTTGAGATTGAGATGTGGCTTTGTAATAAATTTATGATTTTATAAATTTATATGGACCCTTTTTGGTGCATTTCATAATTTGAATCAGGAACTGTGAATCAAATTCGAGTAAAAGATGAAAATCAGCTGTCAATATTTTCCCTATAAAAACATACAACGCATTGAAGACATTATTAGTGCTACTGTTTCCCTACTACTGATTAAAACCAACGTTATTATGGAGCGGCGACGTCATTTAAGCAGGGAAGAAATGCTCAGAGCCGTGGGAATGATAGAAGCTGGTTCCCGGCAACGTACTGTGGCTTTAGCTCTGAATACAAGTCAGAGTGTTATCAGTCGACTTTGGACACGTTACCGAAGCACTGGTACCGTGGCTGAGCGCCATGGAGGACGGTATCGCTGCACCACACGGAGACAAGACCGATATATTCAAATCTTAACTCGAAGAGCTCCAACAATAACTGCCATGATGTTAGCCGTGAGGCTTCATCACTCTTCAGGGAACTTAATTAGCGACCAAACAGTCAGAAACCGCTTGCATGAAGTGAACCTTCATTCCCGAAGACCGCTACGGGTACCACCTATAGCAATGCACAATCGTAGGATTCGATATCAATGGGCTCTTGAACACAGAAATTGGGCAGAAGAACAATGGCGTTTCGTGTGCTTTTCTGATGAGTCTCGTTTTGGTATGAGACCGGATACAAGACGTATACGACACTGGAGAACCCCTGGACGCCAACAGCGATTAAAATCCTGCCAGGAAGTCCATCCTTATAGTGGTGGAACCATCATGGTATGGGCGGGTATTTGGATCGGCGGAAGAACTGAGTTGATTTGGATCAGAGGCAACCTCAACGCTCAAATTTATGCTGAGACGATTGTATCAGACGTCATCGTTCCTCTACAAGTGCAAATCGGTCCCTTATTTCAGTTAATGCATGATAATGCACGACCGCACACCGCAAGAGTTGTAAGACAGACTCTCGCCGCAGCTAACATCAATGTCCTGCCCTGGCCTGCTCAGTCGCCAGACTTGAACCCGATTGAGCATGCATGGGATATGCTACAGAGAAGAGCTCTGCCGAATATGGAGGGTATCCAGTCGCAAGAAGACCTTTTTTTGTTGTTGCAACGAACATGGGCGGCCATTCCACAGCGTGATTTGGATGAACTCATTTTGAGTATGCCAAACCGATGTTCTTGTGTTGTTAGTGTTCGCGGTAGAAACACGGATTATTAATTGTTTAAGTTACCCAATAAAATTTTAAAGAAAACTGTTATTTCAGTCTTTTTTTCGAACTTTTGTGTTAGTGGTTCAAATGTCAAAAATCCCTTTATTAGGAAAATGGCAAATTTCTTTATTAATGCAAAGGTGACTTGGTTTATCGTTACTGTGACAAACGAAAACACTTTATTTGATGAATCCTTAAAGAAAATTTTAATTAATATCAATCAGGAGAAAAGTTATTGCAAAAATATATGTTGATCCCTAGACACTTTTGATGTGTGTATTTGATGTTTACTTGGGTTTGCATTACAGGCATTATGCAAAAAAGATACATATGACTGACGCTCATAAAATTGCTTGACTGAATTTTGCTAGAGAACACTTGAATTTCGAAAAAACGAAGGAAGCTCTGTAACGGCACTGTAATGAGATATGGGAGGAAACCCGCGGATCTGATGTCTGTTTAAGACTTGTGGGTTCAATAGGTGACCGTCTCCAAGCTGTCATAGACGCAAATGGCGATTACACGAGCAATGACTACTTTAGATTTCTGCATTTTTTTAATTGAACGCTTCTGTTAAATTTCTTCCATTTACCAGCAACTAGTTCTTTCACAATTTTTATAAGTTATGTTATTTATTAATTGTATTTTATTGCTTTATTGTATTTAATATAGTTATGTATACCTAATTGTATTTTTATTTTATTACGCATAAAATTGTTTTTGGAAAGACTTACTCGTATTCTTCTTTCACTCCTATCCCTATTAATACATACTTTAGTATTATAAATGCGAAAGTGTGCTAGGTTGTTTGTCCACCTTTCACGACTGAACCACTGGACTGATTTTGATGAAATTTGGTTTAAATATTGTTTGAACTTCGGAGAAGGACATAGCTTACCTTTTGGTGCTATAACCAACATTCATATGGGTGGAGCTGCGGGCGAAAGCTAGTTATTATATACCTAAGTGCGAAAAAAAAATTAAAATGCTACCTACTATACTACCTTTTTACAATAGAAATAAAGAGCACTATTTGCAAGAAAATTAGGATTATTTCAATCTAACCTCTTGATATAAGCTAAGCTGATAAATAGAAATGTATGACGAAATTTGGCTCAAAATTCGCCTTACACCATATAAACTATTTTTAGACAAATGTGAGGGTTACCTATCAGTTAGATGCTACAATTTAAACTAGGAACACAAGGCAAAGTGACGTGACGTTTCTACAATAAATGATAAAGAGAGCATTATGAATAATTGCAAGGGAAAATCAACCTTGTTGTTTTATGATATGCATATGAACTTCAACCGTAGGGTGGTAAACCATATTTTTGGCTGACCGTACCTAAATAAATATTTGAAGTCTTTTGATTCAAAATGTCACGCCGTATAAGATAAAACATGTAAGTAAAAGTGAGACCAAATAAATAAACACAAACTTAAATCTGTCTTCATATCTGTCTATTTATCAAAATGTAGCCGTCTTCAAGGCCGGAGTGAATACACTGTTAATAAGCTAGTGTGCTTTACCATCTTTGACTGCGTTTTCCATCTACTCGTAATAAGCTCTAAGGCTCTAGTTCAGTTTAGAGTAAAAATATAACAGAAAAATCGTTAAATAAATTTCTATAATTGGCTTCATGATTTCATGCGTGGTCATACTAATTTCTCTCAAAGTTACAAAGTGATAAATCCTACAAGTTTGAACAAACATAATATGTAGTTTTTTTTTAAATTGGCAAAACCTGTTCGCTCGTTACAATTTTGAGGGCCAATATGTGGAATTTTTACGGGCCCATTGGTCTAGTGGTTAGTGACCCTGGCTGCGATTCCCACCAAGTGTCTGGGTGTTTTATCTATGTAAGTATGTATTTACAAAAAAATAATATGTATTAGTATCAGTTGTCTGGATAGTACAGCGAGTAATGGTTTGGCTCCCCCTGGTCGTCCATTGACAATATAATATGATATCTCCCGCTGTTTAGGCAAGGCAAACCCCTTAGCAATGACACCTCGAAACAGTTAAAAGTTTATAAATAAATTAAAAGAGATGTTCCAAAATGTATGGAGCCTGGGCTAGGACTTTGTACACTATACTTTAAAATAGGGAAACACACATAAAACCGTTTTTAACTATCAATTTACTTTAATTTGGCTTTATTTGCTTGTAAAACTTAAGAATTTTTACATAAAATTGCAACACATAACAAAAAACTGGCATGGCGGAAAAGTGTCACTGTCATGTGTCATTTTTATTATCAATGGTGTTAAAAGTATTTTTATTACAGTACCCTTTGTATTTTTGTTTCTGTTTTCTCATACTTAATTATTTTAATGATTAAAATATCAATGATAATCAATTCACTTCATACAATACACGAACACAACCAACTGTGACAAGTGTGACAGCAGCAGTAGCTATTGACAGCTGGCTGGCTGACAGTTTAATTCGACATCAGTGAGACGCCATGTTGAATATAGATATAAAATAAATGATAATTATAATTAAAATTACAACAATAATAGTAATTTAAACGAAATATTTATATTTTTCCCGGATTCTGTGGATTTTTCTCGATTTTTTGAGGTGGTGTACATATTCCTAGCCCATTTTGCAACAACTCCTTTATCCCTTTAGAGGTGATATTATTACCGATACAGATTTTTTTTTTCATTTTATGTAATTTACCGTCCGGAAGATCGTATTGATGGTCCAGAAGATATTCAAACACATTTAATAGCACAGGTGTCCCCAACATGTGGGAGACTTGATCAGGGTGGATCATGTCTACCTGAGGGTGGGGACCAAGTCTTCCACATATAGGGGACACTAGATACGAATTTATGCTTACGCTTTTAATTGATTTTTTATTCGAAATAAACGTCAATCCTTATTTGTTTCATACAACATAAAACTAGATAAATTGTGAAACTTTTGGTCAAATCACACCCTAACATTTGTTTTAACTTCAAGAGTTAGGGCCAAGAAACAAAAGGGGGATCAAGTATCCTCAGTCTCCCTACTTTTTTTTGTAAATACATAATTACATATGCAATAGGTATATTTTGAAATTTATTTAGTACCAAATTGGTAGCGAAATTACGGGTTTTCCTGGTACTGGTTATGACCTAGCACCGGGAATATCGAAACTCCTGAATTCCAGGAAATGCAATCCCATACGACCTTTCCACGGTGTTGTAATTATTGTTATCGTTATTTTTTGCGACCTGACCACAACTTACAAGTCTCGATGATAAAAAAAGCGCATCGTGGATATATTGTGCAAGGAATTACCCGTCATTAAAAAGTATTCAAATACTACGTTTATCCACACAATACTTACTTTATTTTGTTTTGAAAGGTCCATAACATGAGATAGCTATTTAGCTACCAAGAGCGTTTATTTGAATACCAAGTCTCAATACCATACATTTGTATGCTATTAATGTTGAAGTATTTTTGAAGCTTGGGTCTTCCAAAAATAAATACCTATAAATAATAACTTGAGACTTGGTATTATTCAATCTACGTTATAATAATTACTTTATAAGGATCAGTCTGTTAAGAAACTACATTATGTATATTGTACAGTGCACAATAATTATACAACGATAGCGATCGTAAGAATTTATTTCCTGATATCCAAGCCTGATGCAATCTTTTATTCAATTTGCCATTTCATTGCGTTAATTTACAAAGATGAAGGCAATAGACGTAATATATTAAGATCACTTAATAAGTAGGTACCATAACCCATAATTTAATCTTGTAGCTATATTTAACTCAGCCAAAAGGATATGGTTTTATTTTAAGAAATTTCCGCGCATTAGCGCCTCCAAGGAGGACCCAGATCAGATACGTGCGCAGATAAACCGCCACATTTGTTCTGACCTCTATGCTTTAGAAAACAAGTATCATTTTTTAATAAAGCAAAACAAAGCCTTCAATTATCGCAAACTATACCGGTTCTTATGACGTCAATCAAACTGATCTTCGGTTTCTGTGATTGGTTGCGTGTGATAATAAACCTGCCTTAAGCTTTTTCTGTATATTATGTATAGGTAGAATTTGCAACGTACGGAACTTTATAAAACTCTTTAAAATGACGTGAGTGTGTAAAAATTTACGTATTTCCCGTTTCTTCTGGGTTTCGGTTCTTTGTCTTCAGGTTAGTTTTGTGTGTATTTTGTTATTTAGTTCGTTTATATCCTTTACTAGCTGACTCGGCCGCGCTTTAGGCTGCCTGTCCACCGGAGCGGAGCGAGGCAGCGGAGCGGAGAAACGGAGAAATATTAACCAATAAGATTGCACAAAAACTCCGCTTCAAAATCTTAGTGCAATCTTATTGGTTAATATTTCTCCGCTCCGCTGCCTCGCTCCGCTCCGGTGGACAGGCAGCCTAAATGCCTTGCCATGCGTGGGGATTATGGCAACCCCTCCCTTCTAAGGGGGATGCCTTTTGTTCAGCAGTGGGACAGAGCTCTTGACCTTTTAACTTCATATTTGCATAATAGAATTCAGAAGGTTGACATTAACGGTAAGAGATCTCCTGGTTCTGTGGTCTCCATGGGCGTCCCTCAAGGTTCAATATTAGGCCCATTTCTGTTTTTAATATATATTAATGACTTACCCTACTACGTAGGGGACAAACTAAATGTTGTATTGTTCGCTGATGATACCTCTCTTTTATTTAAAGTCAGGCGTAAACTCTATGAATACGACGAAGTAAACAATGTACTTTCTAAAGTTGTCCATTGGTTCAATGTTAATAATTTGAAACTTAATGAGAGCAAAACCAAATGTGTGAAATTTGTAACACCAAATGTAAGACAGGTGGCAACCAATGTGGAAATTAATGGAGCGAAGTTGGACCTTGAGGAGTCGACTGTGTTCTTAGGTATAACAATTGACGCTAAACTACAATGGGGCCCCCACATTAAGAAATTGTCAGGTAGACTGAGTTCCGCGGCTTATGCAGTTAAAAAAATAAGACGTTTAACTGATATTGAAACCGCTAGAATTGTTTATTTCAGCTATTTCCACAGTATTATGTCTTATGGTTTATTACTGTGGGGATCTTCTGCAGAACTTAATACCATTTTTATTCTGCAGAAAAGAGCTGTGAGAGCCATTTACAATCTGGCTCCTACTGATTCACTAAGGGAAAAATTCAAAGAAATAGATATTCTAACGGTTGTTTCGCAATTCATATTTGAAAATTTAGTTTATATTCAGAAAAATAGTGTATCTTTTAAAAAGTACAGTGCGATTCATAGTGTTAATACCCGGAACAAACACAATCTTGTTTTACATTCCACACGTCTCCACAGAACAAGCAAATCGTTTATGGGCCAAAGTATACGCTTCTATAACAAACTGCCACAGGATATCCGAGATCTTCCACTGAATAAATTTAAACCTTTGATAAGAAGCCGGTTGTCGAAAAAGGCTTATTACAAAATCTCGGATTACCTAGAGGATAAAGCTGCGTGGGCTTGAACTGCTCAACTCATGCAAGCTTAGAATTGTAGGCTTACAGTTTGTAACACCTCTTAATCTGGTGGATTACTGATGGCTGTTTCACAAGTCAATTGATTGATAATATAAAGATTATGTGAAAGTGTTTTGTGTCTTGCCTGTCGAGGTACTACTTAACAGCAGAAGTTAAATGTGAGCCACTGTGATTTTGGTTCGGTCATGCTCGCCATCGAAAAGTCTTTGCTTGTGGCGGCTTCGTGTGGCGGGTCACCCCCTTCCCTCTAATATGGTTGAGGGGAGTGATGGCTGCTGCTCGAGTCAACTCGTGCGCGGGTGCTGCTTGGGGGGACTGGTCCGACTTCTATCTATTTGGCCTTTAAGTTTGTCTTAATTTATTGTTTTCTTCTTTTCTCCCTTGCTTTATGTTTCGAATGGCAGGACACAATATCGCTAATGTCGATTCATTTGTAACAAAACAATGTTTAAAAAAAAAAAGTGAAAAAATGACAAGCCCGCTGAGTTTCTTGCCGGATCTTCTCAGTTGAGGCCGCGTTGTGATCCGGTGGTAGCTTCTAAAAAATGACGATTCAAAAGTGCTAGCGTTAAGCCTATTTGAAATAAAGATTTTTGAGTTTGAGTTTGAGTTTGAGTGGATGTAATTTGGCTGCTGATTAATTAGGCATTATAAGAAAATATATGTAATGCAATATATGTATGTTGATGGAACCACCATATAGTTAAGATACCTATACAGCCCCGTGTGAGATAAAAGTTCAACCGACCAAATTAAGAAGAATTCAGGCTTTAAACAGCATCTTTACATCCACTGTAATACAGTTACCAGAAGTGTGAATAGTTCAAGCATGTACGTACGGTGGGTATTAATGCAAATAAATATATATTTGCAAATAAATTTAAAACAGCAAAGAAATTTATAACATTTGATCTTGAGTTTTGGGCCTAGTGATTATAAAGTTCCAATTGGCACTCTTCCTATGGCTAATAGAATTGAAAATAAGTAATTATTCACATTACCTACTCAAAACTACAGCGCTAACAATATACCATTGTCTTCTGTTTATCGATTTAAATTTAATTATGTATAGTAGGATACCTATGTGGCGAGGTCAAAGATTAAATAATTACCTATTGCTTGAATTTTCTATTTGTTCATCATAGGTAAGCAAAAAAACGTAACCACGCCTGTAATTGTACACGAGTACAATTCTGCTTCGGAGATAATGATTATAATAATTTTACTGATAATTTGGTATTAAAATCATGAATGAAGTATGCTCAGTAACATCGAACCACCATCACAACAATGACTACTTACCATTTTATGTACCAAATGTACAGTGAAAGACATTTCCGGCATAGCACCTGTAGGATGATGCGCTTGCACGAGCCGGTCCAAAACACATGTGGGTGCGGTAACGCGCGCACGTAACATCGTTAAAAGATTTTGTTTGAAAGATGATAAAGTTTTCGTAACCGCAACAGTACATTGTAGATCGAATGAATTTGAAGACTAGGTACATACGAATATTTCATCCAAGAATTGAAGAAAGGATAAGCGTACTTCAATCATTTCATTCGTTATCAATGGTTGGTAAATAGGTCAACGCTCATCCATGTTTTGTAGTCATTAAGAGCACCTATAGTAATAATTAATTTATTAATCAATGATATTGTTTGTTACAGCAAAGAAAGTGGTACAGCCAGATAGTACTGATCTTTATATGAACAATAAACATTTCTTTTAAATATCACTATCGACAAAGATTGCGCAACAATGCTTGGCAATAGTTTGCCGACAACATTTTAGGTAGATATGCAAAGTAAAACAGCAATGACTTTGAAAGAAATTACACTTTCAAATCTGGTACATACACACATAACTGATTCTAAGTGGTCACCGTACTTTTTGCGCTTCAATATTTAATTGAATTTCGCATATTTGGTAGCAGGGCGTGGTAGATTTTCTCGAAGCGGCAAAAATCATCTTTGCGTTACAAGCCGGTTTCTCGTTCACATCGTCGTATATAAAGCCCAAATTGTAAGACAGGCCCGGGGGAATCCTTTTGCACCTCGATAAAGACAAGTTGATAAATTTTATTTGTTCTAAATCAGGAATCAGCTTGAATAGTTTAATGTACACTGGCTCCAACGTTATATTGCAGAACTTGATGTGTTCAGTAGTAACTCCACCACGCTTGTACTCTATCCGAAATGAACTGGGGTAGGAAACTAGGTGGTTTTCACAGATGTAAGATGCGGTTTTGCGGAGTGGACTCGAGAAGTATTTTGATATCTCTATAAACCTTTCGACTTCAGATTTGAAGATATCGCTGTTTTCGTTCTGCACTGGACTGTCCGCAACTGTTTGTTCTTTTGTCTCCTCTTTGACTGGCTGCAAATCAACTATTGTAGCCTCCAGTTCTGGTGCTCCTAGTTCTATGCTTCTTCGGACAGGGACAGGGTGGGACTTCTTTGAAGCGTTTTTACATAATGAGTCCCGTTTTTGGTTCATAGTAGATAGGTATTGATGATATAAATGAAAATAACAGAATTACGATTTCAGTTTAAAATCTTTTTAAATTAGTATTAAAATAGTCACTATAATTTGTTAAAAATCTACATACAATTTTCAGATTGAAGTTTGAATCAAAGTCAAAGAGAATTTAATAGATATACTTACTACGTTTGTATCAAAGAGGATGGTTTGAAGGACAAAATTAAAATATTTTTTTCCCGCCCAAGGAATTTGCAAAAAAAAACTAAATATGATTTAACAGCTCTAACCATGAAGATATTATACGCTTCATGGCTCTAACTCACCAAATCTCACCTGTAATAATCTGTTATTGTCAAATAGCTCCAAGTCAAATAGGTATTCTATCTTTCCCTTTACATCTAGTACGAATTTATCCTATATACTTAATTGAAAATGAACATACTTTCAGTTTTCTCTCATTTTAACTCATTTTCGATAGTTTCCGCCAGATGTGAAATCATGGAGCTGAACTATAAGCAGCTTTATGAGTAAAAGAAGGAACTCAAGATTATAAAACAATACAATTAAATCTCAAATTTCTACTTTATTTGGCCTATGAAATAAAAAAATATAAATATTATGTAGTATTTCGTTGACTATTTCAGTGTAATAGATTTTGGAGCACCCATCACGTCAGTAGGTCAATGGCATACTAAATATCAGTGCAGTAAGTTGCCTCTCACACTGCAAAAGACGAACGAACCTAAAACGAAAGAGAGTGTAGACTAATTAAAGCCAAGCACCGGCCAAGGGTACCAACTCTCGGCCAAGGGTACGAACTCTCGATATGACGAATTGTTTGGGAAAATCTGGTCTCTTATTCCAATAAAATATTAACGTACTTAGCTGCGATATCACCTGATGGTAAGCGGCGATGCAATCGTAGATGGTGGATTGCCTTAACTTATTAATATAGAGGGATCACTGCACGAATGCAGTAACGCGTGCGTGCAGTGCAGTGCGGGTCCTGCAGCCGTCAAATGGTAGCCTCAACCACCATAGTAATAAAACTTAACTTGATGATAGTTTTGTTTCCGGTCTTCTGTAAGGTAGAGGTTACGTCCCCAGTCAGACTGCTTATTAATTAAAAGGGTGGTTTCCGCCTTCGATAATTCTGTGGAAAATAATAAATTATAGGTACCATAATATAGATGGATAGTGAGATACATTATGAGTATGGAACCCCAAAAATTATATAACTCTTATAAAAATAGTTCATGAATTATATTATTATTCAGTTGAAACACCTTTATTTAATTCTGTGAAGGTTATTAAACCGTGACAAAATAATAACAAACTTGTACTAAAACAGGTTTTCTAAACTCATTTATATGATAATCTTGCAAAATACCTACTTATAAGCAGTGATATCACGGAGTAACTCACTCATCATTCCTAATGTTATGAACATTACGAAATAATGCGAAATAATTTTGCTGTGTTCTGGTGTGAAGGGGAGTAACTGCCGCACTCACAAACGTCCGTTATCGTTAATTCTAATTAAGCATTTTTTTTAAATATAACTATTGACGGGCCCGTTGGTCTAGTGGTTAGACACCCTGTCCGCTAACCGATGGGTCGTGGGTTCGATTCCCACCAAGTGTCTGGGTGTTATTTATCTATTTAAGTATGCATTTACAAAAAAAATATGTATATAAGTATTGGTATCAGTTGTCTGGTTTCCATAGTACAGGCTCTGCCTAGTTTGGGATCAGATGACCGTGTGTGAATTGTCCCAAGCTATTATTATTTCGACTCTCGGGGCTGTTTATGCTTATTTTCCAATATTGAGTACGAGTAGATATCTCTACTCACTATCCGATTATAAATAAAGTATTAATTAGCTACTAGGTGGTAGGTTCCTTGCGCAAGGAACCCTCCAGGTAGGTACCACCGCAGTGACAGATATTCTGCCGCCAAGCTGCATTGTGTAAGTTCAGGTGTGAAGGGCACTACAGTGCAGTACCAGCTACAGCTGGTGAAATTACTGGACACAAAAGACTTAATATCTAATGTCTTAAGGGTCGGCAACGCGCTAGTGATTCTTCTGTTGTTGCTCGTGTCTATAGGCTGCGGCGGCTGCATGCTTGCTTGCCTCCTTGGTAGTATAAAACAGTGTGAAGGGAAAATAATTAAAATTAAAAAAAATATTTTGTTTCTAAATAGAAGTTTTTTGGAAATCATAAAAAAAAACCTTTGACGATTAAACTTAGTTATGTGATGTGGTCTTTTTGTTACCTAAGGTGTTGAATGATTTGCAAGCTAACTCCAATTTCCCATGTAACGTCCAAAGAAAGTATGGAACCCACGGTGCGCGAGTCCTACTCGCACTTGACGTCGTTGTTACGGAGAATGCCTCCGTATTTAATTTATCATTTTCGATAACAATAAAGCCTTGTCTAGTCATTGTTTTTGATGGAAGAAACCTAAAGCTAACAAAATAAATAAGTAATAGTATATTATCATACAAGTGGGCTAAGTTGCTCATTATACACGAGGCTGTGGGTTGCAGCCAGAGCCGCAGGTGAGGGCGTAATTCAACCAAGTTTGTAATGAGCAGAGCTCACGAGTTTCATACGACGTTTTTCAACACATTTGCGAGGAAAAAACAAAATGGCTTACCACACAGCGACAAATACGATAAAAACAAAATATGAAAATTATGTAACGGAAATGGCGCGCGCGTTTTTTTTCACGCGCCCAATTCAAGGTGAGTGAACATACAGACTACTCCTTGTCCGGTGAAGCTGTAATGGCCATCTGCGGCCAAAAGCGTCTATCATTCCCAAAAAAAAAAACAGACTACTTCAAAATTATAATTTTAAGTGATATAAAATGCAAATATTTTAATATTTCGTAAACAAACTATGATGAATTATGAATAAATAGATAAAAAAATGTTTGCTTGACTTAATGACGAACACATTTATTTATTCCAAAAATGTATATGGATTTTCAGCGGCACAAACCCTCTTTGTTGTTTTTAAAAAAAGTAATTGTATTACCCGGTTAAATTAAGAATGCTCTGTTTACTCGCATACAACTTGCAGTAAGGCACTAATTTAACTTTGTAGGGATATTTCTATTACGCACTAGTGCGTAATGTCGTCATTACGAGCAAGTAAAGTAAGCCTTATTACATCGCTTTTAAGGCCGTAAACCTAGCTATAATATGTTTTCTTTCACCGAAAGCTAGTAACAATGGCACAAAGACGATTCGCACATGATTAATTAAAGAAATCAGAGGTGGCGAGCATACCGGTATGAAGGGCAGGAAATATAAATTACCTGTCTTATGAGAGTTAATATCCAATGACTCATATAACGAGTGGCTATACAATTGTCCTCGTACAGACGTCTCTTTTTTATTACTGTTTAAAATATAATTATAAGAGTTTTTTGTTCAAAGCGTAATAAGAAATTACATACTAATTATGTATGCATTGTGTACGGGAGTATAGTTTCATATATTTACATTTCTAACTGCAGCCGGTGCATTATTTATTTATATATATGTCCTCTAACATCCTCGCCTTCGCACAATGACAGCAACAAATTTGTGTGCCTTCGCACAAAGACAGCAACAAAGTCATTACTTTCCTGTTCCGTCACCTACCTCATATGCAACTTTCTTGGGATACACACGAAGATGTAGTCGTATAACTAGGGTATAATGAACTATCGATACTTTAAAACACTATCGATTATCCTAATTTCATAATCGTTCGTCCAATTGCAGCTTTCAACAGCATCATTTCTATCTTTTATAAGCTACATGACACCGTGCGCGACACAACGACTCTCCGTGTCACTAATTAGTATTATTATAATTTAATATGTATGTTAGTTTTTAAGGTATTTGTTTCTATGGGCCATAGTTGCCTGCAATAAAGGTTTAATAAATAATAATAATAAATAATAATAATAAGTATACCATTTTTGTTGCTGTCAGGGAGGAATCCCTAAGGTCTCCGTAGGGGTGAACGCCGGATTATGTGGGGTTTTTACCCACCAAAACCTCCCCGGTGGCTCCTCCGACGCTATAGAGACTCTGGGCACTCCGGTCGTTCTGTCCACCTAGTAAAAACAAGCAACAAGCCTTACCTTTTAAGGCGCTAATCTATACTTATAATAAAACTGTAACAGGTCCAATTCTGTACATTGAAGATATTTTGAAAATTATGTTTGGAGGGCATTCTATAAGCGATACTAAAGCCAAAAATGTATTTTTTTTATTTTTGTCTGTCTGTCTGTCTGTATCTCGGCTGAGCATCACGCCGAAACTACTGAATGGATTGAAACGAAACTTGGCATGATTTGAGTTAATACTCTGAGGTAGGACATAGGATATTTTTTATCCCGACATTCAGCACGGTTCCCTTGGGAGAGGGGACTAAAGTCAAAATGTGTACTTGGTTATACGCTTGCTCCGATTTTAACAATTTTTCATTATAATTATAATAAATATAGAAACTGGGAACACTCATAGACATTTGTTAACAATGTTTGGAAATAGATCAGGTTAAGCGACGTTAGGTAAGGTCATTAAATAGATGGGTGACCGTTTAACGCCATTTGAACTAAACGTCTCCGTGCTTCGGAGGGCAAGAACATAGTGGGTCCAAGTTTTTAACCGACTTTAAAAAAGGAGGTTTTGTATTCTATGCGAATATATATAAGTGAAAGTTTAGTTAAGTAAACACAGCGCGGGCGGAGCTGCGTGGGTCAGCTAGTTATGCGGTATTTAGGTATTATACGCTTAATCCTTCGGATATTTTTTTTAATGATGGTGAAAATGTATAAAAATTCACGACGTAGTTTATTAGATGCGAGCTAACAAATAAACAGGAGCGGGCTGCGGTTTTTCTTTTCTTTTTTTCTTTATTTTTTTTATTCTTTGTTTGTTTTTATTATTTAAATATTTTTGTGATAATGTATAAGCATACCTATGCGAATGCAGTGCTGTTTAACTTTCTGTAGTTTGGAATAACATTATTCCTAGTGAATAACTCGAAAAAAATAAAGAACATTTTTAATAATAATAAAAATAATAATCACAGGCATCAATCACTTGGGAACTTCACACATCGCACTTCTTAACCTTTATTTAAACTTTATAAATACTTTCAATAACTATCGAAGGTCTCTTTGTAGATTTTATAGTACCTATCTGTTACCACTTTTTTTGTGAACGTATGAAAAAACCCAAAAATCTATATCTATACTTATAATAAAACTGTAACAGGTCCAATTCTGTACATTGAAGATATGTTGAAAATTATGTTTGGAGGGCATTCTATAAGCGATACTAAAGCCAAAAATGTATTTTTTTTATTTTTGTCTGTCTGTCTGTCTGTATCTCGGCTGAGCATTACGCCGAAACTACTGGATGGATTGAAACGAAACTTGGCATGATTTGAGTTAATACTCCGAGGTAGGACATAGGATACTTTTTATCCCGACATTCGGCACGGTTCCCTTGGGAGAGGGGACTAAAGTCAAAATGTGTACTTGGTTATACGCTTGCTCCGATTTTAACAACTTTTCATTATAGTTATAGTAAATATTTGTAAGGGAACACTCATAGACAGTTATTAACAATGTTTGGAAATCGATCAGGTTAAGCAACGTTAGGAAAGGTAATTAAATAGATGGGTGACCGTTTAACGCCATTTGAACTAAACGTCTCCGTGCTTCGGAGGGCAAGAACAAAGTGGGTCCAAGTATTTAACCGACTTTAAAAAAGGATGTTTTGTATGCTATGCGAATGTATATTATTGAAATTTTAGTTAACGTAAACACAGCGCGGGCGGAGCTGCGTGGGTCAGCTAGTCCACAACATATGGAATCTTTTCCAATAATTACAACGAAGGATAATGATGCTTGTTTACAAAACCGACTGGCCACTTCGAGAATTCCTAAAGGCCATAGTACTGACGTCATATAATGGAAATGTACCTGTGAATATAAACCTGTAACCCACTGATATAAGCTAAATCTATATTTAACTTGTTTGCCCATACAAAAGGTTGAATGTATGTTTCTGCCTCGGATTAATATGTAAACAGTTACGCAAATATGAATGAACTGTGTATCGAATAGGTATATATTTAAGAAAGCATAATTTTTATATTGTAAAATAGTGTTTGCTTGTTTCTTTGGTTTTAGGGACCTACATACATTTGCACAGCAATGTTTATAAAATTGATATCTTTTGGGTATTTTGACTACACTGTTAGAAATATCTCTAGCTTTATGCCATTCACACCAGAGTGCACCCACGCTAATGGCATATCTATTGTACTCTCGCGGTCACAGGTGGTGTATCACCTTTAGGACGATGCCGGCCCAAAATACGTACGGGCGGGGGCTCCCACACATAACTGCGATGCGATGCGATGCGGCGAGAAACAAATGAATTTTCTATACAAGTTGCAGGAAACTTGTGGGAGCCCTAAACGCTCGCAACGTCGTTCAAACGATTTTGATTGAAAAGTGGTACACCGTTCGTGTCCGTGATAGGACACCAGTGTACACACGGCGACACCTCCACCTAGCTAGACTGTTTGTACTTTGAACTATTAGATGTTGAAGTCTAAGGATCGTGCGAGAGGGTGCAATACGTTGTTGCTATTTTGTCCCACTCGACGCGTGCGGCCGGCAGCCTGCACCTACCGACTGCCGCATGTCCCGTCCCTTTCCAACAATTCTCTGTATTCTATGTAGTGTTT
Source organism: Furcula furcula (assembly GCA_911728495.1). Lineage (NCBI taxonomy): Eukaryota > Metazoa > Arthropoda > Insecta > Lepidoptera > Notodontidae > Furcula > Furcula furcula. The sequence goes on along the minus strand of OU452249.1, from coordinate 19,208,205 downwards.
GTGGGTAGTTATCATTATATAGGGTGTCGAGCTTCATTTGTAGCCGTATGTACAATAGATATGCCATTAGTGTGCGAAAAGTGAAGACACAAAGTTAATTCATCCAATTGTAAGAACTAGCAGTAAATTCAGCGTCGATGAAATGTAAGGAACGTGACATGTCACAATTTTTGGCGTGCATTAGTAGGGATATGACATATCTATGGTATATAATATCATTGATACATACACATTCCTGATTATGCAGCGAAATATCTCTCGCACAACGGATCACTTAGTTTTTTAACTCGATTTTTTATAAAATAGATAGGTAACAAAAAAAATTAACCGACTTCAATAACACTAAAAAGTATAAAATAATCAAAATAGAATTGAAGTTGGTGTTAGCGTCCGTAGCTTTAGCACCAACTTCAATAAGATTTAAATTATTTTATATTTTTTAGTGTTACTAACCGACTTCAAAAAAACACTGGCAATTATGAACCGATTTGAAAGATTCTTTCATGTACGGGTAGGTGGCATTGATTGGATCCCATAAAAAAAATATTGCAACAAATAAGTAGTTCCTGAAAAAACAAGAATGGCGCTTCAGAAAAAACTGCAGAAATGCCTAAAAGATGACATTTTTGTCGCTTTTTAAGGCCTAAAATGGTTATAACTCGGGCAAATATTTACCAAATTCAATGATTTTAGAAGTCGTTAATTTTTTTTTTTAATATATTTGAAGTCAGTTCAATTTTTCTTTAATTGTTCAATTCTTTAAGTTCAAGTTATACATAAAAGAAGTACAAAGGCGAGCTTAACTCATAATTGAGTTTTATAACAGCAAACCCCAGAGTGGTAGAGGAAAAGGAGAGTAAAGTGAAGTGTACAACTAAGAAGGATATGTAGAATAAAATTTATTTATTTATTTAACTTCATTCACATAAAGTACGTGCATGAAGTAAAGTACGGCGGACTTGTTGCCTTAGGCATTTTCTAAAAGTCTACCTTAGGGCAGTGAAGAAATGCATGAAGCCGGGGAAGGGCACCTCTTGTCGAAGTTCGGCGTTGGCGAGACGAGGCCCAGGAGTTGGCCCTTCAAAGGTGGCAGGAGTGGCTGGCGGAACCAACCACCGGCCACTGGACCATATTAGCGGCGCACCCGGTCCTAAAATTACTTCAATTATACAAAAAGCCCCCATATATCAGCTATCTTTTTCTGATATATATGACTGTTCAAAAGTATTTATGATGTCATTGGCAGTTACAAAACAGAATTGAAAAGATGTGCCACACTCTGGTAAATTTTCTTTTAATAGGATTTCAGCGGAAGTGGATGACAAAGAGAAATTAATATCAAAATGTTTTTTAAATAAAGTTTATTTCATAATCAGTATTTGGTTCCAGTTTGGTGGTCGAGCATTATAGTGCATTAGCACGAAGTTTTCCCCAACAGACTCGACATAGGGACCAATAGGGACTTCTAAAATCACATCCATATACCAGTGAGCCGTTTCCCCGACCGCCAGTTTCGATGTAAACGAGGTTGATTTTAGCCTCAAACGATATGCCTGCCCATACCATGCAGGAACCTCCCCCGTAACCGACTGTCTCTTCTATACGTCTCTTTGAACCTCCGATAAACTCTTGATACAGCAGACTGGCTCATTTTCAGCTCATGAGCAACACTTCGCTGGTTCTTTGAGCCACCATTTGAACTGCCTCTTCGGCTAAGGTATCCATTTTACGGTATCTATAAATATCGGAGATGTGCAGTGCTTGAACTAATAAGAAATTCCAGATTTTTAGCGCTTTTATAGCGCTTAATAGGGCCCAATAGCGACTAGGTCAACGCGTAAAAAAAGGTTGTTGTCCTTTCGTAACGCTTTTCTTGGAAAATTATCGAAGACTAGAAAAAAATTTGCATGATTTTCTTTAAGAGGGTATTCAACTATAAGGTATTCTATTACCAAAATATCTGGTATCTACCATCTGGGGCTTTTTAGTTAAAGTAACAATACGGCTCGAGTCAAGTTTTTGCTCGCCAGTGTATATTAAATAAAAACAATAGAAAGGAAATGCTCTTTTGTTCTTCCTCTGAAGATATCTACAGGACTATCTTGTACGCTGAGAGGTAGAGAGTTCCACAATCTAACCGCTTCAACAGTCAAGGAGCCGCTATAACGACTGGAGGAGTGTAGGGGAAACGAAGTAAAAGAGAAGATGAAGATCGACAGGGTTTACCTCGAGGAATAAGATACTCAAAGCGTTCACGTAAGTAACAAGACAAAATAATAGGATTATTAAGGGCAAAGTAAAGCAGAGAAAGAATATGAGTAGCTTGACGCTGTTAGCCACTTCAATTTCTTACGGAATTCGTTTATATGGTCTTGGTACTTTCGTAAACCGAAAATGAAGCGGATACTCAAATTCTGCAGTCGTTCGATTCAATTTTGTTAAATATTTTATTTTATACTTTTTAGTGATATTTTCATACATAAAGATTGAACCATCGAAGACATCGATATAATCAGAGATGGTAAAATGATCTAGGTAGGTTATAATCACATTATCGTCTACATAGTTTTACATAATTCATGTTTCTTCAGCAACTATTTATCCGGTCGTAATAAAATTTTCATGGAATCATTATAGTAGTTTACTGTCTCGAATAAAAAAATAAGTAGGTAAGTACAAAAAATAATTTTTCAAATCGGTTCATAATTCCCAGAATTATGCGCGAACATACATAATATATACATATAACAGTCGAATTGAGCACCTCGTCCTTTTTGAAGACGGTTTTTTTTTTCCGTTCCATTAGTTTTAATAAAAAAGTACACAAGTTATATACACATCCCTTTTCATAGTTATGCCGGGATCATGGCACTTGCATCAGCGAAGTAATATAGGGAATACATAAATCCTTGCAGAAACTTGTGTGGTATTAAAGTAACGTTAATCATGCAAGTTTAAACAGTGTTTAGTGTCCGTTCACACAGACCGGCTCGGAGAGCATCGGACGGCGCTTTTGTATTCACACAGACCGGCGCAAGTTATACGCTTTGGAGCTGGCCGGAGCCAACCCAACCGTTTCACATAGACCGTCTGGAAGAGCACTGCCAAAGCGGATGCGCTCGGAGCCGGACGTATGCGCTCGGAGCCGTAAATTAATATTTCGTCATTCATGTTTTACACAAGTACACGCCTGTTATGTTCAAACGTTTCTATCAAAACGGTGGCTACCGGCTGCGCGAGCATGAAAGATCACCCAAACGGAGCCGTTCGTCTGTGCGAGCGTAGAACCGCCCGTCATTAGACGGAGCCGGTCGACTGCTCTTATTATTTTACACTAAGCGCGTTAGGTTGGCTCTTAACCTTGTTTCGATTATCCAAAACTCTATTTTAATTGCAATCAAAATCTGCTCTGCTCTTAGAGCCGGTCTGTGTGACCGGACCCTACACTTCCTTTTGCGTGCACTTGCCCCATGGTTTTTCTTTAACTATAAATGAGTCTGCCAAGTATCCCGGCCCATACCATGTCCATGCTATGAACGTATCAGGCACGAAAAACAAATGACGGAGGCCACTATGCACTCAAAGCATATCGTACCTGTGTCTGGCGCCCAGACTGTTGCAGTTAACAGTACCACAGTGAACAAAATACCATATGACAAACGGCTCTAATTGCACACACATACAAACAATATAGACAGTATTATTTATACTGGGATAATGCGCGAGTAGGTGCGGTCAAATTATTACAAGTATAGGCGGAAATACATTTACTGGGCTTATAATAGATCCAACCGTTTATTTTCTTTTTGACAGCACCGATAGAACGTAACCGGTGCTGTCAAAAAGAAAATAAACGGTTGGACGCTCTATAATAATTGACGCACCAGTGGCTTATTCTACTTTTCCCCTCTATACATCCCACCTTCGGAGATCCCCGTCCTTAAATTCCATGAAAAATATTTTTTGTGCGATCCTGTAGACCCTTTATTTTGTTTTCAGGAGGAAAACCTTCAAAAGGTCCCCGGGACCTGTGGGGGTCTACCAGGGTATGTGGGATTCTTACCCACTAAAACCCGCGCAGCTGTCGTATCTGCACATGAGAGCATACCAGGGCTCTCCTGTGTGCCTTGCCTTTGAGCCAGCCGCTGGGGGACGAGTTGCCCCCCGGGAATCAGACATGGTGCTCACAGGTACGGAGGTCGCAGCCCTGCTTCCGTCCTCCTCGGTATCGCTGCCGTTCTCAATGGACCCTGTTGACCTAGACGCTGTCCACCCATCAGTATTTCTGAAATTGCATCATCATTCCAAACACAATTATCAATGTTTTTGACGACGCGACGATAGTATTTTAATTAATATTAAGTACTTTTAAATGTAATTCTGTTAGACGGTGCCAGCATATTAAGTAGCATATAAAATTATTTGAAATAATAATAAAACAAAGTAAAACCTAACCCGTACTAAGTAACCTACTTCACTGACGTGTAGGTCAGCATTTTCAAAATCTTAACGAATAATAATCACAAGTAATTTATTTGAATTTACGTGAAAATCTAAGGAGATTAATAATAAAGTTGTGATATTAACCTTGACATGACATGTTGATAGGTAGATATTTAAAACTTAATAACATCGCTGTACTCTCGACTTTTAGTCTAATAATAATAATAATAATGTATCTAAGTAGGTAGTGTATCTATACTATACATATCTACTATGTACTATAACATCATCTTCATTAGCCGGAAGACGTCCACTACTAAACAATGAGCTTAAAATGCCACAATGGATGGACAGTAATAGGCTACATGACTAAAAATTTTTTTTAGTCCGTCTTTTAGTTTACCAAAAAATATTGGACACGTATTTTTTCTTTTGTCGATTAAACAAAAAATGACGAAGATGTACTTTGAAATGCCGCGTGACGTCACACCGGTATACAATTTTTACTGAGGAGTGACGTCATATGCCCCACTCCCGAACTTTGACGCTGTATATCTTTGCCAATTATCATTGATGTGTTAAATAAAAAAAATACGTGTCCAATATTTTTGGATAATCTAACTGACGGACTAATTAGATTTTTTATTTTACCCATTCATCATCCCTATTCAGACATTAGCATCCACCGGTTGCCGTGACTTTCACAATTTTGTTGGTTCACCTGGCCTACCTACTACAATCCCCAAGACGCCTGCATTCGTGGGGATTATGGTAACCCTTCCCTTTGAGGGAGGTCATTGTTCAGAAGTGGACGTCTATGGGCTGCTGATGATGATGATTATGATGAAGGGTTGAATTTCCAAAATCAGTCACTCAGGTCACATGCAGGACATCCTCTTTATGTAGGTATCCATCATCAGCCGGAAGACTTCCACTGCTGAACATAGACCTCCCCTTAGAACGCCACAATGAACGACAATTGGCTATTTGCATCCATCGGTTACCTGCGACGCGCACAATGTCGTCTGTCCACCTAGTGGGAGGCCTGCCAACGCTGCGTCTTCAGGTTCGTGTTCGCCACTCGAGAACCTTTCTTCCCCAACGGTTAACGGTTCTTCGAGCGATGTGGCCTGCCCATTGCCACTTCAACTTGCAGATTCTGAGAGCTATGTCGGTGACCTTAGTTCTTCGGCGAATCTCCACATTTCGGATTCTGTCGCGCAAAGAAACTCCGAGCATAGCTCTCTCAGTACCATATGTCATCACTGGCATCACACACTGGTTAAAAACCTTCGTCTTCAGGCACTGTATGTAGGTATCAAGGATGTAAATTTAATGAAGGTACCCACCTATTAGGTACACATTATTCTTTATATCAAAAACCAGAATCGATGGATATAAATAGAAATAAAATTGCATATTGAACATAATGTTTGTCATGTGTGTGTATATATAGGTACTAGCTGACCCGCGCAGCTCCACCCGCGCTTTTATTACATTTTGCTCCCCTTTTCACCCTCCTCCCTTGATTTATTTCTCTCCATCTCTCTCTCTCTCTGTATTATAAGAAAAATCTAATTCTATGCTCTTTCTCTCATCTCTCTTTCCCCCACCCGCATCGGTCCCCGTCACATTCCCTCTTTTCCTCTCCCCGTTGTCCCCTCTCTGAACCCTATCCCCCCATCTCTCACTCCCAACTTGCTCCATCTCACCCCCCCCCCCCCCTTGCTCCACCTAACTCCCCCGATCCCTCACCCCCTCCTCGAATCCCCTCTCCCTCTCTTTCCTCTCTTGCACCCTCCTCTCATTTTATATATCCGTCAATCATGGTATCAGCGGCATTAAATATACTTTATATATATATATTGCTATTATATATTGCTATCAGCAAAGTACTTAGAACAATACAGAAATCTAATGAAAACGTCCTGGGTGTACTGGATCGGCTTACCCCTTACAAAAATTGACCCTTCGCCACTGCCATATCTTATGCAAACTAAATGTCTGCTCAGTCTCTATTGTATATAGCGTAATAAAACATATCTTAATGATTAACTGATCAGTCTATCATTACCCTATTCACATACAAAGGAAATTCCGTGGTAATATGTGCAAGTAATGTTTCACTGCTTAGCCCCTATGAAACATAGCGTGATGTTTTATATACCAATTTATACCTTGACTTCTACACAACACATCAGTGAAAGTTCTATCAAAATCCATCCACGGGTTTTCAAATGATACCTGGACAAACAGAACGACAGACAGACAGACAGACAGACAATAATTCCAAAAAAAATTGTTTTGGCCTCTATGTCGATAGTATAGTATCCCCACATAGAAATTTTGGAAAAATATTCAATGTACAGAAAAAGTCCTCTTTGAGTTTTATTATAGTATAGATAGATAGATGAGTGTGAACAATCAATTATTTTCAAGTTTCCATCGTCGCCGTCGCGCATTTTATATTAAATCTATACTTATAATAAAACTGTAACAGGTCCGATTCTGTACATTGAAGATATTTTGAAAATTATATTTGGAGGGCATTTTATAACCGATATTGAGGCCGAAAATGATTTTTTTAAATTATTGTCTGTCTGTCTGTCTGTCTGTCTGTATCACGGCTGCGCATCACGCTGAAACTACTGAATGGATTCAAATGAAACTTGGCATGATTTGAGATCTTACTACGAGGTAGGACATAGGATACTTTTAATCCCGTAATCTAGCACGGTTCTTTTGGGAGAGGAGATTAAAGTCAAAATGGGTACTTGGTTATACGCTTGGTCCGATTTTATCAATTTTTCTTTATAATATAATAAATATTAGTAAGGGAACACTCATAGAGAGTTGTTATCAAGGTTTTGTAATCGATCGGGTTAAGCAACGTTAGGTAAGGTCATTAATTAGATGGGTGACCGTTTAACGCCATTTGAACGAAACGGGTCCGTGCTTCGGAGAGCAAGTAAAAAGTGGGTCCCAGTTTTTAACCGACTATAAAAAAGGAGGTTATGTATTCTATGCGAATGTCTGTTATTAAAAGTTCAGTTAACGTAAAAATAGCGCATGCGGAGCTGCGTGGGTCAGCTAGTAGTAAATAAATAATGTCCTCCAGGCCGATACAAACACAGCAGCCAATCTTTCAAAAGATCAGCCATCTACGCGGGATCATTATAGTGCACAAGAGCTTGCGTAGATACAAGTGCAGAGTGCACTGTTTCTCAACTCTCACAAACCGATGAGACTGATGATCGACACGACAGAGGAGAGGTTAGGCGCAGGACCGACTTTTCAATTGCCGATCCGTCGCATGAATCATCTTAATTTACAGACAATCAGGTGATCGGGCTGCATTGTCCTAGCCAGTAAGGAACAACTACACAAAGATGATACGCCTTGTTTTGAACCTTCGACCTCTGGTTTGCAAAGCAAGCGGTTTCTCGGTGTGCCACGGAGGCTACAACATTTGTTTGTTATAATGTGGCACTTGCTGCCTACATTATAATATATTTAGCAAGTGGACTTTAGCTAAGCATTTGTAATTTTATTAAGTATATGCAGATTGTACAAAGTCATGGTGTAGGTACATTGTTACCTAATATAATTTGCGCTATTGTATCATCTATTATGCAAATGACCACGGACGGCATTTAAACTTCTAATAAATGTAGGTCTAACTAAGTCTGACTACCCCACTTAAGTTCTCGGTAGAGATCAGCTGATATGATATAAAACAAAAGAGATACGCACCTATGTATTACGTCATGGACGTAAGTACGCAAACCGATCAAGCGCGGAGTGCACGCTTGTTAATAAAGCTAGCAAGCTTTATTATTTCATGTTTATTTACTAATGAGATGTACAGAAATTCGAAAAAAAAAACTGTTTTGGACTAACAATGTGAACATTATAAGAGCTTCTTTAAATCATGCTCGGAGTCGATTTTTTGTTACATAACATATTAAGCCAGTGTTTGACTGTAGGACCACTTGAAGGAAAGCGGCGCAGTCGAAGAAAGTAAAGCACATTAGCTTATTAGCCTATAGCCACTAGCCTATTTAATCTAGCCTTGAAGAGGAGGGCTATGTTTTTCGATCTATAGTATGGACGTATTACATATTTTATGTCTACTTTTTGGCCCGGTCTACAGGCTAAATGGCTCGATAAATTTTTAATTATGATAATGTAGTAAAATTAGTATTAGTTGTGGGAGTGACCTATACTATATATTAATTTACGAAAAAAAAAAAATTTTTTAATTCCAAAACAACGATCAAACAAGACAAGTTGAAATATTCTATCTTAGTGTCGCCGCACACGGGCCACCGGCCACATCCACAATCGCCACCACTTGAAGTTAGAAGCGGCTACAAAAGAAGCTGACGCGCGCGACAGCCAACTGTGGTTCATGTTGGACACTTGTGGTCGGTGGCTGCTACTTTTTTTAACTCGTGCTTGCAGTGAGATGAAGGGAGAGAGGGGTGGGGAATCGCGCGAGTGGTTTGTGTCGGCGTTTTGTGGCCGAGCCGACCACTAGTGGCGAGCAGTGGCGATTTGTGGCGTGGGGCGACCACCGGCGTTTACAGTGTGCGGCGAGTCCATGCAAAATGTATGAAAACAACAGGAAATAGGTCGGTGGCTGCGTTTTGTGGTTGTGGCCGGTGGCCCGTGTGCGGCGACACTTATATGCATGTGCCACGTGCAGCCGGGCTTTTTATGCTTTTATAATCTTATATTTCATTTCTCATATTTAACTGGAGTTAAATATGAGAAATGAAATATGAAATATAAATAAAAAATAATCTAAGAATGATTGAACATCAAATTCAATATTTAAAAAAAAACATTTAGATTTATTGAATACAAGCATTCCTGCACTTTGAAAAAATGACTAATGTATTTTTCAGTCCTAAATTAGAGTTTTTTTTTTTGGGAATGATAGACGCTGTTAGCCGCAGATGGCTATTGCAGCTTCACCGGACAATAGGAGGCGAGCACTTGAAGCGCTCTATTCTGAATCCTGTCTCAATCCTGAATCAATCAATCGATCAAGCCTTTGGGTAAATCAAGCTGTTCTGTCATGGTTCTTTCCGTTAGGTGAGAAGATTTTTTCTGTGGTTGTGCAATGTCTTGGCAATGTGCTGTAGGCATAGACCGTAGACACATGGCTGTAGGAATTCTTTTTCATAAAAACATGGCTTTTACTTAGGTAGGCTTTCTTCTTACAACCCTAAGTAATATTAAAATAACATTAATTAGAAATGAAATCTAAGTGAATTGGCTAAAGGAAATCTATTAGGTATTGTGCTTCAAAACTTGTACTTATACTTGTTTTATTGCGTGCTTTCTGATCGCCCTGCGCTACGCATTATGATTGCGAGTAGCTTCGAAGGGTCAATTACTGCAGACCGGTTTTTAATCTCTGCTGACCGAATGCGACGTCACGATATACACCTGTATAATAACTAAGTATAGTTTAATCTTTTCTCGAAGCAGACTGGGCGCAGCGAGAAGACGCTTGCTCTGATCAAAATCGGAAGTTATTCAAATTCAAAATTATTTCTTTAAAAAAGAAAAGAAAAGGCTTATGAACGGTATTTTTTTTAGAAACCTACCACCGGATCTTTTTTTTTTTTTTTATTTTTTTTTATTTTTTTTTTTGTGAATGATAGACGCTGTTAGCCGCAGATGGCCCTAGCAGCTTCACCGGACAATAGTAGGCGAGCGCTTGAAGCGCTCTAGCCTTTACGACAGAAGTAGCGACGAGCACAAGGGCACCTCAGGGAGGCACGGCCTCGGCTTGGGCTGTCGCTTAAGAGAGGGCTGAGTTTACCACCGGTTCACAACGCGCCCCCACTGAGAAGAACCGGCAAGAAACTCAGTGGGGTGATGCACGTCGTTGCGGTCGCATACGTACGACCCTTCGGCCTCGCCGGCGAGACCGGTGTCTGATAGCTAGTGTAGCATACGGTTGTCGGGGAGGGGTCGGCGCATCCCGGTCCAATAGGACCGTCATGGGGTCAGGAGGGTCGAGCAGTACGTGCCGTGGTCTGCGGCGCGAGTCAGAAGGACTAGCGGCGTAATCGGCGGCGGCGCGGATTAAACTGTTCGCGTGACGGGACGCGGATTCAAAGTAGCGTTTCGACGCTTCTTTGAGGAACTTACGAAGGGGATCTAATTTGAAATCGGAATGCAGATCTACGTTCCGCATGTACCACGGGGCACCGACGGCGCGACGGAGGAAACGATTCTGGATAACCTGGAGGCTATCGATACGGGTGCGGGCGGCGTGCGCGAAAACTACACTCGCGTAAGTCATGATAGGGCGAATGCAAGCTTTGTATAATGTCAACTTATTTCTAAGCGACATTTTACTCCGCTTGCAGAGAAGGGGATACAGGCGACCTAATACGAAAGCCGCTCGATTGCGGACGGACCTAATGTGCGGGCCGAAAGTCATGCGGGAGTCCAAGGTGACTCCGAGGTACTTAACCTTCCTAGTCCAAGGGATAGGGCGATTGAATAGGGATATTGGGACTAGTCGTCTGTTGGGCCGAAGGCTCCGCGCGGAGAACATATTGGCGGGTCCCCGGGAGAAGACCACCGCGGCACTCTTCTCCGGGTTCACCTCTATGCGCCACGTACGGAACCATTGACCCAGGGCGTCGACTGCGGCTTGAAGAGCACGCGTCAAATAGGACATGTTCCTATGGGAATAATAGAGAGCGGTGTCATCCGCGTAAAGGGCGAGTTGGACTCTGCTCGAACGAGGAATGTCGTTCGTGAACAGGCTGAACAAGAGGGGAGAGAGCACGGAGCCCTGAGGGACTCCGGCCTGTATAGGATGGGGCTACCACCGGATCACAACGCGGCCTCAACTGAGAAGATCCGGCAAGAAACTCAGCGAGCTTGTAATTTATACCCGACTACGGAACAGAGGTAGGGTTATGATTTTAACAAGAATGTATGTATGTATGTTCATCTGTTCCCGCATATCTTCTAATCTACTTAACATAATTTGACAAGTAGTATGTCGTTAGAAGCGTCTTGATTATCCGCTGGTTATAGGCTATATAATATCACATTATTAGACTGCAATTTTATCCGTAGTCGGGTTTTAGTTTTTAAAACTTATTACTTGTTTCACTTTTTATTTTATACAGTGTTTGTCTTGTTACAATTAGATTAGCATCAGAGACAGTGTGTTCTGCCGTTCAAAAGATAATATAAGAAAGAGAAAAAAAGAAAAAATACGACGAAAATACAACAAACCAAAATAAACGAAAAGGCCAAAGGGATAGTAGTCGGACAAGTGCCGGCCAAGCAGCACCCGCACACGAGTTGACTCTCATTTGCGTTTGATTTTTGATTGCACCTATATATGTAGCAAACACTAGTGTAGGTACTATAATATCTCCTACGTAGTGGGCTGATCTGGTCAATGATTGGCCACTGTGATGGTATCGGTCAGAAGGACATTATTATGTAACTTGTCAACGAAATCTGCTTTAGTTTGTACATAATCTAGATAGTTTTCCATAGAAAAATAATAACGGAAAGCTAAAATCAATCACACGATTAGCATAACAATGTATTATAACTATCGATCGGGCAGCAGTGTCGCCGCGTGACGTCACAGCCGCGTATATAGACAGTTGCGCAGGAGTTTCTTAAATAGTCTGTAGTGAGACACGCTCAGTGGCATTCGGGGATTGAACGTCGTGTTGTCTGCGATATCCCGGTAGAGGGAGGTGTATCTCCACTGAAGGTAGGGATGATTGTTATTGTTTATTGTGTTATTTTGAAAACCTTTCAACAATTATTTAGTGTTGCTGTACTCGCAAATTACAAAAATATTTTTTTTATAATATTAATTTTGGAACAAATCAATAAAATGGCCAAAAATAATAAAAAAATGACAAATTCTTAATTTTTATGACAATTAAAGTAAATTAATGAACAGTTAATAATATCTATTTGGAAATAAAATGGTAGAATTCGTTTAAATAAAAAAAATATACTTATCGAAGAGTTAATTAGCAATTGATTCAAACCAAGCAACGCTGAACAAAACTTCTAGACTAGATGTAAAACTAGATTTAAAAAAAAAAGAAAAAAAATAGCTTGTTTATTATTGTTTTTCTTAGTTAGATATACTAAGTACAACATACATATTTTAAAAGCACGTAATTTCGGAATTGTGTCGTCAAGTGAAAAGGAATCAGTAAGAAAATAAAACTGAAATGGAAACAAAACTTTATACTGGTAAAAAGTGATAGGTAATGTGATCCATCCATAGCTGAGTCATCACTTATCATCAGGAAAGGTCGCAGTAAACCAATATATTGAGGACAAAACAAAAATATTTATACACTAAAACAAAATGTTAAGAAACGAAATTACTAGAAATTGAAAAAATGCTTTCAAATTGGTACATTGATTTAAGAGCTACGATACCACAGACAGGCGTTAAACTTATAATACCTACCTCTACTTTTTGCATTCGGGATAAAATGTTTTCATAAAGGAACGCCCAATGCATAAAAATACATAGGTATAAACTGCAAGTGGAAATTACGTAATATTTTCAATGAAAGTGTACAATTTATAACAAAAGTTACAACATTGGAAACACATAAAAAATAAACAATTTCGAAACTTGTGTCTTGTCTTTGAGGTGTTTAAACTTGCACGAGTAGGTATAAACTTTATTTTTTAACAGTACCTAATCAGTTTTACGCAAGGCGGTATACATTTTCAGCTCAGATATATCCGTATTTTACTCGTATTTATTAATAAGTACAATGTATGTATGTATACAATGTATGTATTGTATATGTATATCTAGTGTAAATGTAGTGTACATTTTGCTATACAAACAATATCAGTTCGCGGAAAGTTGTCAGCAATTTTTATTACTTAGTCGGCTTAGATATAAAATTGGATAAACTAGATTAGTTTTTGCAATGTCGACAATAAACATGTATTGTCGACCTGACGTTCAATATTCAAAACAACAACCTACTGGCCGGCAATAATAAAAAAGGCCTTGTATATTTGTATTGGCTTTTCCCTCCAACACTATATATATACACGGGCCCGTTGGTCTAGTGGTTAGAGACCCTGTCCGCTAACCGATGGCTCGTGGGTTCGATTCCCACCAAGTGTCTGGGTGTTATTTATCCATATAAGTATATATTTACAAAAAAAATTGTATATAAGTATTAGTATCAGTTGTTTGGTTTCCATAGTACAGGCTCTGCCTAGTTTGGGATCAGATGACCGTGTGTGGATTGTCCCAAGATATTATTATTAGTTATTGCAATTTTTAGGTTGGTTAAAAAACCTTCTCGAATGGCGAAATAACAAATACTGATTTTGTCAAATAAAAAGTAAATAAACATTTTATTTACTTTTTATTTTGGCCTAAAAAGAATGAATTTAAATATATATTTGGATTTTTTTCTTATTTTAATATTATATGAATGAAATGAAAATAGAAGCAAAATTCAATACATGTAAACATTGTATTGAATTTTGCTAAACCACGTATAATGTCATAATAGAAAGATTGGCCATTTGACAAAATCAGTATTTGTTATTTCGCCATTCGAGAAGGTTTTTTAACCAACCTAAAAATTGCAATAACTAATAATAATATCTTGGGACAATCCACACACGGTCATCTGATCCCAAACTAGGCAGAGCCTGTACTATGCTGCTATAGCAGCAGGTATGGCCCCGATGGTCTAGTGGTTGGATATCCTGGTCGCTTTCCAACAGGTCACGGATTTGATTCCCATCGACGACAAACATTTATATGCACATTTATATTTTTCTTGTGTCTAGGTCTTATTTATCTACGTACTTTATTTATTTACAACAAAAAGAAACAGAAGTATCAGTATCAAAGATTTGTAACGCAGTTGTCTGGTTAACATAATACAGGATTTGTTTAGTTTAAGATCAGATGACAGTGAGTGGATTATCCTTAGATATTTTATTTAATATTTAATTATGCATTAACAGACTCTAAATGCAGTAGTAAGAGTACAATTTACATACCAATTCAACAATACAAATACCACTACCACCAATATCTGTAAAGAAAAAAGCTCAGTTTGAACCAAAAGTTAAGGTTTACATGCATGTAAACCTTTACATGCATGTAAACCTTAACTTTACATGCAAGACTAGGTATTTTTTTTGTTCTATACTAACCCATAAAAATGTCATAAAAGCGCGCAGCGCTGTCAATCAAATCATGGTGTAACATTCAAAATGTGTGTTACGAGTATGTATTGTACTGTAGGCACTTCTATTGTCGGGATTACAAGGAACTTTGTCGTAATATTATACTTTTCTGAGCTTTAGTACGTTTACCTAAACGTTCAAATGATTTTTTCCTACAGCCAAATAAAAATATGTTAACTGGTTGAAGGGTCAAATGGATTAACGTAAATGATAATACTTTTAAATTGTTTTGTTTCTTTTATGTCATGATGTTTGTAAGATATCACTATTATCGTACCGTACTATATGTAAGTACGTAATTAAATTTTTTCCACAGGACCTAATATTCGTAAGTATGCATGTAGAAGTAGAGTATATCAGTATTTGTTACACTAGGAACCTTCCTAGTGTAACAAATACTGATATACTCTACTTCTACATGCATACTTACGAATATTATTTAGAAGTATTTGTTACACTAGGAAGGTTCCTAGTGTAACAAATACTTCTACTTCTACATGCATACTTACGAATATTATTTAGTATGTATGTGTTATGTATTATTTATTATTTGGTATAGGTGTACCGTTGATCTTGTTTTGACATCTGCATGAGTGTAAACAAATTTTGCTAAGCCAATTAAATAAAATAAAATCTCGCTACCTTTTGCGGGACCTGCCCATTCATCTCCATACAGAAAACATAGTGACTATAACTAATTACCTTTCAGAAACCCCCGCCCTCCCCGTATGTGGCATGCAAATATGAAATAATCGATAGTAAATAGAAATCCTATAATAGAAATAAATAAACAGATAAAAAAGGGCCTTAATAATGTTAGGGGGATTCGCGGGCCGGGCCGAATGCGCCCGGACAAAAAAAAATATTACCTTTCAGAATAGGTATGTACATTCAGTAAACATAATACCTAATATAAAACAGACAGAATATAATTAATTGGTATGTATACAACACGAGGGTTACGGA
Source organism: Furcula furcula (assembly GCA_911728495.1). Lineage (NCBI taxonomy): Eukaryota > Metazoa > Arthropoda > Insecta > Lepidoptera > Notodontidae > Furcula > Furcula furcula. The sequence goes on along the minus strand of OU452249.1, from coordinate 19,192,539 downwards.
ATATAAATAAACATTACTTTTTCATTGACATTTATTAATTTTAAATCCAAATTAAAGTCACAAACACTTGAAAATAGGTGTAAATCATGCACCCAACATGTTTGTTCTGGGCGGGAACATAACCTATGTCTTTTAGAGTTGAGCTGAGGTGTCTCATCATAACACCTACTGGCTTGCTGATTGCCATATCTTATAAGAAATATATTACTAAATAATAAACATCTAAAGCAACGTTTACAAAATTTCTACTTTGCATTTTATTGATCTTGCAACAAAAGACTTGATATATAAAACCGAATAACCAACCTTCATAAAAGGTCATGGCCCAAGAGGTATGAAAACTTTACCTGCGGTGTACAGAAATAAGATATGCCCGGATTTACAGGGAAATATTTATACTTTACATTGACTTGCGGCGCATTACTGTAGGCACTGGGAAAAATAAATAATTTATATTAGTGCAAAGTATTTGTCTATTTTGTCCCAATAAAGTATGAAAATCATCTTTATTGTGAGTAAGTACCTTTTTATAGAGAGCAACAAAAAAATTATAATTTAACCGACTCTAAAAAAGTAAAGGTTCTCAATTCAACTGTATATATTTTTTTTTCTTTTTTTTTTTACTAGAATGTTTTACCTACCGATTTAGTGCGCGAGAGCATCAATAACATGTGAGTAACAGTAGGTATAGTCTCTCCCTGTCAGGGCTCCCACACATAACTGCGAATTCGCATCACATCGCAAATGTCTGCGAGAAACAAATGAATTTTCGATACAGCGGCGCCGCATCGCATCGCATCGCAGTTATGTGTGGGAGGCCTCAAACATACAGTGTACCTGACCGTGCACAGGGTTTGCATACGAGTGTAACGATATTTATTTGACAGCATGTCCTAATTATAATTCGATTTTAACACAAATAAATGTCCAATCTTTATTGAGCATTTACGCGTTAAGTCCATAGTTTTGTATTATTATTGTTACAGAAAAGAAAAGATGTTTATAACTATATCTATACTATAATAAAACACTAATTTGTTTTTTGTACGCAAACATCCATTTACCGGGTCGGATTAGGGTGCGCGTCAATTGGCACGCGCCGGACGCAACGCACGCACGGCACGCAACGGATTTTAGTTTGCTTTCTATGATTTTGACGGCCCGCATCGGAAAATGCCGGCGCGGATAATGGACGCAGCGCTATGTAAAATCATAGAAAGCAAACTAAAATCCGTTGCGTGCCGTGCGTGCGGCGCGTCCGGCGCCTGCCAATGGACACGTACCTTTATGGGCCATGACCTATTGCTATTTTTCCAAATTTGTTTGTTTGCTTTTTAATGGCTAATTGTAGATGCTAATGCTTTTAAGTATCAAGTGTCACAGTTCGATTATGGCCTCTGACTTGTGTTCTACTACTGTCTGACTAAGCGGTCACCTATCTGTGGTCAGCGTCATTGACGGGCCCGTTGGTCTAGTGGTTAGATAGCCTATTCCCAGTAGTTCTACATTTTGTTCTACAACCCTGGTTGCTACCCAATGGGTCGTGGCTTCGATTCCTACCAAGTGTCTGGGTGTCATTTATCTATGTTTGTATTTACAAAAAATAAATATAAGAATTAGTATCAGTTGTCTGGTTTCCATAGTACAGGCTCTGCCTAGTTTGGGATCGGATGACCGTGTGTGGATTGTCCCACGATAATATAATATAATAATAATAATATATCTATAGACTGATCATTGCTTAACCAATGATTACAACTGGCTATGAATGCCGTAACACATTTAAAGTGATCTTATAATTAATAAACTTCTTTAAAGCAAAATGCCGTTTAATACACGAAACATAGAAATCGGACTATGTTATCGATACTCGATATACATTAATTAGAATTAACGCCTCAGAGTACAGCGGTTAAACCTTTAATTCATAGGCAGTATTATAATAAACCAATTTTTTTAGCAGGTGAAAATTACCACAAAATGAGCTACGCGGCGGCGGAGAGTGTGGTGCCAAGCAGCACCTGGGCTGCCACCAACCTGTTCTATGTTCTCCTGGTGCCTGTCATGATCCTCTGGTACGCATACTGGAGGATGTCCCGAAGACACATGTACGAACTGGCAGAGAAACTGAATGGCCCACCAGGCTTGCCAATCCTTGGAAACGCGTTGGAGTTCACGGGCGGATCGCACGGTACGTTATATACGAGTATAATGTCATATTAGAATAATATAATATATACTATATAGGTAGTAGATCTCTTGTGCAAGAGATCTTCCAGGTAGATACCACCGCAGTGTAGATGTTTTGCCGTCAAGCAGCAGTATGTAAACATTGCTGTGTTTCGATGTGAAGGGTACTTATAGCTCGGACATACTAACTAATTTCTCGGGTGACGAGCGGCAGTGCAATGGAGGGTCTATTCCCACTTGTCACCACTGGCTTTGTTGGGTACAAAAATCCCAGCTGTTACCAGTACCAACATATGGTACATACTTTCCCAGCTGTTGCCACAGGCTTTGTTGCCACTGGTGGCAAAAGAGAAATAAATATCCCATTTGTAGCCAGTGGGGACCTCAGAGAAAGTACCAAAGGAGTTAGTATCGCGTCGATTCCCCGAACAAATTTTTCGTGGCACTTTTGCGGGGTGCGGGAGGCGAAGTAAACACACACAGATACACTTTCACGCATACCCACACTATAATAAACTCGCAACACATTCAAAAATACACGCACACAAATAAAGAATGACCTGACCATATGACCAAAAATTTGGCAGAGGGGGTTGGCGCATCATGCTCTCTCCAGTGGTATCTCCTCTAAGGTGGGGACGTATGGGACAAATATGTTTTTAACACACTTGCTCGTAAAGTGAGCCTTATTACGTTTAGACCATAAACCTAGCTATAAGACACGCGTGCGTAATAAATTATCCCTACATAGCTAAATTAGTACCTTACTGCAAGTTGTATGCGAGTAAACAGAGCATTCTTAATTTAACCGGTAATACAATTACTTTTTTAAAAAACAACGAAAAGGGTTTGTCCCGCTGAAAATCCATATACATTTTTGGTATAATAAATTGTGTTCATCCTTAATTAAGTCACAACAAACATTTAGTTTTATCTCACCATCATCATCATCAGCCAGAAGACGTCCACTGCTGAACATAGGCCTCCCCCTTAGAACGCCACAATGAACGATAATTGGCTATTTGCATCCACCGGTTACCTGCGACGCGCACAATGTCGTCTGTCCACCTAGTGGGAGGCCTGCCAACGCTGCGTCTTCCGGTTCGTGGTCGCCACTCAAGAACCTTTCTTCCCCAACGGTTCTTCGAGCGATATGGCCTGCCCATTGCCACTTCAACTTGCAGATTCTGAGAGCTATGTCGGTGACCTTGGTTCTTCGGCGAATCTCCACATTTCGGATTCTGTCGCGCAAAGAAACTCCAAGCATAGCTCTCTCCATGACTCGTTGTGTGACTCTGAACTTCTCTAAAATGCCAGCCGTTAGAGACCACGCGTTATTTTTATCTAATTATTCATAATTCATCGTAATTTGAATACGAAATATTAAAATTTTATATCACTTAAAATTATGATTTTGAAGTAGGATGTATGTTCACTCAACTAGAATTGGGCGCGTGAAAAAGAAAACGCACGCGCCATTTCCAATACATAATTTACAAATTTTGTTTTTATCGTATTAAAATAAAGTCGAGTTAGTTAAGATTATTATTACTGGAAGTATGTAGTAGAATAGCATAAAACAGGGGCAGGGGATAGCATAAAACAGGGTGCATGTTGCAAATGTTATAGTGATTTAGAGCTAACATATTGATACCAGAAGTACCAGGAAAGCACAAGATAAAGGAGATCTTGCCTCTTAATTCATACAGAATGAATATGGTTTGGAGTAAATACATTTATACCAATAAAACTAGGGAAGCATATGACACAAAAAGGAGCGTTTTGTCACCATCTGTGGTACCCATCGATATAATATATAAACTAGATAAACATTCACTAACAAAATGACATCTAAAATGTGGTCGCGGGGGTTGAAAACTTATCTGTGCTGGTGGCGGAAACGTGAACTAACATTTCTATTATGTTAATTACGTGTAGTTTCACTGTGTAGTGACCGTTTCATATAGACAGTAGCGACACTCCCATCGGCAAAAATAAATTTTTCAGGATGTGGCTTGTAAAGAAATAGCGACACAAGGGCGCTATTTCTCACTACCATTTTTTGAATCGTGACACCAAATCTAGTTTATATATTATATCGATGGTGGTGCCCTCAAACGGCCTCTCCTCTTGATTCGACAAGTGAAATCTGCTGTTTAACAATGTAAACCAGTCATACTCGATGGGAAAAGACATGAAGCCACCCCTCAAGTCCCCTATGCTTCTCTGGTACTACTGCTATAAACATGTTAGCTCTAACCCTCTAACCCTCTGTTTATGCTATCCTAGTACTTCCAGTAATAAATCGTTGATTTTATTACTCATACCACATCCTCAGTATACCCTAGACTAGATAGAAGTAGATAATTTTTGTTTTTTTTTTTTAATATATAAAATTCTGTTCACGCGCAATAGAAACAATTCGACTATGGTATACGTGAAAGTTTACAAGATGAACAAAAATAAACAAAAAATATAAAAAAAAAAAAAAACTAAATAATTCATCTCTCTCACTTTAAACTCAGTGGTACTACTGGGGTACCACGGTTAAGAAAAAATATTTGTTGTAAAGATTCTCACTGCGCCACGGAGGCTACTAAATTCATTAGATAAAATAATATCATTGTGCATTATGTTATTGTCACTGTGATGTAACTATATAATAGTACATTAATCTAAACTAACCCGACTTTATTTAATTTTTTATAGTAGTGGTGACGTTTGTAAATATATGTGTCCCATACGTCCCCACTGGCCAAAAATGGGATATTTATTTCCCATTTGTCACCAGTGGCAACAAAGCCAGTGGCGACAGCTGGGAAAGTATGTGTCATTTGTCGCCATTGGGATTTTTTTCTAATTTAGACCAATGGAATAGACCCCAATAGAGCTGTCTATAGGCAGGCGTGTCAATTGCAGTCAGACGATCGTCTTGCCCCCAGTCTGTCTCGTCCCCAGTTCATTAAAAACAACTACTGTCCTCCTCGACATGAGTGATTAAGAGGACTAGGAAATAATGCACCACGCAGATCAGATCATTTTGAATTATTTCGGGAATATGTCTCACTGTTAGTAAATAGATTTCGATTAGTAAATTTATCACCCACAGTTCACACAACGTGGAAATCACTTCGGTACTGCCAAAGCTGGGGTGGGGTTAATCCCTTCGCAACTAGACTACTATTGCATCGTCATATGACATTGAATAGCCTAGTACAATCAAATTTGTATTGTTTAGGTTTCTTTTTAATGTTTTTGTTTTTAAATTCCTATTCTCAAACTTCAGTAACTATTTACTTGTCGAATGAACATTATTCCTAGCTTAATATTCACAAATAACGCTTAGCGACCCTTCGCCGAATACTGAAGTATTGAATGCGGCACTGTGATTGGTTAAAACTTGGACTTGAGCCAATCACAGCGCCGCATTCAATACTTTAGTATTCGAACCCTCGAGTGGGTGTACCTATGAACATTCCTGTTCAAGATTTATATAACCGGCACCTACTAGATTTGTTTTTTAATCACACTTGTCTTCTGTTCTTCTTCAGCTCCAATCTGGTCCATTACTGGACTCTTCAATGTCCGTCCATAAAATCCGTCTCTCGCCTTGGTCATCAATAATCTCATTAAAAAATAAAATAATTACTACATTAGGTGATGATTGCGTTAGAGAATACATTTTAAAAAGACTTATAAATTAAATATGCGCACTGATCGGCTTTTCATACGTTAAAAGAACTTAAGACCGTATCTTGAAATCCACTAATGCTACAATTTCTGAAAGAATCATTGCAACATCTTTTTTAAATATTATTACATTCAACAGATATCTTCAAGAACATCATTGAGAAAAGTGTTCTCTTCGACGACGAATCTGTCGTCAAGCTGTGGATTGGGCCACGACTCTTGGTGTTTTTGTACGATCCTCGTGACGTCGAGCTGATATTAAGCAGCCACGTTCATATTGACAAAGCAGAGGAGTACAGACTTTTCAAACCCTGGCTTGGAGATGGTCTTCTCATCAGCACTGGTAAGCATATTGTGGCAAATCAGTCACAACGTAAAATTGTAGGTAAAATAACGGCATTATTGATGCATGATAATTTTGTTTTTAATTTGTTTTCGCATCTGTACTGATTGACAAAAAAGAAATACAAAAAACCCATGATAAATTGCATAAATTACTTTGCTAAACAAAATTTAAAAAAAAGCGAATATGTTCTTTATGTAGAGGTTAAAAATAACTCGGCATACTAGAAGCCTCACACAATATTGTTCTATTCCATTCTGTTCATAGAATAATCTAAATAATTATTTAGTGCCCTTCACAACTAAATTATTAAAACCATATTACCATATAAATGTAGATTTCCGTATTAATTATTCAGTAGTCTGCTTTTTATTATTTCTTTTATGGACATCAAAGCGTGGAAAATAACCAAAGAACCACAACCATGAAACGGAATAGGTACTTAATATGGCTATCACTACATATTATTATACTTACCTATCTTATTTTATTAACCGCCTCACCTTGCGTATGAAATTGAATCATCATTTAGTCACCTGATGTAGATTTTTTCTTTTTTCAATATAGAATCATAAAAAATTATAATAATTAACATTATATTATTGTAGTTAAGTGTTTACTGTAGCAGAACTTGGTCTATGCTTTGATAAACACTAATTGCTCCACACACTACCGCGCGCGAGTCACTATAACCCTGTTTTTCTTTACAAGATCAGAAATTGAACTATAAATGTCTGAACGCAGGCACGATGGCTGACCGGTGGCCAGCCAAATAGGGCCAGTAGGGTCGAATACGACATATTCAACCTTACCTATTGTCTTTGGCTGCTTATAGTGACTCGCGCGCAACAGTGAGTGGATCAATTAGTGTGTGCAACAACTGTTGTCTAGATGACATACGTTTTGCTTGCGCAGCGATTTCTCTAACAGTGTTCTTGCTGCTGTTCTTCTAACAAACAGTGTGCTTTACCATGACTGCAATACTAGCACATTAGCTTAGGTACCTATATCAAATATCGTTGCCTCTGTGGCGCAGCGAAAATTTAATCGCTTTATAGAAAAGTCGATCTAAGGATCAAGACTTGCGATCTCCGGAGTTGATGTTATTTGAAGTTCTTTGGATTTAGAATGACATTTTTGCTCCTATGCCCTTTGTGTAGCTGTTCCTTTCTATTGATAATTAAATGTATTATAATTATATTCGTAGGACAAAAGTGGAGGTCTCACCGCAAGCTAATCGCGCCCACTTTCCACTTAAACGTTCTGAAGAGTTTCATTGACCTGTTCAATGCCAACTCCAGGGCTGTAGTTCAGAAGCTGAAAAAGGAGGCGGGAGAGTTCGACTGCCACGACTATATGAGTGAATGCACCGTTGAAATCTTGCTTGGTAAGTGAAAACGCTATGTTTACTGTAAGTTAGCCTAGTAAGAAAGAAAGAAATAAAAAATATTCTGGCACAACACAAGACATTATGTAAATAGGAGATGTAACAAAAAATGCAAGAATCGTGAGGAATTGAGAAACTTTACGACTCGATACAAACATCATTGTACTCGTGCTTTAATTTTTTACGCAAATACTCTACTTTAAAATATAACTAGTTTTACGGATTATATCACGGTTTATTTTAGATATTTACTATCTCGGCTTTTCGAATACTTCCATAGTCAAGGTCCTTCTAATTATACGGGTGAGCACCCACAGGTCTTATCATTGTTAGTCCAATCCACGCTGAAAGTGCTTGCAATAATAATATCTGGACGCTTTGTAGTGTAGTGTGTTAGTTAGTGTATTTTAACATAGCACCTCTGAAAATGACGGCCAGTACCAAACTGCGTGATGTCAAAAATTATACCTATGTATTCATAATGCTGCAATAGTTAAATTACATAGAGCCATATTACAATTAATTGTAATCATAATTTTTCCTATTTAGCTGAGAAAAGTGCATTACTGAAACAATTATTCTAAAATTAATATTTCCTTGGAGAATGTTTTGTGAGCATGAAAACTTGTAGGTATTTTTATTTTATTAACCGACTTCAAAAAAGGAGGAGGTTCTCAATTCGTCTGTATATATATATATATATATGTATATATATATATATATATATTCCTCCTTCAAAAAAGGAGGAGGTTCTCAATTCGTCTGTATATATATATATATGTATATATATATATATATATATTCCTCCTTTTTTGAAGTCGGTTAATAAAATAAAAATACCTACAAGTTTTCATGCTCACAAAACATATATATATATATATATATTATATTATTGAAGTTGGTGCCAATTATACACAGCAGGTACGCTAAAACCAACTTCAGTAATATTTAAATTATTTTATACTTTTCAGTGATATTGAAGTCGGTTCAATTTTTTTTTAAACAGATTTTATTTATTAAACAAGTCACACAATGAAAAGTAAATACAATACAGAGTCAGTCGGATACATCGAACATTGTTGACTTACTTACTAAAGGTTGCCCTGGCATGCATCATACCTCACGAAAACAAAGCGTTGAAGATACTATAGAGAATTGTAAAAAAAATCGTAGGTACCTATCGTCTTATTACGAAGCAACGTCACAATCCGTTACACACGTCACTGAGCATTTTCGAGGAAATGTTGAGATCTTTTCAACTTTAAATTTGCAGTAGGTATATTATATATTTTGTTTTAAGCCTCTTTAAGCAAGCCAAACATCTTTGATGCCCTAAAAATAAAAATTGTGCAAGTTCCTCATTCTCACAGGTCCAGTAGGTAGTACTTGCAGTGGTAGTACTTGTAGTGATAGTGAATGGTGTCTTGTTCCTACGTTGAGTAGATGACGTAGGCTACGTCATCAGCTCTATCTATAGGTTCGCTGGCGGCAGAGGAAACTTAGTTTGTCACTTTTGCAGCCGCCAGCATTGCGATGCTTCTATCAAAGACACTTATACCTTGTGTCTGTTTTAAAAAAAGTTACTGAGTTTCCGTCTACGAATGCATCCATCCTTTACATCATGCAGTATCAAGGTCAAATACTAGCATAAATTGTGTTAAAAAAAAAACAAATTACTAAAAGTAAAATTAATAACGTAATGGACTGAACGATAAACATGTGTAATTAATTATAAATAGATTTGGTATTTAAACTCAGAAATATTTGATTGGATTTGGCAAAAACAGTTCTGTGATTTTATCTGCAACACGAAAAAAAACTCGCAATAGCACAGAAGATTTTTCCTAATTATATTTTTAAGTAATTATATTTTTTATAAAATAAACTAAACTTCTTCTAGTTATTGCGACGTAACCAGCCAAAATCGCCATTTTATAATATACCGAACATTATATGGTATCTGCCCATTACCCCGTCTCATACCATGACCGTGTGATTTTAGCAGCCAAAAATAGTCCACCACTAGACAAAGGCCTCCCCCATAGAACGAAGGAGGTGCCCTAATCCTCACGCAGACAGTTAACGTATCAACAAGATATCATGCCCGTATACCACGCGTTTAGTGACCGTATAGTCTGGTTGCCCAAGCTGTTGGCTGTACTGATTGTATACATATATTATATAGTTGAGACATAGCCGCTGCGCCACGCCGGCCGGCGCGTAGCGGGGGGTTAACCTCATTTATCATGCACAAGACGTACTTGTAAAATTCTGACGGGCTGAGCATAGAACGCTATGGGGTTGGCTGGTGGCGGAATGGTCAACTGTTTGTGGTTTAGCGGCATTAGCGATAGTGTGTCCTGCCGTTCGAAACATAAAGCAAAGGAGAAAAGAAGAAAACAAATTACGAAATTTTGTTGTGAAACTCAATAGTGTAAACTTCACTAATGACCCGGATGCGATATAGACTATCGAAAAAATTAAAAAGGTATCTGCATAGTGCTGCGCTTAAAACGGGAGTATGTTTTAATCGGCAATACTTGTTTTCAATGTCTCTTGCTCTGTGATTTGAATAGTAATACATTAAATGTAAAGATACCGATTGCTACCTACGTAAATATATTGTACTCTCCATTTTAATGTGGAATTAAATCAGCCGCTCTGTTTAGATGCAACTTTGCCAGGCGACTTTTTATCATTCAAAATAGGGTAAACTATTCTGATAAACTTCGTTGCTGGAACTTACTTGCAAACTAAAGTCAATTTTTTTAGATACGTGTTCTAATACAGAAGCATGTAACATATGTTATTCCGTATGAAATAGTCCTAGGTTTAGGCCTTGGTAAATATTTTAGGTCGCGAAAAATGAAATTATAGCCTTTTAGCCGAATTATGTCGATATGATTTTTTTTACTATATAAACTGGTGCTTGACTGCAGTTCCACTTGATGGAAAGCGACGATGCAATCGCAGATGGTAAATTGCACTGCCTTGAAGACATCCAAATATTCCAGATATTATATTATTATAATCGAACGACCGATGCAGGCAAATTATTCCAGTCCTTAGCTGTACCCACGTATTATAAATGACATAACAAATTGCATAATCTTGACTGAACAGAAGTTCATAACGTAAAGAGATCTCGATGATTGAGTAATTTTTATACTGAAAATTGAAAAACCTAAAGTTTTCATATCGACACGCAAAGAAGTAGGCGTCTGGAATGGCAACTGTGTACATGTAATTACCAAGGCTTGCCTTGTTTTACATAGCCGAAGCCGGTAATATTTAAGCGATGCACCTCAGACTACTACATCGGGAATTAGGCAAAAATCGAACTGCAAACGAAATGGACAATTTAGTATTCCTTCCAATTTTTACTGCTATTATTTGAAAGCCTGTGTCACTCTCATAAGACAAAACCTTGTCCATCAAAATCCATCAAGCCTACAGAACTACAGAGCGTAACAATGAAATAGACTTACATACATAAACTTACACAACATTATCTTAATTCCTGGGGCACTTAAAACGCGAGAATGGAAAAAATCACACTGCATTAAGTATATCAAAAGTGGAAATTATCTTAAATTTCAAGGCGGTGCACAAAAAAATGCAGGGCAACGAGTGATTTGTATGCTATGTCACGTTCGTAGCCACGTTGGTGACAACACGTCGGCCCTCACATGGACGTTAGATCGTGTTCTTGAGCAAATGCTCCGAGAACCTATTAAACTGTTTGCGAAATCCGCAACAACCAAGATTGCCTACATTAATCCGTACAGTCATGATTATAGAATACTTATTATATAACACTGTGGCTACGTGTCAATATTGCAATTGCACCGACCAGCTATTGCATGTTGCAAGAACAAAATTATGTGGTTTCTAGTAATCCGAGCTATAGCTGTTACGAGATTTCAAACAACGTCAAATATGTAATAGATATACTTAATCAGCAGTAATGATCAAATAGCGTGTTATAATAATATACACTTTAGTCTCGACTATGTAGGAAGTTGCGATAGCAAGATCACTATGGACTGCATCCGCGATGTTTATGGTAGCAATTAAGTTGTTTACATAAAACAATTTTCCTTGTCTTTATTCTCACAAAGTGTTCACATCGTATATAATTCACAGCTTAGTTTTCCTTACATAATCGGCGATGTCCTAAAATATAGATTAGGTAGGTGTGGTGTTGAATACGCAATGCAGTGAAGCAAGATCACTTCCGTAAACAAATATATTTGTTTTAGTCTTCGATGATGAATGACATAGCATATTATGTAGGTCACAGAACATGTTATACTTAAGAAGGTAACAGATATTTAACACACAAGGATTCCTCCTCCTCCTCGCGTCGATACCTCAATGCTGAGGGTCGTGACCTGTTGTTACGAATGCAGATAATAGTTTGCTTCGGATGACGATTTTCCACTTATCAGGATCCGAGGCATCATGGAACGCTACGTGCACTGGGGTTTCGAGAGTGGCGCGGATCTGGTCAGACCAACGTGTCGGCGAACGTCCCCGTGGCATTTTTCCTTCGATACAAGGATTACATGTCCCATATTATTGTTTTTTTACATAATATCCAAACATGCCTCTCGGATTAAAATTTGTAACCTGTGGGATGTTTGAGCGAAAAGGCAAGGAGAATGTTGTGTGATTGTATTATGAAAGGTACTTTGTGCCTCCTTGATACTGACTCGTGCATCGTCACGTAGTTACAACTGGTGCTATGTTTGGAGACCCCCCACGTGCTCACGTGCTAATGGCCAATATTCACCATTACTGGGGCTCAATCACATAAGGGCATCTATTGGTATCCTTGTTGCGCAATTATATTTAGCTCTGTGGAGGTCGAGAAACTCTTACTGTAAAGTTCACTGGCCAATGAAACCTTCCTATATACACGTAGATATTTAACAGGCATTGTTTATTTTTTCCTTAGAAACCGCTATGGGTGTAAGCAAAACCACACAAGATCAGAGCGGGTTTGAATACGCTATGGCCGTGATGAAGATGTGTGACATCCTCCATCTAAGACATACCAAGATTTGGCTCAGGCCTGAAATGCTCTTCAAACTCACTGACTACGCCAGGAAACAAACTAAACTCCTTGACGTAATCCACGGATTGACCAAGAAGGTAAAACACTTAATAAATGCATTGAGATAACTTGTTACCCTAACCTATATGCATTAGCAATTCATTAATTAATTATCATTTTAATTCAATCATTCATTTCAAGGCAATGGAATAATCTAATATTATATTGGAAAGATTGTGCAAGATGCATTTTACAAATAAATGCTGTTAAATATTAATGATTTTTGATCAGTCTTTATTTGTAAATTATATATTTTTAAAGGTTATCAGGAGGAAGAAGGAAGAATTCCATTCAGGAAAGAAACCTAGTGCTTTGAATGAAACAAATGATGAAGCTGTTTCTGGCAAGACTACGTCTGTTGAAGGACTCTCATTCGGTCAGTCTGCAGGACTCAAGGACGATTTGGACGTTGACGATGTTGATGTAGGACAGAAGAAACGTCTCGCTTTCCTTGACCTGCTTCTTGAAAGCTCCCAAAGCGGCGTCAACATTTCCGACGAGGAAATCAAGGAACAAGTCGACACCATTATGTTTGAGGTGAATAACAACATTTTAGATATCTAAATTAGATCATAAAATAATCTGTTGCATACGGAATTACTTATTAAATATAATATATCTTTAGGGGCACGACACAACTGCCGCTGGTAGCAGTTTCTTCCTGTCGCTAATGGGCATTCATCAGGATATTCAAGACAAAGTTATCGAAGAACTCGACAGAATCTTCGGGGACTCAGACCGTCCAGCCACCTTCCAGGATACGCTTGAAATGAAATACTTAGAGAGGTGTCTTATGGAAACTCTCCGTATGTACCCGCCAGTACCAATCATTGCTCGTCGCCTCAACCAGGATATTACTCTACGTAAGTACTCTACACAGATAAAGATTTTCTACCTTTAAGTTACTTTAAACCAAGTTGTTAATTTCAATTATTATCCACAGCATCTAGTGGCAAGAAGGTGCCAGCGGGTACCACTGTGGTTGTGGCTACGTTTAAACTCCACCGCCGCCCCGATGTGTACCCCAACCCAGACCAATTTGACCCTGACAACTTCCTCCCTGAGCGTTCAGCTAACCGTCACTATTACGCCTTCGTGCCCTTCTCGGCTGGACCCAGGAGTTGCGTTGGTGAGTTGGCCATCCATTAAATATGTTTTATTTGTGATCTATGTATTCTAGAATATTTCAAAATAATGCAGTACCACCGCAGTGTCAGATATTCTGCCGCCAAGCAGCAGTGTGTAGATATTGCTGTGTTCCGGTATGAAGGGCATTGTTGCTGGTAAAATTACCGGTCACAGGAGACTTAATAACTAATGTCTCGAGTGACGAACGGCAGTGCAATGCAGTTGTCTATAGGCAGGCTTCTCGCTTACCATCAGGCGAACGAACTGTCTCGTCACTAAGATGTGTAAAAAAGTGCTAACAAATGCTACTGCACACTATTTTCAGGACAAAAAATGTTAGGAGGACGTTAATTTAGGAGCAGTAACAGCTCAGTAACAGGAAAGGACAGTGACAGGAGCAGTAATTCTAGGAGCAGTAACAGCTCAGTGGGCAAGCGCTTGCCTTGGAAACAAGGTGCGCAGGTTCGAACCCCGGCTCGCACCACTGATTTCTTTCATTAATCATGTGCGAATCGTCTTTGTGAGATTGTTACTAGCTTTGGGTGAAGGAAAACATCGTAAGAAAACCTACATGTCTGAGAAAGCCTAATGACGTGTGAAGTCCGCCAACCCGCACTTGGCCAGCGTGGTGGACTATGGCCTAAGCCCCTTCATCTCGAGGGGAGGCCCGTGCCCAACTATGGGACAAAACAAGGGCTGGTATTATTTAATTTAGACTGAGTAATGATCATTTTTTTTCCTTTTGTAGGTCGTAAATACGCCATGTTGAAGCTGAAGATAATTCTGTCTACAATACTTAGGAATTTCCGGGTTCTATCAGACCTGAAGGAGGAAGACTTTAAATTGCAGGCTGATATCATATTGAAGCGCGCAGAAGGATTTAAAGTCCGCCTTCAACCACGCAAAAGAACAGCCAAAGCTTGATAACACGCTTTATATTTAATTTATTCATAATGTTTATGTAAATACATACACATAACTATTGCAGTTCTACAACATGCGATGTTAGCACTGAATAATATAATTTTTGTATACTATTAGTTGTCAAGGATGATGTTTATGGTGGCAGAACTTTTTGTACACGGGAAAATACATAACAATATGTATGGTGCAAGAGTTTGCATATTTTGCTCAATCACATTGAAATGGTTAAGATTTTTTTGTAAATAGGTATTTAATTTATATCATTTGTACATCGTACAACGAGAGTAATAAATACTATATTAATAAAATATTCGATATTTTATTTCTACTTTTTATCGGCAGCTCTACATACAAGTTTCACAAAATAATATTATACCAGTAAAGTCATAAAAATCTTACATATATTATCTTAATCGGTGCTCTGGTAACTACTGCGCAGTCTTCGTATATCATCAACAGTGTCAGTTCTTCCCAATGTTGATAGAGTTACAGATAAACCCAGAATTTTTTTTGATGATTTTTCTTGCAGTTGAATCCTAAAAAGCGAAAAATAAATAATAAAAACTTAAAAGGATTGCAATATTTTAATACCGATATTGTATGATGGCCCGTAGGGTGTCCGGGTAGGAATAGCACCCTCCCATCTCCTCCCGTTGAACGTACGTAAGAGGCGACTAAGGGAACACAAGAAGACGGGCAGCAGAGCAGCGTCTTTCTATTGGATTACCTACCATCTATTCTGCGATCCCCAAGTAGCTTGCTAAGCGTGAGGATTATGGCGACGACTTTCGGCTACTGATGATGATGACGGACGGTATGATAATATTCGAGTGATAATATTTTAAAGTTTCATGTAGTGTTCCCTTTTTAGTATAAGTCTCTATAGCGCTGCCTCCGTGGCGTGGGAAACAGATTGCTTTGCAAACATGACAACAAAGGCCTGTTGGTCTAGTGGTTAGACACCCTGGCTGCTACCCAATAGGTCGGTTTCGATTCCTATCATGTGTCTGGGTGTTATTTATCTATTTACGTATGTATTTACAAAAAAAATACAGTATTACAGTATCTATTGTCTGGTTTCCATATTACAGACTCTGCCTAGTTTGGGATTAGATGACCGTGTGTGGATTGTCCCAGAATATTAAATTAAACCGGAGGTCGCGTTTTCAAAGCCCGCGAGACAGCTCACATTTTTTTTGTAGTTGTTCCTTACAGACTTTCACCAGATTGTTCGGAAAGTAAACTGATACATGCGTCGGATGGGCATGTAAAAAGTCTGTCATGCGCCTGACCTTTCCGTCGTGTTGGTCTTCCGTTTCACTGAATTGTACGAGTTAAGGGAGAGAGAGTGCACCTTCTATCTACGCAAGCACTTGAGCACTATAATGTGTCCCGCGAAGATGGCTTATCGTAAAAATGTTGGCCGCTGTAGTCATATCGACCAGGAGATTTACAAGTTGCATCAATTAGAGGACTCACTACGTACTATCTAGACCTGTCGATCCCTTACTATAAGTTAAAATAGTTACCATCGATAGCTATAATGACATATTTCCGTTACAATAATAACATATTAGCAGACTACTATTGGTTGTTCAAATGACAGACTGTCAGGGTTTTACTTATCGACCATTTCGGAGATTTATCGCGGGATATCGATGACTTGATCGATGATTTTTACTTATAGTTAGGGATCGATAGGATATTGGGAGCGGCAGTAAATCGCCGATTGCGGGTACCAGAGATATGCGCGGTGTGCGAGGTTCAGACATATTGATTAAGTTCTAAGTCCCGCACATTGAAGCTTCATTCAAAGCTACTAAATGTCTGATCGTGGGTGCTTAAAGTATTCTGCGCTTGCTACATGAGCTTATACAGATTAACTTTTTTTGTAAGGCGTAAGTTATGCATACTTATAGATTGCTGAAAACAAAAGATGCGTCTTTTTTTTGGTTTTACCCACTTTGGTACAAAATTATCAAAATAACTTGAAAGTACCCACAACAAGTGCAACGATCATGGTCATAGACGTTCGCTGCTTGCCGAGGTCTACTGCCCTATCACTGCCGTGTGCATGGTGATTAAATTTTCCCTAATTTTTTGGTGAATAATTTAAATAAATGCAAAAAAAAAGAAAAAAAATATGATTTATTAACGATAATATGATATATCAACGATACTGATTACGTGATAAAAATATACACACTGCATAAAAAAATAACCTATATATGAAATTGAACTCCCTTTTAAAGGATTCACTTACCGCATGACATCTAACGGGGTTCGATTGTGGACCGGGCAGAGGCATGGCAGATAATCATGGTGGCGTTTCTTTACCCACCAACCAGAATGCGACAGCTTCCACTCCACGGTCTTCATTTTGGCTATAGCACACGTACCAGCCTCTCGTATAAGATGGAAGTAGCTAGCCATCAGTTCTTGGCCTAAATAGTTTATTACACATACAGGGTTATACTGGTAATTCATATACCTACATAATAATTCTATACAACGTGTTACAAAATACCCCCTAAAAACATACATAAAAAATATTATTATTTTCACTTAGGTATGTGCAAACCCTATTTCAGTAAAATTAAAAAGTAAACTACGCAGCATGTCTACATTTCTACCTAATTCGCGGAACGACAAATAATTTAAAAGACCTAACCTTACTAGGGCTGACAAAATTTTTGGCTTATAAATATATATTTTTACGGGGTATTTTGTAACACGTTGTATACGTCAACTACTACAAGTTACTAATTGCAACTTAGAGCAGCCTGAGGTAGCTCAAGACTCTAAAATGGTTTTAGATTCCAACTAAACGGTTTATGAGCAATTACCGGTCATCATCATCAGCATAGAGTAGACGAACGTCCACTGCTGAACAGTGGCAGGTAATCCAATACGCTACTGCCCGTCTTCTTGTTGTCGCTTATTCTCCTCTTAAGACAAGAGGTGTGTTGGTGCTATTCTTACGAGGACACCCCACGGGCAAATTACCGGTCACCCAGTAAAGGTACGCGTCCATTGGCCGGCGCCGGACGCACCGCACGCACGGCACGCAACGGATTTTAGTTTGCTTTCTATGATTTTGACGGCCCGCATCGGAAAATGCCGGCGCGGATAATGGACGCAGCGCTATGTAAAATGCAAACTAAAATCCGTTGCGTGCCGTGCGTGCGATGCGTCCGGCGCGTGCCAATGGACGCGCACCTTAAAGACACATTAATATATTTACCTCCTGATATAGCTGTCATCAATCGAGATTGCTCAGCTTCCTCCTCAAAAGACTCGTTTTGTTCACTTACGTATATTGCACCCATTTCTACCCCACCTTTAGTTTCTATAGCAAGTTTTGATTCTGTAGTAATATTGACAAACGACTGCTGAAACTAAGTTGAAATAGGATCAACTGGTATAATGGTATTGTTCGCAAAAAACAAATTGCAAAAAGAGAGCAGTTAAATAGATGATAAACGCTAGAGTTAATACAAATTATTATTCTTGGTTTGGCGCTGCTGACCTAAATGGTAATTTATTTACTACAATAATTTTTAATCATTTCTTATATTTGACCTTTCTTATATTTTATGTGACCATGAATGCTTTAAAGTATTCGAAACGTCGGCTGATTAAAATCAAAAATAAACCGCGATTTAATCCGTAAAATTAGTTTATTTCAATGTTTATATTCGCGTAAATATCAGAAATCATTATCTTATATTTTTTACTTTCCGTCGTCAATAATTACTAATCATCAAAATCAATACATATTTTTAGGCATTCATGAACATTTTCGTAGTAAACATTATCCAAAATATGGATATAGATAGACTAACTGATATACCGAAATCATATAATGATTTGGTAAAATAAAAACCTTCATCAAAGACCATCGCGCGAGATATCAATTATAAGTAGGTACTTCAAAGTGCTTCCGTGCTCTCACAATCCGACGGAACGGAAGACCGACACGAAAAAGGAGAGACTAGGTGCAGGACCGACTTTTTACATTATTTTTGACCGGTGGTCAACCTTCACTCCTGTGTCATACCATTAATAATACCAGCCCTTGTTAATGTCCCACTGCTGGGCACGGGCCTCCCTTCAAGATGAAGGGGCTTAGGCCATAGTCAACCACGCTGGCCAAGTGCGCGTTGGCGGACTTCACACGTCATTCGAAAGCTAGTTAGGCTTTCTCAGACATGCAGGTTTCCTCACGATGTTTTCCTTCACCGAAAGCTAATAACAATCGCACAAAGACGATTCGCACATGATTAATTAAAGAAATCAGAGGTGCGAGCTGGGGTTCGAACCTGCGCACCTTGTTTCCAAGGCAAGCGCTCGCCCACTGAGCTGTTACAGCTTTTCATACCATTATTGTTCCGAATTTGAATTTGCTCTTGTAAACAAAAACAGGGTATTTATACATAACGTACGGGCCAAAAAAAATTACATCCTTATTTAAAGTCGATTAAAAAACTAGATACGTACTCCTTGGAATTTGAATCCAATGAAGCAAGCGAAAGCCTCCGCCAGATGTGGAGTGCCCAGGTCGGGACGCTCTCGCCTCAAATGCAACTCGCCCAAAAGGTGCAGAGCTTGACCCAGCTGCCTTCTTAAGTTATGCTCCATGGCCGTAGCTCCCATTTCAGTCAAAAGCTTGGCAGCGGTTTCGTGTTCTCCTAGGCTATATGAAAATAGATTGTTGTTACGTTATATTTGTGGCATAATACCAAAATGGACACTTTATACGCAAAGTCAAGGGATTCCAGTTTCAAATTCTCAATTAGGTAATGTTAAGGTTGGCAATGTGCCAGGCAACTTGGTGAACTGTTACATTTTCTCGGCATCCAATTGCCGCTATTTATTTTACATGATGTTATATCAACAATTTGCAAGGTTAGATTTGTAGATAATACGACAAAAATAAGTTATCGACTTCATACGAAAGCAAACGTAAATGGCAGTGGCTTTAAAAGATCTCCGTCTGAATCAATAGTAACAATTGCAAGAAACAGCATGAAATGCAGACATTTTGTATGTATTTGTCTTAGACTATAGAATACATTTCTTTTATATGATCTAAAAGAATACATTTGTATATTGACACATGATCTCGCGCCATTTTTTTTAAAACCTGTAATCGAGTTTGAAAGTTTAAAAAAAATATAACATTCGAAATTCAAATATTTATGAGCGGCCAGGAGCACATAACTTTCAATGGTCCCATGTATCTATTGCCTTTGCAGCAGAATATCCTTAAAATACTCAGAGTAATTATAATGGAGCTAGTGTCACGTCGATTCCCCGAACAAATTTTTCGTGGCACTTTTGCGGGGTGCGGGAGGCGAAGTAAACACACACAGATACAATTTCACGCATACTCTTGCAAATGTCTAATGCAAACTCTTCATGTTTCTATGAACCCACACTATAATAAACTCGCAACACATTCAAAAAGATACGCACACAAATAAAAAATGACCTGAACATATGAACAAAAATTTGGCAGAGGGGTTAGCGCATCATGCTCTCTCCAGTGGTATCTCCTCTAAGTTAGAATATGAATCAGTACAAGTACTATAGAATGCTTAGTTCAAGTAAGAACATGTAGCCACGAGTAAGAATATTCAAATACATAAATATCAGGTACACGACAATAGGTACTATACTGTCAGCTGTATCTATCGACATATGCGCTTGTGACAGATCAAACCCATCACTACTTATCACTTACATATCAATATAACTCTTATAATAACTTTAAATAGTTCAATTCAGATACCTCTTAGAGGAAAATCTGCGTACGCTTTGTTTAAGGGGACCATAGACAAACGCGTACTCTATTCTTATTAAATAAACTCTATGAGAATATCTTACTACTACCAGCCTTTCTAAATGGTCCCTTGCCCAATAAACCATGTCAACGTTTTATCCTTTTTTACTACACTACTAAGACGAATCTAATGTAAGTAGTACACTCATATCATTTTAAAAACCATTAAGCCATTTAAGCTACAAGTTATGCTAAATAAATAGTCGTACATACATACTACAGAAGAACAAAACACTCCTGCGGCAGTCATCAAAAATAGAATTACAATGTGGTTTAGAAAATTGCGAACAACTAAAAGGTGAACGTCCTGGTAATGATTCACCTTATAAATATACTTACATTGAAAAATCCATAAACAACCTTACGACTAATTTGTTTATGCTCATGACTTTTTCATATAGATCAAGGTATCGTTGGTTTCGTCGCGCGCTGCCTACTCTCGCACTTTGGTAACTTTTTAGTATTTTAATGTAATCGGTAGCACAAAGCCAACTTTTTAAAACCACCATACATTAGATCGTACTATGCCTACAATCGCATATAGACAACTTTTTTCCTAACACAATATTCTAATCGCAACATGCCTACTATTATTATCGGCAGTACATTAGATATGTATGTAGCCTACAAATTGTACAGTCACCACAAAATTTGTTATATTATGGATCTGTGACTGTTTAGTAAACTTTGGAAAAACAGCTTTAGACTGTTTAATAAACTTTGGAAAAACCTCTATTTAACTTTTACAAACATCTAAACAGATGGGCCAAAGTTATTACGTAATGGATGCCGAAGGGTGGACGTCGTCGCCAGGGGAGGACACGTTGACGTGATGAGATGCATTCACGAAGGATTGATCTGACCTGGCCCACGATAAGGACGTAGTTGGTTATAGGGCGAGATCTTGGCCTTATCGTTTAAACATTTTTGATTATTTAAGTTTTAAAGATCCGTAATTTGTACGTATCTGCCCATAAAATCGGAAATAATTTTACCGACGCTTCCGTTGGTGCATGACATATAACGTTTTCGTGTTATGAAATTAAAACCAAAAGTTTTACAACTTCCGATACCACTTAAAGCAACCAACTCCAAATTAAGTTTGTCACAATGTTATAAATCAATACAAAAAACAAATACAATAAATAAATATGAGAAAAATATAATTTATTTGTTACAATACATGGAATAACCATGGCGGCATTTTTTTCGAAATATTATTTTTAACGTAACTGTACTAAAATAGGCATTACGCGATCGATAGATTTGAATTTCTAAAAATTTGGCGAATTGCGATGTAATTGTGGCAAAAATAAAAAAGTAGGCATGGTGCGATCTAATGTATGGTGGTTTTAAAAAGTTGGCATTGTGCTACTGATTACATCAAAATAGTAAAAAGTTACCAAAGTGCGAAAGTAGGCAGCGCGCGACGAAACCGTATCGTTATAAACATTGTAAAAAGATCAAGATTGTCATCATGCGATTGTTAATATAATGGGACTAATCACTAATTCCACCACCCATTCCCACCACTGTGACTCCTGTCAGCCAGGATCTACAGTGGTCACCAGCGAAGACACTGAGGTTTGACCCTCAGCGAGTCCCCGGGAAACGCTAAATTGTCTTGAAACCCGCAACAAATTTAATTAGAAAAGCATATAGGAGGAGTTGGAAAAATAAAAATTCCACTTCCCTCCTTTGCAAAGCGGGAGACAAGTAAAAATCACACAGGTCGATAAAACCTCAGAACAAAAGATTCTTACAGGTGCACCAACTAGAGTTAGTCCACCTGTAAGGCACCACTGAAGTTACTAGATTTAAAGGGACTTAGGGTGTAACACAACGAAATTCAAAACGTGAAACTGATTGATATAGGTTAGTATAATAAAATGGTACACTTTATATCACTATTCATACTATTAAATATATTTTGTAATTTCAATACAGGATATTATGAAGTACTATTAGTTATCATATTTCTTGAGATTTAGTAAGCCAATCTCTGTGGTTACATAAATTATTACCCGACTACGGAACGGAGGGAGGGTTATGATTTTAACAAGAATGTATATATGTATGTATGTTCATATAATCTACTTAACATAATTTGACAAGTAGGGTGTCGTTAGAAGCGTCTTGATTGTCCGCTGGTTATAGGCTATATAATATAACATTATTATAGGCCGACCGTTTAACTCGCGTATCGCCTGCGCGGTAAGAAGGGAGCGGGGGCGGGTAACGCTACACACGGAGTCAATAATCCAAAGATTTATCTCGAGATAGACATTGTTGGTAAAGAATAAAATAATAAGTATCTTTTTTTTAAGTATTTATTTTAAAGTTTTACAAATATTTTATAATAGCTTCATAGGTACAAAATCATAAAACAATAATTAACTCCATTTAAGAAATATTTAACCACAGATAAAAAATTTATAGGACTATTCGTCACTAATATTCATATCGCTTGAATCATCATCACTGTCTGTGTAGCTTGAGGAGTCAGAATCTTGCAAATTAATAATAAATCGGTCCATCTCTTCATCAACGATGCGATCGTGCAGACAATATTCATCTTCAATAGTTTGTACATGTTTATCGCAGTTAACCCATTTTTCTACAGAGAATTCGGCAAATAACTGTTCCAGTGTATTTTTCTTTTTGTCTAAATTAGAATCAATTTCAATTTTTGCGAGCTGTCCTTTGATATCCCCCCAAACCAATTCGATTGGGTTCAGGTCTGGGTGATATGGAGGCAGTCGTAAGACTTCATGACCTGCCGCCTTTAAAATTTCATCTATTTTGTAAATATTATCAGTCGCGTGTTGTTTGATTAAATTCAATAAATCACATTTTCTTAGAGACGTATCAAATTCAACATTGTGTCTTTGCAGCCAGGTTTGCATGGTGGCTTTTGTGGATGTCATTGTAGGCTTTTTGTCCTCTTGTACCGAGTGGTATGCGGCATTATCCATAACAATAACTGAGCTTGGCGGTAAATTTGGCAATAGCTTTTCTTTAGTCCATTTGCTGAAGTTTACAAAATTCATATCGCTATGATAATCTCCGGTTTTGCTTTTGGATTTAAAAATTAAAAGAGCTCCATCGATAAATCCGGCTTGTCCACCAGCATGTACAATAATTAAACGTGGCCCTTTGCCAATATGCGACAGCACCCCTCGTTCTTCATTAGATTGCCAACACGCCGGTACATTTAATGACGAATTGGAGGCGATACGCGAGTTAAACGGTCGGCCTATAGACTGCGATTTTATCCGTCGTCGGGTTTTATTTTTTAAAACTTAATACTTGTTTTCTCCACAGAGGAATCTCAACTGTTATTTAAATAGGTATACTAGTAATAATATATTGTATTCAAATTAATAATAAAGTGGATAGTCTGAATGTGGTGATAAAAAGTGTACCATTATAAATTATACTCCACCTTCCCATCAACCAGTTTCACAGTTTGAATTTCTTTATGTTACATACTAATTATATATTTATTTACCATGCCAAGTCTAAAAGTTCGACAATACAGAGGCGGTAAGAGGTTGTTAACCTCCAGCGAGTGAGTATAGAGTTATAAAAGACAGAATAAACATGATACTAAAACGATAAATATCATCATTGATAATTTATAAAAACGTATCCTTCTGGGCCAGTCGGGCTAAAATAAATAATAATGTGCTAAATTAATATTTAAAAATAACCTTAACACGTTGTATACAAATCATTATGATCATCTTCAGCAGACGTCCACTGCTAAACAAGTCTTCCCTTTAGAACGGTGGAGTTGCCATAGTCTCCACACTTGGCAGACGTGTTGGGGATCGCAGTAGACATAGCGGTAGGTAATCCAATATAAAGCTGCTGCCTGTCTTCTGGATTTGTCTTAGTCATCACGTTCCGTCCCATTTATCATCATTCGTATCATCTCGTCCCGTTGGGTGTTGACCCAAGATATAGTACGTTGAAATTTCACGTGACGTCACGCCTGTATACAATTTTTACTGAGGCGTGACGTCGCTAACCCTCACTCTCGAACTTTTACGCTCTATTGCCAAAGGCAATTTCTATTGATTTGTTAAATATAAAAAATACGTGTACAATATTTTTTAACTTCAAAAAAGGAGGTTCTCAATTCGTCTGTATATATTTTTTTTTCTATGTATGTTCGCGCATAACTCTGGCAATTATGAACCGATTTGAAAAAATCTTTCTTATGTCCATTCTTTAATCCGTTAATTGGGTCCCATAAAAATAAATATTGCTTACGAATAAGTAGTTCCTGAAAAAACAAGAATGGTGACTGCGCAGGATAACTGCAGGAATGCCTATATAGATGACTTTATGTTGCTTTTTACGGACAAAAATGGTCATAACTCTGGCAAATATTTACCAATTTCAATGATTCTTTTTTTATTTGAAAGATTGAACCACTGTAATGAATCTATATGAATTTTATCACAACCGGCTAAGAACTTACTGGAGGACCATAAACGATGTGGGGGAATTTATCTGGTAAAAACCATAAAACTGATGTTCTCCATTACATTACTCTGACAAATATAAACCGATTTCGATGATTCTTTTTTTATTCGAGAGAGTAAACTACTATGATGATTCCATGCAAATTTCATTACGACCGGAATTTTTTTTCTGAAGAAACATGAATTATGTAAAACTATGTATGTATGTGATCATAACCTACCTAGATCATTTTACCGTCTTCGATGGTTCAATCATTATTTATGAAAATATCACTAAAAAGTATAAAATAAAATCCTTAAAAAAAAATTGAATCGACATCAATATCACTGAAAAGTATAAAATAAGTTAAATATTATTGAAGTTGGTGCCAAATATACACAACAGGTACGCTAAAACCAACTTCTATAATATTTAAATTATTTTATACTTTTCAGTGATATTGAAGTCGGTTCAATTTTTTTTTTTAAAGATTTTATTATTGATAATACTGACAGAAAAAGTAGAATTTTTTTTTTACCTAATCATTATCCACATTGTTATTTACTTATTAGTTGTGAGCAATAAAGTACATTATACTGTACTAACCGCTGCATTACAGCTGCAAGGTGCATCCTTGTTTCACACAGCCCCGAAATATTGTTGCTATCTTCATGTATTTTAAATGCCCTCTCGAATGTTTTCTGTGCATTATTCAAATTGTTCATCATCAGTTGACAAATGCCAATTTCAATTATTGCCTCAGCGGTTTTCGATGTTGCATTGGCTGAAAATAATCTGCATTATACTAGACTATAGTAGTTCCGTAGACCACGAACCGGAAGACGCGGCGTTGGCAGGCCTCCCACTAGGTGGACAGACGACATTGTGCGCGTCGCAGGTAACCGGTTGATGCAAATAGGCAATTGTCGTTCATTGTGGCGTTCTAAGGGGGAGGCCTATGTTCAGCAGTGGACGTCTTCCGGCTGATGATGATGATGATAGTAGTTCCACTCCCTGGTTGCTAACCAATAGGTCGTGGGTTGATGGGTTCAATTCCCAGCCAGTATGTGGCTGTTATTTATCTATTGAAGTATAGGTATACATATCTATTTATAAAAAAATATGCAAGAAGTAGTATCAGTGATCTGATTACCATGCAGTGGCGGGCACAGAAAGCAGGCAGAAATATCTTTGAGTTATTTATGCTTTATGTTAATTGTTCGTGTTCCAGCACAAATATCCTTAAATTAATCAACATTATCAACATATCCATTTACATTAAAAAAAATACGTTCATTAATGTCCGAACTAAGATTTTTTAAAATTAAGATTGTTTAGAGAAATCCTAGGGTAGGCAAAGTGTTTTTGTCAGTATGGAGCCGCTGAATTAACTTATTAATGTTTTGAAATGCAAATTAATATGTCTATAGTATTTGCTTGCTTATGGATATTTAAAATGGTATAATAATATACTTAAAATAGGTTAAACAAGCCGAATACATTTTTTTGCCTACCCTCTGTGCACGCCACTGTTACCATGGTACAGGCTTTGCCTAACCAGGATCATTTGACAATGTGTGGATTGTGCCAGGATATTATTATTATTGATTGATATATATAAAATAATACTGGTTCATCCTTAGGAATGACGTTTGTAAAAATTATACGCTCAAAACATGCTCAAAACGTAGTGAAATTTTCGAAGCCAGTCACTTCAGTACTAGTACATGTAGCCTCCGTGGCGCGGTGAGAAACCGCTTGCTTTGCTAACCGGAGGTCACGGGTTCGAATCCCGCGGGGAGCAACAACTTTATGTATTTGTTCTTGACTGGCTAGGACAATGCAGGCCGATCACGTGATTATCTGTAAAGTAAGATGATAAATACGTCAGATTGGCACGTAAAAAGACGGTCCTGCGCTCAGACGCAGATCGGGGAGCTGGGGGAGTGATCAGCCACTCCCCCAGGACCCCGACCCCGACCCTGGTCTTGTTGGTTTTCCGTCCCATCGGATTGTAAGAGGTAAAGGTAGATATAGAGAGTTTACTTGTGTCTACGCAAGCCCTGTAACTTGTGCACTGTAATATCTCCCGCGTAGATGGCTGATCTTGTGAAATATTGGCCGCTGTGGACGTATCGGCGAGGAGGACATTATTATTTATTACTAGCTGACCCACGGAGCTCCACCCGCGCTTTTACGTTAATTGAATTTTAAATAATTTTTTAAAGTCTGTTAAAAACTGGGATCCACTATTTAATTGCCCTCCGAAGCACGGAAACACCTAGTTCAAATGGCTTAAATGGTCACCTCTTTATGTAATGACCTTGCCTAATGTTGCTTAACCTAATCAATTGCCAAACATTGATGGCAACGGTCTATGAGTGTTTCTTGATTATTATTTACTAGCAATTTCCTGCGGCTTCACCCGCAAATTTTTTTACAGACGTTTTTGAAAATTCGCGAAACACGTATTGATTTATTTTATTTAGAGAATATTTTCAGTAAATTTCAAGTCAATCAGAGCATACAATAAAAAGTTTCATACAAAAGAAAACACCCCATTTTACTACCCTTTAGAAGTCGAATTTTCAAAAATCCTTTCTTAGTGGGTGCTTACGTCATAAGAAGAACCCAGTGTCCAAATTTCAGCTTTCTAGGTCCAGCGGTTTGGCCTGTGCGTTGATGAATCAGTCAGTCAGTCAGTCAGGACAAGTAATTTTATATGTATATTATTAGTATATTATTATTAGATTTATTATTATTATAATTACAATGTAAAATTGGATCACGCGTATAACCAAGTAAATATTTTGACTTTAATCCCCTCTCCCAAGAAAACCATGCTGGATTACGGGATAAAAAGTATACTATGTCCTACCTCGTAGTATTAACTCAAATCATGTCAAGTTTCATTCGAATCCATTTAGTAGTTTCAGCGTGATGCGAGGCCATAAGACAGATAAAAAAAAATACAGTTATGGCTTTAGTATCGGTTATAGACTGCCCTCCAAAAATAATTTTCAAAATCTCTTCAATGTACAGAATTGGACCTGTTACAGTGTTATTTAATAATTAAATAACAATTATTATAAGTATGGATTATACGTGTAAACTGACCATCTTTCGCTCTCCGCTCAGCCAAACGTGAAAGCCTTTCTGCTTTACTAGGGTCTGTTTTTCTTACGGCTCGCGCTTTGCTCAATAGTACTCGATGCAGTTCTACAGCCGTAGAACAAAACACTGTGTCCGGTGGCACTACATCGCCTTCATTCTCTGCTTCATACAAAGGCCAGTCCTAGAGAGGTAAACAAGCCAATGATGGAATATTTTAATTTCAATGTAGTTACGTTATATAATCGCGTATTCGTGCAGCAAACTTCATTATACACCCTATAATTAAAATATAAAGTTGAAAATCGCTAGCAAGACGATATATGTATGTATGGGTGTGTGTTTTCGATGTAAATAACTAGCTTCTATGAACTTATAATTCCATCGACAATCACGTATTTCCCAGCACTAGGAATAGATTTATTAATAAAAAATATACTTATAACTGTAATTATCGTTAGCAGATATGAGTTAGGCGCATTAAAAACCGATGAAATACAGTTCTGATTTTTATGAATCCAAGCAAAAAATGCGTGGGTTTTTATTTTTAAATTATCAAATTATTGATCTGCCGAAATAAATGTATCAAGAAGAGTACAAATTCTGCTAAATCATCGTTCATTTGCACATAATATATACATCACAAGTAAGTCTTAACAAAAAATATGACATTTATGAAAAATTAATGGCCTAATACATAATGGTTATGTATTATGATTATCATATTACAGACGATTAGAGGACCTCCTCTTTTTAACACGCTTTTATTAGCTTGACCTGTATGTATGTATGTATGTATATATGTATGTATGTAACTATGTATGTATGATGGTAATGGAATCTTGCGATGCAATTTTGACCCACTTCTACACGTCCAAATAATTTGAAATTTTGCACATGTATCAAAGACCGGTGACAATACAATAATATGGTATCATCGAGCTGATCAGATGCTGGGGCTCGAAGGTGGATAAGGGAAACCTTGGATGGTAACTAGTAAACACATCGAGTTTGGGCTCATTTGATTTGTTTTAAAGAGTTCTTTTCACTTTGACCATTAATGAGGACCTGATGATGGAACAGAATAGTGGGTAACGGAACCCTGGAATGGCTACTAGTAAACACATCGAGTTTGGGCGCATTTGATTACTTTTGGAGAGTTCTTTTCACTTATACCATTAATGAGGACCTGATGATGGAACTGGAAGGTGGGGGACGGAACCCCGGAATGGCTACTAGTAAACACATCGAGTTTGAGCTCATTTGATTTGTTTTAAAGAGTTATTTTCACTTTACCATGAATGAGGACCTGATGA
Source organism: Furcula furcula (assembly GCA_911728495.1). Taxonomy (NCBI): domain Eukaryota; kingdom Metazoa; phylum Arthropoda; class Insecta; order Lepidoptera; family Notodontidae; genus Furcula; species Furcula furcula. Next base: position 19,163,013 of record OU452249.1, on the reverse strand, counting down.
TGGGATTGCAAGGTGGTGGACGGAACCCTGGAATGGCTACTAGTAAACACATCGAGTTTGAGCTCATTTGATTTGTTTTAAAGAGTTCTTTTCACTTTAGCCATTAATGAGGACCTGATGATGGAACTCGAAGGTAGGGGAATTACGTAGAGCTTTCTTAAATTTAGCAAACTCATTGCAATATCTATGCGTAAGTAAACGATACGATTCAAGCTACGAATAAATAAAAATTGTCAAGTTTATCCGTATTTTAGACTAATATTTCTAAGACTAAAAAGTGTAAAATAAATTCATAGTTTAAAAAACTAAAAATACACGCTTTTATAAAGTACCTATACGGCACTAAACAGTAATAAATAATTTATGGAACTCGTTCTTTCTTTCTACAACGTGTTTGTCATTAAGCATTATATTTAAAGTGTGAAAGCGTGGGGCGCCTTTTCTGAACAACAGCTTAACATTTCTTTCCAATTTCAAGTAGGTAAGTAAGTACTTTTATCAACATGACAATAATTTGTAATCAGTGAATACAGAGAAAAAGCGCCCCACGCTTTCACACTTAAATATAATGCTTAATTACAAACACGGGGTAGAAAGAAAGAACGAGTTCCATAAATTATTTATTACTGTTTAGTGCAGTATAGGTACTTTATAAAAGCGTGTATTTTTAGTTTTTGAAACTATGAATTTATTTAAGTCTGTTAATAGTAAACAAAATACAGCAGCAAAAACAATACAAATATCTTTGAGTCATATTGCCGCACTCACAAACGTCAATTAGCGTTAATTCAAGTGAATATTTGTGAATTTGTTTATTTCCACCATCGATATATTATATCGATGATTTCGACTCTCGGAGCCGTTTAAGCTTGCTTATGTTCCATTATTGGGTAGCTACGAGATAGTCGACATATTTATAAACTCACTGTTAAATGGCAACATTTATGTCGGCTTCAAATGTCGAAATTATTCGATTTCAAGAACTGGTCTAATAAGCCAGTTTGTTTCATCATCTATGACCACCAAAGCTTTCCCCTGAGTTGGGGTTACGGTCTCTAGATTATATTAATTATAAAAATCACCGGTTAAGCGCGAGTCGGACTCGCGCACCGAGGGTTCCATACCTTCTTTGGACGTATTAAAGTAATTTTACAATTCATGCAACACCTCACATAGCAAATAAACCAAACCGCAAAATTAAGTTAGTTTGTCGAGGTTTTTTTACTTACTATTTAGAAAGGTCATTTTATTTTTCCTATAAAATATAGACAGACATATAAAATCCATAATTATATCAGATTTTTTCCTTTACTAACTTCTTCTTCTTTACTTCTTTATTATTGACATTTTGGCTTATAGCCAAAAACTACGTGCCATAAACCAAAATTAAAATCTGTTTTAAGATGTGCAAAGGAAGTTCTTTCATATGATACTCCACTCAATATACCGGTAATCTCACTTTGAAATTTTGATGACCCATTTCGAGCACCATCAAAAACAAATAAAAGAAAAATAAAACATTTGCGATTAGGTAAGATCTAAAACGATTATAAGTTACAAATCGATAGCATCAGTGGTTCCTAAAATATTTAGGTGTGATAGACAGACGAAGTCGCACCATATGGCTCAATTCACACCAAGATGGCAGCGGCCGGCAGCGCACTTTCAGTGTGAAAGAATTTTAAACTTTATCTACAATAAGTAAAAGACCAGTATCGCTTGAAAAACACTGCGTGCGGGCGGCCGCCGGCGGCTGTGAGCGGCCTCGAGCGGCGTCCTTTTAGGAACCATAAAAACAAAGAACATATCTCAAAAAAGTTATTAATTCCTCACCTTTCCAATAGCGGAGTCTCTGACTTCTGTAAGTATAACAAATGGCTGTTCCGGGTCAGCTCCTGGAACTAATGGATTTATTTTTAACTTCATGATTACATTAGGTAAGTACTTATATATTTAAGGTCAAATACTAAAAAAGCGCTCATTGGTCCGCTTTAAAAAAAAGTTTGTCTGAGTCAATTTTCGCTTAGTAGGTACGCTTTTAATGAAGGTGTTTTCAAGGCTAAAGTTAATAGGCGTTTAATAAGCTAAGCTGTGCTATTTTTTATACATATCCAAGTATATTACTATACATTGAAAAAAACAACAAAAAACAACATTAACATTAAAAGACAACATTATATATTACCATACATTTTACTTGGTTATAGGTTTCTTGTGCAAAGGATCGTCCAGGTAGGTACCACCGCAGTGTCATATATTCTGCCGCCAAACAGCAGTGCGTAAGCATTGCTGAGTTCCGGCGTGAAGGGCACTGTAGCTGGTGAAATTACAGAACACAAAGACTTAATATCTTATGTCATGTCTTGGGTTGGCAACGCGCTAGTGATTCTTATGTGTTGCTAGCGTCTATAGGCTGCGGTGACTGCTGGTGGGCCGCATGCTTGCTTGCCACCTTGATAGTATAAAAAAATATATATATTCAAGTACATCGCTGCTTTCGATCAAGTGATGAAGTATTATATTGAGTTACAGTTACAAGGCAAATTATAAATTCCATCAACCCTTATCATTATCATCTATTTTTTTAATTTACACAACTCAGTATTGAAACAAGTAAGACATTCAACAGCCTATAGAGGCTACAATTCGCGGCCGTTCGTGATCTGAAATTCTATTGAGTTTCTTGGACCTGGTAATAATTTTAGCTACAGAGCCTTCCAAAACACATTAATTCATTTCTGCTTGGCGGCAGAATCTGACACAGCGGTGGTACTACATGGATGGTCTCTGGCACAAGGGACCACCTAGAAATGTAATACTTTTACAATTTCTCTATACTATTCTAGTTTTGTAATGAAATATGGTACCGAGACGTGTTCCTTTAACTGCTGGCGTTTTAGAGAAGCTAAGAGTCATACAACGATCTATTGAGAGAGCTAAGCTCAGGATTTCTTGGCGCGATCAAATCCGGAATGAGGAGATACGCCGAAGAACTAAAGTCACTTAGGCTCAATTCACACCAGAACGACAGCGGTCGGCAGCGCACTTTCAGTGTGAAAGAATTTTAAACTTTATCTACAATACGTAAAAGACCAGTATCGCTTGAAAAACGTGGAGCGTGGCCGCTCTGGGATACCCGCCCAGAGCGGCCTCGAGCGGCTTCGCGCGGCGTCGCGTTTTTCAAATGATACTGGTCTTTTACGTATTGAAGATAAAGTTTATAATTCTTTCACACTGAAAGTACGCTGCCGGCCGCTGCCGTTCTGGTGTGAATTGAGCCTTACATAGCTCTCAGAATCTGCGAGTTGAAGTGACAATGGGCAGGCCACATCGCTCGAAAAACTCTTAACCGATCGGGAAGAAAGATTCTTGAGTGGCGACCACGAACCGGGAGACGTAGCGTAGGCAGGCCTCCCTAGGTGGACTGACCACATTGTGCGCGTCGCCAGTAACGGGTGGATGCAAATAATTGTGTCATTCCAAGGAGGATGCCTATGTTCGGCAGTCGTCTTCTGGCTGGTGATGATGATGACGATTGGAGTTTTAAATACTCTACATAAACTTAAAATAGATAATAATATTAACCCACATTTGTCTAGCAAAAACTTGGCGTAATGGAATTTACAACAGGCTTTTTGTCTTCCTCCATCGATGAGATACTGGCTTGAGACAGCAATGGACGCTAAGTAGAATTTCTCAGCAAGCCACAATATTCCTTTTTCTCTTTCCGCGTAATACATAGCAAGGTTCAACAGTGCTAAACATTCCTTCTTGGTATTATCTGTTAAACACGTTCTATTTAAGAATAATATTCTATTGCGGTAATATGTACTAACGTGCTAAAGAGGAATGAGAACTAGATTATTTCCAACAAATTTTGAGGTTCCAGTGCACAAATTACAGAATTTGTGTTATTTGCCAGCTGAGGTTGTGCGATGAAACTCTAAAGCCAATGTCCTCCTGGCCGATACGACCACAGCGCCCAATCTTTCACAAGATCAGCCATCTACGCGGGAGATATCGTGCACAAGTGCTTGTGTAGACCTCCTCCTTTACCTCCCACAAACCTATGGGACGGATCTTACTTTACAGACAATCAGGTGATCAGTCTGCATTGTCCTAGCTAGCCAGTAAGGAACAACTTATCAAAATTATTGCTCCCAGCGGGATTCCAACCCAAAGCATAAAAAAACTAGCGATTGAATTCGCCGCAAGTCACAATGAATAAAAATAAGATACTCAATGAAACGTAGGTAAACAAAACAACCCCCCAAGGAGGATGACGGTTTTATATGAGAAAAAAACGAGTATTATAGAAATTGGAATCAATTCCAACGCAAAGTCACACACATGCAGGGATCCAATTGACGCTGGTGGCAAAATTGAAAAGGTATAAAACGAGAGCCCTTCCATTTATAGCACAATGAATTCGTTCGGCTGCCTCAGACTTTGGAAATGAATGGCTTGGGCTGTCGCTTAAGAGAGGGCTGAGTTTACCACCGGTTCACAACGCGCCCCCACTGAGAAGAACCGGCAAGAAACTCAGTGGGGTGATGCACGTCGTTGAGGTCGCATGCGTACGACCCTTCGGCCTCGCCGGCGAGACCGGTGTCTGATAGCTAGTGTAGCATACGGTTGTCGGGGAGGGTTCGGCGCATCCCGGTCCAATAGGACCGTCATGGGGTCAGGAGGGTCGAGCAGTACGTGCCGTGGTCTGCGGCGCGAGTCAGAAGGACTAAGGGCGTAATCGGCGGCGGCGCGGATTAAACTGTTCGCGTGACGGGACGCGGATTCAAAGTAGCGTTTCGACGCTTCTTTGAGGAACTTACGAAGGGGATCTAACTTGAAATCGGAATGCAGATCTACATTCCGCATGTACCACGGGGCACCGACGGTACGTCGGAGCAAACGATTTTGGATAACCTGGAGGCTATCGATACGGGTGCGGGCGGCGTGCGCGAAAACTACACTCGCGTAAGTCATAATATCTTACCTACCTTTGTCCCGAAATTTTTCAGCTTTTTGTAAGGCTTGACAAATATGCTCCAAATAGTCATCGCGTTTTCTAAGATCCACCACAATACCAATTTCGTCTTCTGCTAAAACTTGTATGTTATCATAGATCAAGTCTTGGAGATAATTCGACGACTCTATGTACCCTGACTCTTTTAATTCCAAGATGAGGCACTCATGAAGCGGGAGTCTTCGACTAAAGTCAAAAGAAATTATAATCCAAATTTAAATCATTACATAATATAAAATTTAACAACAGATTACATGAATGCACGATAAAGCGAGTTCGTGAGGGTGGAGAGTGCGCACTCAGAAAGATGAGTTAAGGGTGCCATTTATTTACACAGTTTTATTGGGAGTCATGTATATAGAATACAACTCAACATAATTTGTTTTAATTTTGAAGCAAAGCTATGTAAAACAACTTGCGTTTTCGCGTCCGTGTTCGATATAGGTAACGCGCGATTGTTTGACATTGTACATTTACAATCATTAAGTACATGTATTATTTAAAGGCCTTTCGTAAAAGAGTAATCTTATTTGCAATCATTTAGCTTACCCTATCAAATCTATAGCTCTAGACATTCGCTATGTGTTCCAAATAAAACAAAGCTTGTGCCATGAAGACTATGTAGCCTGGAACCAAACTAGAGCAAAACAAACCAATTTTTTTTTTTTATATATCGTACATAGAATGTGAGCCAGTGAACTTTTGGATAAATCCCTTTTGCCCTCACGCATTGACATTTAGATAGGTTCCACTAATCATAGTGGAACCTATCCTATTGCCATCAGGCAATCAACTATAAAATAAACCTAAGCCTGCAATATTATCAACTATTGACATTTAATAGGGCTAAGTGAGCATCATAAGAAGGCAGGCACTTAAGAAATCATGGCTTGAAACACGGAATACATATAATACTTGAAATCTAAATATCATGTGTTTATTTTAAAAAATTACGTACTTACCTACTTAATATTTAGAGACACCTCTTTTTTAATACTAGTAGGTACAAAATATTGCATGCGCGGTGAGCATATAAACAGAGTTGGTACATTTTAATATTTTACCCTGATCGCAAATTCCAGGGTATTTAAAAAAAAATACAAATTATTTGCAACAAAATTGATTACTTGGAGAATTGCACAATATGTGCAAAAGTGACCGGACTTACATACTAGTTGACCTTCTTTACTACCATATTCACTATTATAAATGCAAGGATGCAAATGCGGGTATGCAGTGACCAACACATTATAATTAATTATTTGTAGTAATTTACTTTTAAGGTGAAACTGCATTAAGCGGAACTACAATGCAAATGGCGGCGGCAGACAAACGACGCGCGACGGCGCGACAAATTATAATGGAAAGTAAAGGTAACGTTATGACGCGCCTTATTTCTTTGCTTAGTTTGTTTTCACCGAATAACATGTGACTACTGTTGCTATTTGTGTGGCATAGCGAGCGGTGTGATACTGCAAGTCAATTAAATTAAGAATGTTTGAATGCAGACAAAACGAAATACAAAGACGCATATTGTAGCACCAATATAGTTCTAGTGTATTCCACTGAGTAAATCCACTAGTTAACAGAAGATAGGCAAAGGCCCGTCTAGGTATGTATCACTGCAGTCAAATATTCTGCCGCGAAGTAGCAATGTCTGATATTGTTGTGTTCTAGGGGTAAGTAATATTTGATATAATTACAAAATCTCTAATATTTACAAGATATAACAACTGAATCTATAATTTTATTTGATATAATGATCATTTGATATAATAAACGATTATTAATTTTTGAATAACTATTTTTATTAAGCATAACATACATTGAATATAATATCGTTTGATATATCACTCACAAGACATAAAACCTATTTAGCCTAATATGATAAAAACAAAATAATAATAATATTATTACCTGAGGAGGCAGATAGGTCGACGGAGCCCCGCAAAGCGGGGCGCCTTAGCCTTCTAACCTAACCTATCCGAGTCGGATTGCTCTGAATCGAGGCGTTTATCATGATGGTATCAATATACATTTTAAACGATAGAGCTAATGATTTTCGATTAGATAAAACATTATATCCAATAAGATTATACGAAATAAGTTTTAGAATATATAAATGTTATATGTAAAGAAATTATATCAACAGTTGGTATATCTCACGTTTATTATATCTTGTGGACGTTATTAAAATGAAAATAGACCAAATAACTTTATATGAAATGGGACACACCCGTGTTGTAGACTAAAGGGCAAGGCCAGCTAAAGCTGGTGAATACCAGACTCAAAAGATTTAATGACACTGGTGACGAGCGGTAGTGCAGTGCCGCTGTCTATAGACAGGCTTTTCGGTTACCACCAGGGGAATGTCTTGCTTTTTTTGTCACTACGTCGAATACATTTACCGCGCAGCAGTATATATCCGCGTGATGAGGTTTCACCTTTATATCTATTAAGGATTATGGATACGATTTACTGTTATAGATACGAATAAGCAATAGAATATGTTTACATATTATTTAAACGTCGGGAAATATTAGGTACTTCAGAATATCTTCCAAATACATGAAGATATTATGATTGAGTACAATTGTAATATCGTATTTTAGACGTTATTGCATTAATCTTACCGCCGTATTCCCTTTGCGTCGAGCACATCCAGACTGAACAATGCTTTATTTCGCAAGTTCTCCAAGCTATTCTTGGTCATGCATGCTAGGAGTTTCGGCAGTTGGCGCTTTTCTATCGTCACATTTGACGCCATGATTATGTTATAAGACAACAAAAATAATAAAAAAATCTAATATAAACGATTTCGGCTACTTCTTTTATAAAAATACTACTTTTTACAAAAGTGTAAATCAAAGGGAGCGTAACTGCATAATATACTCTTAACTATGTGCATAATATAATAATGACAATGTCATAAATACGGCTGTCACCATCTGTGACCAATGCCACCAAAGATGATCAATTATAAAAATTAGCAAGGAGTATTATAACCAGAAGGCATCGATACAACATTGAATTGCAATAAAATATATGATAAATTTTAATTATAATTTAGTAAAAGTAGTTGGCAATGAAAGAATAGCACCCCCCCCCCCCCCCATTCCTCCCGTTGGCTAGCAAAAAATACCGGCTCACGGCGAGTGTGTTCCGTCCTAGCCCGGCCACAGTGCCAAATAAGGTCATGGTTATGGCAGTAGACTGTACGGATGTGTACTACTTGGTACGCGAGAGGAAAAAAATAGTACCTTATTATTTCACGAGGTATAAAGGATTTCTTGTGGCCCGGCTACAACGTGTTCGTCCCAGCCCGGCCACGCCTAGATCTCCATAAATCCACTATTCTCATACATTAATCATGTCAGAGATTAATGTACGCATAGTGTACCATATAGTACGCCTTTTATTTGTTACAAATAAGCCTGTATACCAATTTAATAACCACTTCAATTTTGTGACTCCAAATCCTGAAATAAATATCACAGCAATAAAGCTTAACTTAACAATTTATTACCTAGTCAATTTTTGTAGGCGCCTAGTTCGGTGTTCATACTTCATTAGGTATATATTTTAAAACTAAAATTTAGATTATATTGATTTATTTGATTTACAACTTGCTTCTAAACAAACTTTGTAGTCGATTATAGTTTAAATAATAATAAATTGTAGGTAGTTCGGAATAATGAGAGAAGACTGAAAATCAAACGTAGATTGTTTGCCTTATAACACTTTTATCTTATTAGATATATTTAAATATAGTTACAATAAATAATAGAGCCATCTTCTGTTTTTGTTTGGAAGCAAGTTGAAATATTAGTTTGAAATCAACATGAACATGAACTATGCACACCGTACTAGGCGCCTAAAAAAAGTGACTGGGTAATAAGTTGTTAAGTTAAGCTTTATTGCTGTGATATTTATGGCAGGATTTGGAGTCGCAAAATTGAACTGGTTATTAAATTGGTAAACAGGCTTATTTGTAACAAATAAAAGGCGTACTATATGGTACACTAGGCGTACATTAATCTCTGACATGATTAATGTATGAGAATAGTGGATTTATAGAGATCTAGGCGTGGCCGGGCTGGGACGAACACGTTGTAGCCGAGCCACAAGAAATCCTTTATAACTCGTGAAATAATAAGGTACTATTTTTTTCCTCTCGCGTACCAAGTAGTACACATCCGTGCAGTCTACTGCCATAACCATGACCTTATTTGGCACTGTGGCCGGGCTAGGACGGAACACACCACGGCGATAGGTGTCTAACTAACATTGTTTGCTAACAGAATACTTGCAGGCGTTTACAAAAGTCCATGCTAGTGAGTATATTTAGCAGTAGTATTTTTGATATATTAAATAAAAAACCAACAAAAGCAATGAACAGCGATATAAAAAAAATGCCCGTGGGGTGTCTGGGTAAGAATAACACCCACCTCTCTCCTCCTTTTGGATGTCGTAAGAGGAGACTGAGCGAAAACAAGAAGACGGGCAGCAGCGTCTTTCTATTGGATACCAACTATACTGTGATCCCCAGGTCGCCTGCCAAGGTTGGGGATTATGGCAACCCCTCCCTTCTAAGGAGCTCAGCATTCGACGCCTTGATGATAATGGTGATGACAAAAATACAAATTAAACTACATATTGACAAGTATGAATAATAACAAATTTCCTATATTTACTTAAGTTAGCTACATACCTTTATTGAAACTAAATATTTACAGTTTATTTACAAATATGTATACTTAAACTAGGTAAAAACTTCCTCCAAGTTGTCGCCGCACTAGGAGGGAAGGGTACCTAGAAGACTGGCGGCATTACCTCTTTGTATAGCCAAGCTTGTACGTTGGCAGAAAAAGCTACCAGCCCGACGGTCTCCAGAGACTTCGATAAGTTTGGATGAAATTCCAAACTTACTTAAGTTATGTATTATTTTATTTATTTTATGGCTTAATACGTTTATAATATAGACAAGGATTTTCTGTCTATTATATCTCTAATATTCATAAATATATATGGATCACAAGGCGGCTATGACAGTTACATCAAACTCAATAAATCCCCGATACAAATGGGCAATCGAAGACTTGTTATTTTTTATGTTCCTATTTTTCGACTTGCGACATTATTAAAGTCTTATTTTATTTGATCCTGTTATTTTTGAGACGGGACAGTAAGAGCAGGTACAACCTTAACCATTATAGGTTCAAAAAACTATAGAACCATTTAAGTTATGAGTTCTAGCAATGACAGAAATCACCAAAAATTGTTCCCATAAATTTTGTACGTAAAACTTCTAAATCATAACTTCGAATTCGATTCGAATGAGAAAATTCTATATTGTAAGGTTGCAATCAAATTTCAGCGCGGCTGTAGCGCGACTTTGATTTTTAAGGATTTACAAAGCAGCGCTGCAGCCACGCTGCTAATTTAAAGTAGGTAACCCTTAGTTGCAATTTATACACTTCTGGTTAAAAAATGTCTAAATCGCTATTTAGATTTTAATGCTTATAGCGTATTTTGTAACTAATAGAAAAACGGCAGCTGCAGCCCCGATCTAACGCTTCTCGATTTTGTGGAACATCCCAGAAAACTATAAGTCTACGAAACAAGAGTATTCAGAAGCTGAAATATGCATTAACAAGGATTTTAAATGATATCTAACCAAGAAACATTTCAGTTGCATTTGCTCAGTACTTGATGTTTGAGTTTTGTTTCAGTAATTTGATTTAATAATCATTGTATGCTTTAATTTATCTCCTAGAGAGGAACAAACTCTTTACCATCAGTTTCCTCTTTTTGAACATCTGCAGTGTTATTATATAATAAGCTTAAGAAGCTAGTATGCTTACAACATAACCTTTCAGGCGTTTGTTCGTAAGTCTGGCGCCGAATAGTCGCCCGGCGCCCACCCACACGCACCACCCCAGCTATTTGCTCTATTTTACCGTTGTCTCTATAATCACCACACAGTAATGGGATTGAGATTTACAATCGATAAACGCACGAAACATTGATTAAGTAATTTATGATGCCATTACAGGTGACATGATGTATTTGATAGCACCCAAGACAATATTTGTGCTTTCTTGCATTGAATATACATATTGCAGTATATATATAAACAATATATGTAAACAACATCCAATTTATATATTTTTAATTTATTTCAAATATTAAAAAAAAATTAACCGGATTAAAAAAAATATCAACTATCATAATTTATGTTATCCAAGCCACTCGTTACATCCTTTTTTTTCTAACCTATGATCAAGCAGGTTTCTCTCCAATGTTCAAGCCTCCTGGCTTCTGTCTTGGATCGATCAACACATTGTCTTTAGATTTGGAACTGATATTCTTAGGTAAAATTAGAGTGTTTGGATCTTCGTTATCAGTATCTTTTGCAGTTTCAGTACTCCCTGTAGGTCCTTCAATACAAAATAAATTATACTGTAATTACAAAGTGTTAATTAAATCGTCTACCATCACTGAGGACATTAGCCAGTGCCGCAATCTTTTTATAAGTACGAGTCTCAATTATCTCGTCTTGTCGACATTTAAAAATACTTTCCTGATATGTACCAGCATAATGCAAATCCCTTTTAGGTCCCTAAGAATAAACACTAGCATAAATATACTTACCATCAGAATTCTCCGAATCATCTTGCTTTTCTTTATTCTTTTTGGCATTCTTAATCTCTTTTAACATTTCTGAAATAAAATAATAAATCGTATGTATGTAACAAAGATCTGTTTATATAATAATATACTAGGAATATCTGAAGCATTTACTGTTAGTACTGAGCTTTGTAATTTTAATGCTGATATGAAGTGTTAGATAAGAAACAAAAAGGTATATTTAAAACCTTGAAGAAATACTTAATTAAAACCTTGAAAAGGTATAAATCTGCATTAAATTCTAAATGAGAAGCGAGGTTCCTCATTCTCCACACCTTAACTTCATCAACTCGCTTATGAAAAGGGGAAAGTCTGTGAAATGGTTCTTTCAAGACAAAAGTACTCGTTTTACGAGTGCTTACGACACTTGTGACTTGTGTGAATCTTACCGCGTCGGAAATTTGCTGAGAGCGGCATATCTCCTTTGCTATTTACCAGTTCATTGTAATTTACTTCCACAAAATAAGATTTCTGGTATTCATTTTTCCACCTCTTCACTTCTTTTGTGTTGATTGTTTATTATGACTTTTCTTTGTGTCAGATCCAAGAATAATAATACCTAGTCGAGTTGCAGAGAAAACAGAATTTACTCAATCAGAAATTTAAAAAAAAAACATTAAAATTGAACAGAGAGAAACCCAGTGCGTCAAATCGAACGAGATTTTAAACTAACCCTAAGCCTTTTAACTTTTAACATAAAGCTATAGGTCAAAACTTTTAATCTTTTCTAAATTGGTATATTTCTTGCATGATTAAGAAAATGTTTTACGCAGCTCATAAAACTGAAATCGGAGTAAGGTGTAATCTATCATCATGAACCACAACATCTTTAGTGAATATCAACCAATCAATCATCTGGTCTTCACAACATTACTATGTGTTTCAACTAAGAATGTGGCCACCATGATGATCGCGACTGCGGAACTTCACTCGTTTTTTACGATTTTTGTACCGGCAGCAGAGTAAACACAAAATGAAAAATTCGCCCCGGTTTTGATTATTTATTGTAATGTCTTATTTTGCTATCCATTTTTGTTAAAACATAATTTTTAGTAACTATAGGGTAAAAGTGGGATAGTTGCCACACTTTTTGAAATTACTTAATATCTCTCAGTGAAAAAAGCAAAATTCTTTAGTTGTAATACGGGTAGGTACTTTGATTTATTATCTTCAAACTTATGAAAGGAAAAACCATCATCTATGATATTTCCAGAGTATTAGCGATTTTTGCGGACCTCTAAATTTTGGGGCATCTAACCCATATAGGGGATAATTGCCTAATCAGTGTAAATTACGTATAGGATAGATGCATGCTGAAAAAGAGGCCATCTATCCCGCAAAAACTTTGATTTCACCTTGCCCTACCATGCAATCGCACAAAGACATGCAACACGGTCAACTTAGTGGTAGTTGTAGAGTCTCTCGAAAGATAAATAAAATAACATGTGATCATCCGCCAAACTAGAGAAATTACAATCGAGGCAACTATACCCCTAGGGCAACTATCCCACATTTACCCTATATTTGAAATGGCAAGATGGCGGCCACATTCTTAGTTGAAATGCATAGTAATTAGATATTCATAACATTCCATGTTATTATGGTAATATCGATATACAATGTGTCCCAGAAATGAGTCAAGCCGGTAATGACGCATTATCTTACCGACAAGCTATCAATTTGTGAAAGAAAATAATGAAAAGAGTCAACAGTTTGAGTGCAGTGAGCTCACAATTTTGTTCGTTATGTAACCGAAAACGAATGAATTTCTAATTAAACAAGGCCGGCACGCAATCAGAAAAAAACAGTGGCTCCATAGGAGTAGGCACAGTGACACAGGGTTGCTTAGGAACAGTTTTAAGGTGATATAAAGATTATTTTATGTAATTCAAAATATGAATTTTTGCCGTATTTGAAATTTTTTCTGGGGTCTTTACTGGCAATACCTACTATACAGACCCTTTGGCTTGATATGAGTATACCCCCTTTCCGGGACACCCTGTATAACTGTATAAACTGTTAATGTAGGTAATGCTCAGACACCCCAACTTAATATTGTTTTTAATCATTAATCTAGCATACTATCATAGTGTCTTAACTTATCGTCAAAGATATACTATTTACCTTGAGCTGGAGCATGACTGCAATTTTAGACGTCGATAAGCCGTAATACAATCGAGGGTGGTAAAGCGATCAGCTTACTAAAAGCCTATTTATTCTTGCCTTGAATACACATCACATTTAATATCAAATATCTGTAACACATGAGACGTCTACGTTACTCCCACGGATATAAATCTAATTCAACCTGTCGAAGGAATGATATCCAATTTACCCGTCTCTCTTGAGGACAGCGGGAACGATTTCAAATATAAAATAAATATTACGCGATAAAATTTATTGTTCTCTTAGGTATATTTTACTCAAATTTTACTCTTGTGGATATGATAATATAGACACAAAATTAAACCCAATATACACAATGCAAATTTAAGGCCATCAAAGTAATTTAACGACGAGATGTAGTCTTTTTTAAAACCTTGATCAAATAAGGCTTCAATGCTTTTCTATACGTGCATTTAGTTCTATGTAGAACTAGAACTTCAAGACTGAATTTATTTTTGACTTAGGGCTCCCACACATAACTGCGAATTCGCATCGCAAATTTGCGAGAAACAAATGAATTTTTGTATTGAAAATGCCCTTGTGAGCCCTTACACAATAACGAGACCATTATTTTTATAAATAGTTTCCATAATCATTTCAGTCATTTTAATGTAGGTAATCACTTCATATCCACTAATGATAATTGTTATAAAACCAAAGTGAAAAATCCTAAATCTATGTATAAAACACCAACCTTTCTAAGGCTGTAATATAATATTTTATATATACATATGGAAATAATGTTAAAAATACTATATGTACTTTTCGTAATCCGCATCGAATTCGATTTCGTATTTTGAAGGACGTAAGTGAACCCTTGGGGGGGGGGGGGGTAAGAAGAGCAACCTTCCATCTTCTTCCGTTGGGTGTTCGTAAGAGGCGACTAAGCGAACAAGAAGACGGGCAGCACCTATAATGCGATCATGAAGCTATTAGCTTCATGAATGCGATCTCTAACTGCCGAACCTGCATACGTCAATTATTAGATAGATAGATAGATAGATAGATAGAGAACTCTTTATTGCACACCAAAAAGTACAGAAAACAAAGAAGTACAAATAAAATATACAATGGTATACATTGGGCGGTCTTATCGCAAGTTGCGATTTCTTCCAGACAACCTTAGGATGGAAAGGAACGATCAGTTAGCAAAAGAAGGTAGCCAATGGTGTACAGAAAACAAAATAAAATAAAATGAGGAAAAGTTGTAAATCTACATGTAATTTAGATAATAATATATAAGATAAATATTATATATATCTACATTGAAATAAATATATATATATATATATATCTATATATTCGATAATATACATAAAACACAATATAACATAGTTTATCTATGGTGAGGAAATAAGTAATAATACTATAAAATATATTATGATAGTATAGAGGTGATATCGTGGATGAAAAAAAGAAAAAAAAAAAAAAAGACATGGCTAGGAGACCAAGAAATATTCCTTCAGGAGCCTTTTAAATGTAACTAAGGACTCGGCACGTCTAATTGTCAAAGGTAGACTATTCCACAGTTTGACAGCACGAACTGAAAAAGAGTTACCGTAATATGCTGTGGAATGCGATGGAATTTTAAGGATTAAATTCTCTGACGATTATTATTGTTAATGGTCATTAACCCATTTTTTGAAATTGGATTATTTTGACGCTCGAAGCTAATTAATACTTAATACGCAGATAGTGAGTAGAGATATTAATTATCTCGTATACAATAAGCTAAAATAATCTAAAATAGCTAAAGTAACTTAATTAGAATTAAAGTGAATTGGCTTTTGTGAGTGCGGCAGTAAGACGCCTGCCAAGCGTGGGGATTATGGCAACTCCTCCTTTCTAAGGGGGAGGCCTTTGTACATCAGTGAACGTGTTGCTGCTTGCTGCTGATGAAGTGAACAGACGACTTTAACTGTATACCTACTAGGTATTCAGAAAAATAGGAACCATATGCTATTTTAAAAGAAAAAACCTAATAAGAAAAGAACTTCTTTTCTCGGAAAATACTACGCTTCACGATACTATAACGCTTCATTACATGCCGTAGTGTGTCGTTTCCGCCCATAAAACACTGTTAAACCGCCAGACCGCAAACTGCAATGCGATACTATTATAGGGCAGTAAACAACAGTTACTGGTTCATGACTTAACAATATTTTGGTATTATATTATTATATATTGTTTTCTTTATTTATCACAGCATACATGTATAACGTATAATGTGTATATATATTTAATTAACGCCGATAATATAATTATTATCGTCATCTTAATTGTAGCGGTGTTTATATACGAAAAAATTATAGCAATCTCATTTATAATCGTTATTTAGACGCCTTAGTCCTTATAGAGAGAAGAAAATATTATGAGAGAAGAATTGTAAATATGTATATCATCATGATTGTATGAAAACCATAGGGTAAATTGGGATAGATGCCTAAGGGGGTTAGATGACCAAGTAAACACGTAGCGATCTGTACGAGAAATACACACGCAGTGTCTTGTTTCAATGTAAGCTTTACCCCTTTCCTTCCACCAGTCCATGCCTCTCACTTTGCTGGAAAAAATGTGTCGTGAGTTGTGCAGCGAAAACCGATTTACATGACGACAGATTGGTCGATTTAGGTTACGTATAATCTTTGTGTGCTTGGAACTTTTTATGATATAAAGTAAGTGCTTATTTTTTTGTATTTATTATCTATTTAAGTATGAAATACAAACATTTAAATGTTATTTCATTACTATTTAAAAAGATTTATTAGTTAAATTTGAGGGCATCTATCCTACGCAATAAGGATATAGATGCCGCAGTTTTTGTGAGTATAGACGCCCTTAGAGGCATCTATCTCACATTGTATCATGAATTGAATTCATAATTATCTCGTTTTCTAGACTTGACACATAAGTACGTGCGCAATGGAGGGGCACGGTCTTCAGGCGTTTGGACCAAAGAATTGAAGAAATGAGACATAAAAACCTTAAAGAGCAGATTTGCGAACCATGATACAAAAAAAATCATTAGGTTAGGCCTACCCACCAATTTTTTTTTACCTACCTTGGTAGGTAGTTTTGAAAAATACTCATAGGTAAATAAAAAATAAATAAAGTATAAACAAACCAAAGACAAAAAATATAAAAATAAATACTTAAATAATATTTATTACCTAATAATTATGTAAAAGAAAATAAATAAACACAATATTTAAGTTCAATGGATTGAATTATTTAGCAAATATTGAATATATTTAAAAAGAATCAAAAAATTCTTTCATTAATTCCTTAGGGCAACTATCCCACAAGTCAAAATATCATAGCGGCATCTAACCCATACAGTAGGCATCTATCCTCATTCATAAGGTATTTATATTTATTTTTTATTAAATATAAATAATACAACCAGCATTAAAATAAGCAAATTATTTTGTTCATCACTAAGTACTCTAACCATCATAAAAGTTTAAGATTTATAAATGCTCGTTTTCTTTATGATTTTCGCCCATTTCAAAAAGTTTGGCAACTATCCCACATTTACCCTAGTTAATTCAGTATAATATGACGCAGAACAAAAATCGCAATGATGCAATATGGGTTTAAATCATTGAGGTTTAAACTCATCTATCTATACTCTATACTTATAATAAAACTGTAACAGGTCCAATTCTGTACATTGAAGATATTTTGAAAATTATATTTGGAGGGCATTATATAACCGATACTGAGGCCGAAAATGTAATTTTTTAATTTTTGTCTGTCTGTCTGTCTGTCTGTCTATCTGTCTGTCTGTCTGTATCACGGCTGAGCATCACGCCGAAACTTCTGAATGGATTCAAATGAAACTTGGCATGATTTGAGATCTTACTACTAGGTAGGACATAGAATACTTTTTATCCCGTAATCTAGCACGGTTCTTTTGGAAGAGGGGATTAAAGTCAAAATGGGTACTTGGTTATACGCTTGGTCCGATCTTATCAATTTTTCTTTATAATATAATAAATATTAGTAAGGGAACACTCATAGAGAGTTGTTATCAAGATTTTGTAATCGATCGGTTTAAGCAACATTAGGTAAGGTCATTAAATAGATGGGCGACCGTTTAACGCCATTTGAACTAAACGGGTCCGTGCTTCGGAGAGCAAGTGGGTCCCAGTTTTTAACTGACTTTAAAAAAGGAGGTTATGTATTCGATGCGAATGTCTGTTATTAAAAGTTTAGTTAACTTAAAAATAGCGCAGGCGGAGCTGCGTGGGTCAGTTAGTGTTATAATATATTTATATCTTCTAAACCGAAAAGGCAAGCAAAAGTTCTTGCACATGTGTACTTGCATGTAATAACAATCAAAAAACTTTATCTCCAGTATAAGTTCTGAATGAAAATCCATTTTCGCATTAAGGTGCACAACCTATTTCGAAATTTTCCGACCGCAGAAGTAAATTCTTATTATTGCCTAATAAGTTATATTTATTTACAAGCCAAAGCAACCTTTATGGTATCTTAATAAAACATGACAAAGACATAGATAGACAGCGTAGAGCATTGTCGGTGCGTGGCGATTTATTGGCTCACAGATTCGCTCGCAAGAAATTCTATTTTTCTTATTTAGAATACGAAACCAATATACATACAATACCGATACGATATTATAATAGATTACGCTGTACTTACATAACTTACGAATTATACATGTATTCAACATTATTGCCCATTATTTAAATTCATTATGTAAAGCGTTTTGCCACAATGGTTACTCGAGAGATTCGTAATACAAAACGCAGAGGTCTTACGAACAATGTCAGTAGGTGGTAGGTATAATAACGCCTTCAGAGTTTTGTTGGGACAGCCTCGCTTCTGCCACAAAATGTAGAGAGTTCTTCTGCTGCATTCGTTTGTCGTCATCACAGACTGCATGGGGCATGGGGAGTGTCAACACAATCCTGAGGGCGTTTGCAGAGAGAATGGACACGACTGCCTGTCAGTTCATTGATTTGCACGGGAGAGTTGCAAATGGATAGGTAAGTATACGCGTACTAACATAGTATATTGTTAGTAGCAATATATGGGCTATGGCATCTGAAAATACACAATTTGTTTTATTGTTAAAGTAAATTATATTTTATTATGTAAAGTCAGTTTAACGCCTATCGCCTATCGTTTAACACCTATAATTTAACGCTTAACATGTAACGCATAACGTCTAACGCGTTTTTTAATTTAACGTCTCTTATGCTTGTACCTTTCTGTCTTATGCTGTTTTTTCGTTTCCGGCTGTCAAAGTGTAAACAGTGTACGCAAGAGTGCTCCTGATTTTTATTCGTGATAACTGTGTCAAGTTGCGAAATATTATCACACTTACAGCAAATCGAAGATAAGAAGCCTAAGTAAAGTGATTACACTATAAAAATCAACATATGAAGCATACGGATTTGATATTACAAGACTTCGAAGAAATAACACTATTAATATTGAAGGTCAGAAACTTTTTTTTTTTCAATACCAGCAAGTTGTGTAAAGTACCCCCAGTAAACAGACATTAGAAGTGATAACATCTGTCATCTATCTCCTGTCAGTGTCAGAAGTAACAACTTAAGGAACTAGAATCCATAGATTTAATTTAACCACAATAACGGTATTATAACGGTACTACACAGTAGCAACGGTATTAACCATAAATAACGGTAGTAACCAGAAGTAACGGTTTTATCGCTTGTCTGAATAACAGAAATAACGTTCCTTTCCACGTGTACTGAAACGTTTAGTTACTGCAATGAACATCGACGGAATGTCAGAGGAAATGTTAAAACTTTTTCAAATGATGAAAATGGAGTTAGACAAGCAAACTGAAAAAATTACGGAAAATATAACTGCTACTATCATGCGAAGTGTAGATGACAAAATTAGCCCAATATTGGAAGAGAATAAGTTCCTTAAGGTTGAGGTGGAAATATTGAACAAAAAAATAAATAACTTAGAAAACATAAAAAGGAAAAATAATTTAATAATACACGGCATAAAAGAAACTGAGAAAGACTATGAAGATCTGTTTATAAAAATTCAAGAAATAATCCAAAATTTGAATGTCAACATCAACAGATATGAAATAAATAATTTCTATAGATTGGGACGTAAACAAGACGAAAGAAAAGTAAGACCTATACTTGTAGCTTTTACATCATACCAAAAAAAAGCAGAAATTTTAAAAAACAAGAGTAAAATGCCGCAGCAAACTTACCTTACGGAAGATTTCTCCAAAGAATCGCTGGAAGTTCGAAAAAATTTACAGGAAAAGCTAAAGCAAGAAAAAGAAAAAGGAAACGAAGCGTACATTAAAAACAACAAACTGATTATAAAAGGGAAAATGGAGGTTGAAAAAAGAAAAAGAGAATCATCTACATCACCCAAAGACTTACAAACAGCATCTACTCTAGCAGTGAAAAAAAATATCTTGGCACCGCCCAAAATGCATAAAACTGATGCATTTGCGTACATGAGGGCAAGATCTTCCTCTGTTTCGGATAAAAATAATCAGCAATATAAAATATAGGAATTAAAAGACACCGGTAACGCAAAAAACCTAAATAAAAACCATATAACAGCAAGAAAAAACATACAAAGCCCCAATACGGCTGGTCACCGTGGGGTTATTGACCGTACCCCCCAACAGCTTACAGAAAATTGTAAAGTAACTATACCTATCCAAGACAATAAGTCAACAGCAGAACCGTTAAAAGAACACAAGAAAAGTATAACGAGAAAAAGCAACAGAATAAATATTGCAACACTTAATACACGATCGTTAAAATCACGAGAATCTTTGATTGAGCTAGAACATGCACTACAAAATATTAACTGGGAAATAATAGGACTAAGTGAAGTAAGAAGAGCAAATGAAAAAATAGAAGAATATGAAGATTACATACTATACTACAAAAACGAAATACCTGGTTTGTATGGAGTTGGATTTATAATCAAAAAGTATCTCAAAAATAGAATAATAGAATTTAAAGGAGTGTCCGACAGAATTGCCGTGTTAAACATTAAACTTCCTGGTCACAACTACCCTATTTCAATAGTACAAATATACGCTCCCACTGATATTGCAAGAGATGAAATAAAAAACAACTTCTATGAACAACTTAAAATAACTATGGAAGACACTTATAAAACAGTTATTGTAATGGGAGACTTTAATGGACAAATTGGAAAAAGGAGAAAAAATGAAGACAAGATCCTTGGACCATACACAACCGGTAGAAGAAACGACAATGGACAAAGACTCGTAAACTTTTCATTGGAAAATAACTTGCACATCATGAATACGTTCTACAAGAAAAAAACAAATAGAAAATGGACGTGGGTATCGCCCAGCGGGACGATAAGAAACGAAATAGACTATATTATTACAAATAAACCAAGATTATTTAGAAATGTTGAAGTGGTGAATCAATTAAATTACAATACCGATCATAGATTACTACGGGGACAGTTATACTCAAAAGATTCAAAAATATCAAGAAAACACATTCAAGTAATGAAACAACCATTACTTTTACCAATACCGAGTTCTATCTTAGAGTCTCTAGAAACGAATTTAAATAGAATGAAAGACATCCAAGGCGTCCAAGAAAAATACAATGTCCTAGAAAGCAAATTAAAGGAAACTGAGTTCAAAAGTAGATCAAATAAAAAAACTAAAGATAAACTAGGAAAAGAAACAAGGGATTTGATTAATCAGAGAGCAGGGTTATTTGAAAATAGAAAATTAAACAAAAATGAAATAGCCAGATTAAGTAAGGAAATAAATTTAAGCTTAAGAAAACACAGACAAAAATTGCAAAATGAGGTATTAAATCGCCACATTGATAGTTCTGGAGGAGTTAAAAAAGCGTTTAGGGAGCTAAAGGACAGTTCACACTGGATCGAAAAAATGACACACCACAAAAACAAAATAAATAAGACTAAGAGAAAAGACATATTAGAAGTAGCAACTGATTACTATCGCGAACTTTACAGTGACGAAGAAATACGACTGATACTAACTCCAACTCAAAACAACCAAAAGAATGAAGAAGAAATTCCAGGTATACTAAAACAAGAGGTTTTAAAGGCCATAAAATCACAAAAAAGAAGAAAAGCGCCTGGAGAAGATTGTATCTCTAATGAACTTCTAATAGGAACATCTGAAACTATTCTTAATATAATCACGGATCTGTTTAATGAAATTTTATCCACAGAATACATACCTCACCAATGGTCTACGTCGACTATAATTTTGCTTCACAAAAAAGGAAAGACAAGTAACATTGCTAATTATAGACCTATAAGTTTAATGTCAAATGTGTACAAAATTTTTTCTAAGGTACTTCTAGACCGAATAACAAACATATTAGACGAAAACCAGCCCATAGAACAAGCAGGATTCCGTAGCGACTTCTCCACAATAGACCATATTCATACCATAAAACAAGTAATTCAGAAATGTAATGAATATGGAATAACCTACTACTTAGCATTCGTGGACTATAACAAGGCGTTCGACTCATTAAAACATGAAAAAATTTGGGAAGCTTTAGCTGCTCAAGGAGTCCACAGCAAGTATATTAATTTAATAAAAAACATATATCAAAATATGAAAGCAAAAATACAAACGGAAAGAGAAGGTGAATATTTCAATATTAAAAGAGGTGTTCGACAAGGGGATCCATTATCGCCCAAACTGTTTTCTGCAGTTCTTGAACACATTTTTAGGAAACTTGATTGGAGTGAGTATGGCATAAAAATTAATGGAGTACCACTAAACCATTTAAGATTCGCAGACGATTTAATAATAATCAGTAACAACCCAGAAACGTTACAAAAAATGGTCGAGGAACTAGTTTGTGAAAGTGGAAAAATAGGATTACTAATAAATATGGAAAAAACTAAGGTAATGACAAATAAAGATAAGATCCCAATTATCATCGCCAACAACACCATAGAATATGTGGACGAATACACATATCTGGGACAGATAATCTCCCCCAAAGACCTTACAACAAAAGAAGTTAACAATAGAATAAGTATAGCATGGAAGAGGTATTGGTCTCTTAAGGATATAATGAAAAACCCTCAAGTACCAGTTAAATCTAAGAAGAAAATATTTAACACCTGTATTCTACCCAGCATAACATATGGATGTCAAACATGGAGCCTGACAAATCAAAATATAAAACAATTAGAAACCTGCCAGCACAACATGGAACGAAGCATGCTTAACATTAAATTAAAAGACAAAATACAATTAAAAATTATACGTCACCAAACTAAAGTCATTGATGTTACTTATTTTATAAAAAAACAAAAATGGAAATGGGCAGGTCATCTAACTAGAAACAAAAAAGATAAATGGACGAAACAAGTTACCGAGTGGTGTCCTAGATACAACAAAAGAAAAAGAGGGAGACAACATCGTAGATGGGAAGATGACATTGCAAGATTAGCAGGAATAACATGGATGAGGAAAGCGCACGATCGAAAGCTTTGGAAAGCTCTAGGGGAGGCCTATGCTGTGAAGCAAGACAATCTGTGAACTACCGGTGTCAAATATGTAATGAAATTATGTAATACGTGTTTTGTTAGATTGTTAATAAAGGCTATAATATAATATAATATAAAATATAATGTAAAGTCTTAGAATAATAACGCCTATTATTCTAAGTGTAAAGTATAGTATTTATTTGCACAATACTAAAAATTCCCATTAAGTTAGGAACCTGGCGGTGCTGTTCCTTTCAATGGAAACGTTTAGCCTAGTAGACGCGGATGGTTTACTGAGAATTTTATCTATTTGAATTATTTAAACTAAACTGGGTATCATTATGATCCATAATCTATTTAAATGACTTTCACTTAACTTATTATGGTCCTAAGGGTGATATGTTCCCCATTGTAAAAGAAGAAAATGGCTATTCAGTAATAGTAGTAGGGGAAAAGTGGGATAGTTGCCCCAGGGGTATAGTTGCCTCAATTGTAATTTCTCTAGTTTGGCGAATGACCACATGTTATTTTATTTATCTTTCGAGAGACTCTACAACTACCACTAAGTTGACCTTGTTGCATGTCTCTGTGCGATTGCATGGAAAGGCAAGGTAAAATCAAAGTTTTTGCGGGATAGATGGCCTCTTTTTTCAGCCGGGCATCTATCCTAAACGTAATTTACATAGATTAGGCAATTATCCCCTATATGGGATAGATGCCCCAAAATTTAGAGGTCCGCAAAAATCACCAATACTCTAAAAATATCAAAGATAATTGTTTTTCCTTTCATAAGTTTGAAGATAATAAACCAAAGTACCTACTCGTATTACAAGTAAAGAATTTTGCTTTTATAACTGAGAGATATAAAGTAATTTCAAAAAGTGTGGCAACTATCCCACTTTTACCCTATATGAAACTGCTGCATAATAGGGGTTATTGATACGACGGATGATTCCGATTTAAACTATGTTAACACGCGAAACGCGCAACAATGATCACCCACCGACGGGTAAACTGTCGGTGGTCGACGGACAACAGACAGCTTAATACCTAACTATTATGTGCTGTAATTTCATACACTATTTTAACTACACTCATGTAATAGGTACAAAAACCAAGTTTAACCATCAACATAGACGTTAGTACGTCTATGACCACCAAACTAAAATTCAAAACAGGTAATATTGGTGCCGATTCTGTTGTCACCACTACACTAAACTAGACTAAATTTTAGTTTAGTGGTGTCAAACGATGATTAAGTGCTTAATTTGATTTCGACAGCTACTAAATTGAGTTGATAGTGAGGTTTTCATTGGTCAAATCATGTTAGTTGAAAACAATTCTCTTGTTCATCTGATTACACTAAACTAAACTAAAATAATTCTCCGGCTACGATACTTATATTAATTTTAATATTAATTTTATTTTAATATATTTTTATATTAATATTTATTTATTGATAAAAATTATTTAATATTTATTTTAATATTTGTTTTAATAAATATTTTAATATTTGTTTAAATATTTATTTAAATATTTTTTTTAATATTTATTTTTATATTTATTTCAATATTTATTTTAATGTTTATTTAAATATTTTTTTAATATATTTTTTATTTATTAATATTTATTTTAGTATTTATTATAATATTTATTCTAAAATTTATTTTTATATTTATTTTATTATTTTATTTTTTTAATAAAAAATATTTTTTTTAATATATATTTTATTATTTATATTAATATTTATTTTTGTTATTTATTCTAATATTTATTTTAATATTTATTAATATTTATTTTAATATTTACTAATATTTATTTTAATATTTATTAATATTCATTTTATTATTTATATTATTTTTTTTATTAACATTTAATTTATAATTAATGTAATTTTTTAATAATTATTAATATTTATTAAAATATTTATTAATATTTATTTTTATTTTATTTTAATATTTTATTTTTTTAGTATTTTTTTTTTATATTTATTTTATTATTTATATTAATATTTATTTTTGTTATTTATTCTAATATTTATTTTTATATTAATTTTAATATTTATTTCATTCTATTTTAGTCTATTCTATTTTATTTTAATCGACATCTTTTAGATGCCGACTAATTTGATCTAATTTTAGTTTGAAGTTTCTAATATTAGGCATAAATGACGTAAACTGTGCACAACAGAATAGCAAAATACGTTTAAAACTAAGTTGAGTAACTAAAACCATTATATTCTATCAAACTATACCTAATTTAGTTTAATTCATGGATCTCTGAATAGGAAAAACACGACTAAACTAAAATCTAGTCTAGTTTAGTCTAGTGTGTGACAACAGAATCGGCACCATTGTGTCGCATGCGTTTAACTGCGTCCCACCAAAGACGAATGTATCGTGGAGTACTTGACCATAGATTTAGGATTTTTCACTACGCACTAGACATGCACTAGACTGCGTGCGGCCTACGGGATCTCGGCCTACTAGATCGGGCTTATTTTGATATGTTATCTCTTTGGCTGGTAAAATCTATACTTATAATAAAACTGTAACAGGTCCAATTCTGTATATTGAAGATATTTTGAAAATTACATTTGGAGGGCATTCAATAACCGATACTGAGGCCGAAAATATTTTTTTTTTAATTTTTGTCTGTCTGTCTGTCGGCTGCGCATCACGCCGAAACTACAGAATGGATTCAAATGAAACTTGGCATGATTTGAGATCTTACTACGAGGTAGGACATAGGATACTTTTGATCCCGTAATCTAGCACGGTTCTTTTGGGAGAGGGGATTAAAGTCAAAATGGGTACTTGGTTATACGCTTGGTCCGATTTTATCAATTTTTCTTCATAATTATAATAAATATTAGTAAGGGAACACTCATAGAGAGTTGTTATCAAGGTTTTGTAATCGATCGGGTTAAGCAACGTTAGGTAAGGTCATTAAATAGATGGGTGACCGTTTAACGCCATTTGAACTAAACGGGTCCGTGCTTCGGAGAGCAAGTAAAAAGTGGGTCCCAGTTTTTAACCGACTATAAAAAAGGAGGTTATGTATTCGATGCGAATGTTATTAAAAGTTTAGTTAACGTAAAAATAGCGCATGCGGAGCTGCGTGGGTCAGCTAGTAATGAATAAATGAAGAAGTATGGTCTTACATAAGAAAAAATACCGGTCAAGTGCGAGTCGGGCTCGTGCACCAAGGGTTCCATACCATCTTTGAACGTATTAAAGTAATTTTACTATTCATGTAACACCTCAGATAGCAAAAAAACAAACCGCCAAACTTAGTTTGTTTGACGAGTTTTTTTTAGGATTACTAAAAAACTGTACTACTTAGATAGATCATTTTATTTTTCATGTAAAATATAGATAGACATGCATTATCCATAATTATTTCAGATTTTTCCCCCCACAAACCTCGGAGATAAGGGGGCGGGAACGGTATTTTTTTTGTCATTTTTGGTTATCAGTCAAAAACTACGTCACATAAGCCAAAATAAAAATCTGTTTTGAGATGTGCAAATGAAGCCCTTTCATATGATACCCCACTCGATATAGTAGTCTCACTTTAAAATTTTGATGACATATTTCGACCCCCATTTTAAAAAAAATAATGGAAAAAATATTTCTTTTTTATTTGCGATGAGGTTGATAAGTAAGATCTAAAACTATTCCAAGTTTCAAATCGATAGCATCAGTGGTTCCTGAAATTTATAGGTGTGACAGACAGACAGACAGACAGACGAAGTCAGACCATAAGGGTTCCTTTTTTACCTTTTAGGTATGGAACCCTAAAAACTAAGGTGTTCTAACCTGAGAGGTTCTGACACAGAGTACTATGTATACATACATATATGATATACATACATACAGGGTGTAAGGGACATCGTACCGAAAACCGATACCAGGGATCCAGTACATGATTCTGAACACTCTAGTGTGGAAATTTTTCATCGGCTTTTTCATGAATTTCCAAAAAAAAAAAACACTTTTCTTTAATAAATTTAGTACAATATCACTATTGGTATAATAATAAAGCATAATTTTAATTTAAAAACAATAAATTACTTATTCGTGGATTTTTTTTTTAATTATTTATTTATTTATTATTTATGCACTAAAACAGTACATAGGCAATTAATTAATAGGCAATTAACTATTATTATTTTAGAAAATTAGCAATGTAATTTGAGAAATAAATATTATTTCGCATATATTCATTACATACTCGAAAATTAACAAGTCAGTCATTTGTCATTTTCCATATAAATGGTTTCTGTAATGCGGACATTATTTGACATCTTATAATTTTTTTTTCGGTACGATGTCCCTTACACCCGTTATACATATATATACATATATATATAATAAAATGTTAACATTATCAAGTCACGCCCGGTAACGTTATACATAATGTAATAGACAACGATTTTTGCGCTATCATTGTACTACACGTTAAATAAGTTACGTAATATGACCAATGACATTAATTTATAAGCATTGTTCAAAATTTTTGAACAATGCTTATAAATTACCATAATTACTTAACAAAACGAACATTTTATTTTCTACTGTCGAGTCTGTTGTTTTTCCGTTCTTTATACGTACCTATTTCAAGTGATTATTATTGCTTGCTGCCTTGATTAAATTTACAGGTCAAATCAAAGTTAAGGTATACAAATTTACGTATGCAAATGCATTATTAACATTACTACTAACTAAGTAAGTAATCACAGGTAATTGAGTAAATACCTACCCAGTTACTGTACCTTCAACAAAAATATTTCAGTTTTTCGAAAAAAGATACATACCTCTATTAAGATTATGTCTTAAAATAGAATAGAATGGAATGGAATGGAATGGAATGGAATGGAATGGAATGGAATGGAATGGAATGGAATGGAATGGAATGGAATGGAATGGAATGGAATGGAATGGAATGGAATGGAATGGAATGGAATGGAATGGAATGGAATGGAATGGAATGGAATGGAATGGAATGGAATGGAATGGAATGGAATGGAATGGAATGGAATGGAATGGAATGGAATGGAATGGAATGGAATGGAATGGAATGGAATGGAATGGAATGGAATGGAATGGAATGGAATGGAATGGAATGGAATGGAATGGAATGGAATGGAATGGAATGGAATGGAATGGAATGGAATGGAATGGAATAGAATACTCTTTATTTGCACACCAAATTAAAACATACAGAAAAACTTACAAAAATAACTTAAATTACCAAATTAATAGATACTAATTATTATTATTAATATGCTTTCCAAAGTGATGAAGCGGGTCTCACTCTGAATAAATCCAAAACAAAAATCATGTCAAATAGGGAAGAAATAGCTATAGAAGTTGGTAATGAAAATATAGAATATGTAAAACACTTTACATACTTAGGGCAGTTAATATCCTTTAAAGACCAGAGTGACTTAGAAACGGAGAGAAGAGTATCTAGTGCCTGGAAAAGGTTCTGGTCTCTTAAGGAAATATTTAAAAGTAAGTACTTCCCCATATCAATGAAAAGAAAGGTTTTTAATTCATGTATCTTGCCATGCCTAACATATGGATGCCAAACTTGGGCGCTATCTCAGAAACAAGCTTTAAAACTTAGAACATGCCAAAGAGGAATGGAAAGAAGTATGATGGGAATCACACTAAGGGACCGAAAAAGAGCAAATGACATAAGACTCGCAACAAAGGTGGAGGACATTCTAAAGAAAATAAAACAGCTTAAATGGCGTTGGACAGGTCACATGACAAGAGAAAGTAAGGTAAAGTGGACAAACATTATAACAGAGTGGCAACCACGTGATGGAAAAAGAAAAAGAGGGAGACAGCCTAAGAGATGGGAAGATGATATAGTGAAAGTAGGAGGTAGAATCTGGACAAGGATAGCAAACAACAGAACAGAGTGGAAGCAGTTGGAAGAGGCCTATGTGTCTCAGGACACGCTGATTACTAAAAACGGGGATAACTGATGTTAATATTTTTTTGTAATAAAATGTTATTAGGTTAGTATCAGCAATAAAGGCTTAATAAATAAATTATTATTAATATATTTAATTATTAATAGATACTTAGGTATCTATTTTAATACATAATACATTAGCATCTATTATCTTATTATGTTTCGATTCATACCTCAAGTAAGCCAGCGGGTGGTTTGATTATAAGATTTTATTAGAGTCTTGAAGGGATCGCTATTAGCTATAAGACTGTAGGTACCTAATTTAAGATATTGTTAAGTTTTCTATATGTTTTATTTTGGTGTGCAAATAAAGAGTAATTTCCACAGTGAATAATCGATTCGAATATGTAATACGAGAGTTACTAAACACATTTTGTTAAAGGAAAGTTTGATGATAAGTGTCATTTGTTAATTTTGTTTACAATGTTGTTATGCTCCGGTGTAATAGGCGGCCTGTAAATGCATTTCGGCTGTTATGCTCCGGTGTAACAGGCGGACCGTAAATGCATTTCGGCAGATTACCGGAATCCAAACGCCGAGTCAGTGGAAATTGATTGTGACATGCCACCGTCACCGGCCACCCGGCAGGACCTGCCACCTGCATTCTTGCCAAATGCATCGGGCAATTGTCACTCGTTTTTAGTTATAAATAATATTAAATTTAATTAATGTACTTTTTTTCTAATTAAATAGATATTAATAAATTTGGTTTTTTGGCTGTGGAAATCTTAAGTGGCGCAGTCACGGTAGCATTCTCGAAGCAGTGCGCGGCGCGTAAAAAGGACTCTATAATCGATCCTGTCGGCTCCGCATAACCGCTGCGTGTGCTTTCTAGCCTTCATCGAGAATCCAGAAGAACCACGGTGATCTACAGCCCGGAGCATCCAGACATTGATGCCGACATAAAGATACCAGTGTTGCAAGTCCTTGAATCGTTCAAGTATTTGCTAATCCTTATTTCTATTAGTCAGAATATCTTATATAAGAATCCCCTATATATGTATAATGAAGTTAAATACGTAAGTAGGTATATATATTTTAGATTGTATTATTAAGATAACAGGGCCCACTGGTCTGTCAATTAACTCCAATGATATTCCAGAAAACTGGATTGATATATGGAATCTTCTCAGACAGACAGTAGCTTCTAGCAGTTTCCAGGATTATTAGTTTAGTTTTTAGTATTATAATGACTGACTTTTATATAAATTTAAAAGAAACTGTTCTGGCCACTATTGCTTCTAAGCGAATCTTGTATAAAAAGTTAACCTTACAGTGGCATTTAAGTGACCTTAAAGTATTGTTAGGCTCTAGGATACGTTACATATATCCTGAAATCATAGAAAAGGCATTAGGGTTTGGACAGGAGATGCAGCAGCGCTACAAGGGTGGTACCACTAAAATAGATTGGCTACCGGAACCCTCTGACCCTCCTGATGATTCATGCGATTAAAGGATACAAAATAGCGACAGCGACTCGCTATAAAAGTCATGTCAATCTATCGAAGACTGGATGATTCCTCTTAGATATTAGGCAACGTAGCTTATAATCAGAATAGAATAGGCTAGGTACCAGTTAAGATTAGCCGTACCGAGGCTACTAACGAATTCATACAAGATTTCATTAGGTATGCCCATTTAGGTCAGGAATTATACAATACAATACAATACAAATACTCTTTATTGCACACAAAAGAAAGATACATTTGAAATGAAAACAATTAAAAACAGTGAACAATAAGGCGGACTTATCGCTAAAGCGATCTCTTCCAGTCAACCTAGGGGTACAGGACAGAGCATTCTTAAGGGCAGGTGCAATTATATAAATAAATTAAGTGGATTAAAAAAAAAAAAATATCTACTTTAGGAGAAAATTAGGTTAGACTTCACTAGGAATTGGGTTCCTTTTTAACAAAAAAAATATATATGATATTACCCGCTATACTTTCCCAAGTACAATTTTTTATATAGGATATATTTTTATATATTATCTGTAGTAAGTACCTAAAAAAAGTATTCTGATATCCTTACACCCCGTTATCCATTCCTGGCAAAATACGAAGGACGATACAGGTACATAGAGGCTGAATGCCCGAATATCCATAAATGGTATATTTTCAATGAAAACCATGGCATCCAGAACCAGTCGTCGAAACGAAAGATTATATCCAACAACCCACTGTCACCCAGCTGAGGTCAGCTCTGCAACCCAGTCAAGATTACGTTCCCGTTCAACAGGAATTTCACCATGTATTTTACCAGTTTGAGTTGATAGGCATTTCACTACGTTGAGAATTATGGACACGGAACTCATGCTTTTGGACTTCAAGACGAACGTGAATTACGAGTACACTACAATTTCAATCTACGTAATTACATATATTTCTCTGGACTACTTTTTCGGAAAAAGCGTATGAAGAAGTCGGCAATTGCTACTGTCAGCGACATCGCAATGGTCCTGAAGAACCAAGGATTTATACTGTCTCGAGCAGCGCGGGAATCAATTCAGAACAACATTCAGCTCCATTTTCGACGACAGTCTTCAATGGTCGCTGATCTGAAGGGGGAGGTGTTATGCTCCGGTGTAATAGGCGGCCTGTAAATGCATTTCGGCTGTTATGCTCCGGTGTAACAGGCGGACCGTAAATGCATTTCGGCAGATTACCAGAATCCAAACGCCGAGTCAGTGGAAATTGATTGTGACTGGCCACCGTCACCGGCCACCCGGCAGGACCTGCCACCTGCATTCTTGCCACATGCATCGGGCAATTATCACTCGTTTTTAGTTATAAATAATATTAAATTTAATTAATGTACTTTTTTTCTAATTAAATAGATATTAATAAATTTGGTTTTTATGTCAATCCGGCTGTGAAAACCTTAAGTATGTGTTTACTGTAAATTTATTTCTTTAATTATACTTACTTGTTTAGATGCAATTTTTTTTCATGGAACGATGTTTTAGCGATTGAGAAACAAACTTCCTACCCGTCCCTAGATCACAAGAATTTGAATATTACAGCCTTTTACGTAGCCATATATTTATGTTAAAAAGGTACCTTTTCTGCCGAAGCCCAAAAACCGGATAAGAGAACCTCCATAAATTACTAGGCTTTTTCCTGTTGTTACTAAAATTACTTGTAAATAAAATTAAAACAACGTGGAGCATCATAAACACTGAAACAGGAAAAACAACAATACGTGATCGTGACTTTCATTTAAAAATTAATAATTTGGATGTAACAGCGGATCAGGATGTCGCAACAGAATTTGAAACTCTTTTTACAAATGCTCCTTTAGATATATCTAAAACTATAAAGTCTTCATCCACTTCCGCTGAGACTTTATTAAAACAAAGTGTAACAGAATGTGGCGCAACCTTTGAATTCTCAGTTGTTGATGTCAAAGAAATATTGGACACTTTTAAATCGCTAAATCCGAAAAAGACTGCTGACCTTTGGGGTCTATCTGTACAAACGGTTTCTTGTATAATTGAGCTTATTGCTCCGCAATTAGTATTAGTGTTCAATAGTTGTGTCGCAAGTGGTGTGTTTCCTGACCTGATGAAACAGAGCAAAGTAATGCCCTTATTTAAGTCTGGTAGCTCTACTGAGCCTACTAATTTCAGGCCAATATCAGTGTTACCGACTTTAAGCAAAATTTTTGAAAAATTGTTATTAAATCAAATGTTAGAACATTTTAATAAAAATCATCTGTTTCACAATAAACAATTCGGTTTTACAAAAAATCGCTCCACAACGGATGCTGGAGTCGAGTTGTTAAAAAATATTTATGAAGCCTGGGAGGAATCACATGATGCCCTTGGCGTATTCTGTGATTTATCTAAGGCCTTTGATTGCGTAGAATATGACACGCTAGCCAGGAAACTACACCACTATGGTATAAGGAATAGAGCTCTCAACCTTCTGACCTCATACCTGTGTAACAGAATTCAGAAGGTTGATATCAATGGAAAAAGATCAGCTGGATCTGAGGTCACTTTAGGTGTTCCACAGGGTTCAATACTAGGCCCTTTTCTATTCTTAGTATATATTAATGACTTACCCTACTTTGTAGGGGGCAATCATAACATTGTATTGTTCGCAGATGATACATCTTTGTTGTTTAAAATTAAACGTAAATTGCAGGACTATGACGATGTGAACAATACGCTTTCTAGGGTGGTCCATTGGTTCGAAGTAAATAATTTAAAACTTAATGAAACTAAAACTAAATGTATTAAGTTTACTACACCTAATGTTAGACAGGTGGGAACCAATATTGAAATTAATGGAGCGGTATTGGACCCTGTGATCTCTACGACATTCTTGGGCATTACTATAGACGCAAAGTTACAATGGGGCCCACACATTGAGAAACTGTCGGGTAGGCTAAGTTCAGCGGCTTATGCAGTTAAAAAAATTAGATTTTTCACCGATGTCGAAACCGCTAGAATTATATATTTTAGTTATTTCCACAGTGTTATGTCTTATGGCATATTGCTGTGGGGATCTTCTGCAGACCTTAACACTATTTTTATTCTGCAGAAAAGAGCTGTGAGAGCTATCTACAATCTGGCTCCTACGGATTCATTAAGACAAATATTTAAAGAAATAAACATTCTAACGGTTATATCACAATTCATTTATGAAAATTTGATGTATGTAAAAAAGAATATAAGTACTTTCGCTAAGGTTAGTGATCGACATAATATAAATACTCGGAACAAACACAATCTTGCTGTACACTCCACGCGTCTCCACAGAATTAGCAATTCCTTTATGGGCCAAGGTATACGTTTTTATAATAAACTGCCCCAGGATATACGAGATCTACCAATAAAAAAATTTAAAACTACCATTAAGAGCCATTTGTCTAAAAAGGGCTATTATAAAATCTCGGATTACCTGGAGGATAAAGCTGCGTGGGCTTGAACTGCAGTACTCTTGCAAGCTTATAGTTTAAGATATATTTATTGTAAATTTGTTTAAAAAAAATCTTATATAATTGAAAAAAGACAAGCCCGCTGAGTTTCTTGCCGGATCTTCTCAGTGGAGGCCGCGTTACGATCCGGTGGTAGTTGTAAAAAATGACAATATGTAAGAGCCCCCGTGAGGCCTATGCATAATAAAGAATTTTGAATTTGAATTTGAATACTCCTAATATCATTGGATTTTTTAACAAGAATATAAAATAATCTTTTCGGTTTATTTTAAACAAACATATTCTTATTTGCATCTTATACGTAATGTTATACTTTTTATGCAAATAAGTTTCAACCCCCATAAATAAGGGCCGCCAATCAGAAAGAATTTAGTACGTTAACCTACTATTACCTGTCTCTGTGGCTCCTGGGCAAAATACATTGCGTCACGCTTGCACAGATGCAATGACCGCGTGGCTGCATCTGTGCAAGCGTGACGCAACAATATATCCCACCCAGGAGTGACGGAGACATGTAATGACAGGTCAACGTAACAAATTCTTCCTGCTCGGCGATCGTACTTTAGATAGAAAGATGGCAGTCAGCGCCGCGCCGATAAGTGCTAACGAATCGCGTTCTGCATACAGCAGCAAGCCGGTTAAGCGCGGTTAAATATATTTCCCAGTCTCTACCAGCTTTCATTTCATTCTATCGCAATATTAGGCTCTATAAGCATTGCCTTATTTTACCTAAAGGCACCATACGCTTATTTTAACTACCTACCTTTTTTTCTCACGGGGGAACTCTCAATAGGGGCCCGGGACTCCGTGGGAGGTCAACCCTCGCGGTCTTTCATGTGCCGATGCGACATCGGCATATGAAAGAGGAGACCTGGGCTGTCTTGTGGGATCTGCGCCAGGAACCCCTCAGTGCCTTGCCTTTGAGTCCACCGTGCATGGGAGTGGGAGTGCATTATAGTCCCCCGAGAACCTGACACGGAGCCCACGGGGACGGGGGTCGCAACCCCGCCGCCGTCCTCCTCAGAGTCGCCGCCAGATAGACTTCTAGAGCCACATCCCAAACGTTTAGCCACTACAAAGGTTAACCACCCTTGCCACGTTCACATATATTTTTCACCCACAGCTTTTTCTGAATGTCACAAATTTTTCCATTGTTTACAAAAAAACTTGTTTGAATAGGTCCACGTAATTTATTACCTAACCTAATCTGTTCTTTGAATTGGTCTACGTAATTTATTATCCTATGTCCGTTCTGTTAATTTTGTTTGTCCCCAGTTGGTCCCAAATATTATTCAGCGACCTACATATCGGGTTGGGTCTAACCACAGACCTTTAAGAGATGAAGCGACTTAAGCCATAAAACGGAAACAGTAACGCGGAGCCCAAATTTACGACTAAACTTCTAAGTCTTATTACAGAGACTCATTGCAATTTGAGAGTCCGAAGTAAATAGTTAAGTTTCAAAAGGTTTCCTTAAAGCACATTATAAGACTTCTTCTACTTTATATTAGTAAACTTATACCAATTACAGTAAGTACAATTTAGGTAGTACCATTGTTTAAGCATTGCTGCGTTCCGATGTGATAAGAACTTTCAAAGCACATCCGAGTCAAGGTGGGGTGGATTGGCAGAAAGTATTTACACAGTTTAATTTAATTAATGAAACAAAACAAAGACTACTTTTACTAGGTCACCAACCTGGTCGTTTGTCGCGGACGCATTGCCTGGGGGCTCTGGCCCTCTAGGCAATGTTACATTTCTACAATCGTTAACGCGAATAGAAAGTATAAAATGTATGAGAATGACTTAAGACATAGAAAAATCACGTGGCAAATTATAGGGGATTGACTGCCGAACCTACAAACGTCAATTAAAGTTAATGATCATTTTTTTTTTATATCGGATTATTTCGACACACGAAGCCCATTGATACTTAATATCCAGATAGTGAGTAGAGATATCAATTATCTCGTGTTCAATAATCTAAATTAATCATAAACGGCTCCGACAGTCGAAATAAATAGATTTTAAAAAGCGACTTAATTAGAATTAAAGTTAATTGGGGTTTGTGAGTGCGGCAGTGACACCGTTAATGAATGAAGAAATATAATCGCTATGAAGCGATTGTATCTTTTCTAGGCCCTCTGTGCGTACCAACTAAATGCGACCCCGAGGCGGGTGGCGACGCGGTTTGGGCCCTGCGTCGTCACGAGCACCGGCGAGAGTACCAGGGGAGCGTGTATTTCTGCTTCCCCGGGGCCTGCTCTAGCGAGCGCGAAGGCCCGAACAGAGATCCCAGAGTCCTTCTATATCGTCGATGAATGCCATCGGGAAGTTTTTGGTGGGTAAAATTCCCACTTAAACCAGCCTCCGTCGTCACTTAGGTACCTGGACGGTTCCTTTTGCAAAATACCATCCAGGTAGGCACTACGGCAGTCAGATAGTCTACAGATAAGCAGCAATGTATGTCTGTGTTCCGGTATAAAGATCAACCAGCTGCTGCAATTCAATCATTGCTGTCCAATGTAGCTGATGAAATTACTGATGTAGTAATAACTAATGTCTCGAGAGACGAGCGGCAGTACAGTGGAGCTATCCATGGGCAAGCGACACGCTTGCCATTAGGTGAACGACTCGCTTGTCTCCTCAGTAAGTTGAATAAAAAAAAAACTTTCATTGATTACGCAGTGCAATATTTATTCTATAATGACTAAGATAAAAAAGTCCTAACACGTCTGCTCTTTTGATACGGGTATGTATGTGGGGAATAAATATTAATAGCTACGTGGCACGAACGATAGACGAGCGTTTAAGGTGTGTGTATATATTGCAGTGCGATATATTGCAGCAACGTAAAATAAATTTCCAAAGAAAGTATAAATCTGTTTAATTAATAATTGGACCTTTAGAACTCTTTCAAGTAATTTAAAAAAGCTACCACCGGACAACAACGTGCCAACTGAGAAGATACGGCAAGAAACTCAGCGGGCTTGTTATTTTTTTAACCGACTTAAAAAAAAAAGGAGGAGGTTATCAATTCGGTTGTATGTTTTTTTTTATGTTTGTTACCTCAGAACTCTGTCGTTTACCAACCGATTTGGAAAATTATTTTTTTATTTGAAAGGATATGCTTCCAGATTGGTCCCATTTTTTTCAAAATCAAGTTCTGATGATGGGAACCATGAGTAACTGAGGGAACTCCTTAAATATTATAGGCATACATATAGCGTTTTTGGTATATTTAGAAACTAGTCAAGCATTTTCATTCAGAAAGTATCATTTGGTGAAGTGGATCTGATGAAGAAGGCCATAGATGGCCACCGGAACTCTGTAATAAAATTAACAATCCATCCTATCCTAGCCGTGCCTACTAAACGTAGAACTACCGAATTTGGACTCGATGGATAGTTCTCGACGAGTAGTTGCTAGAAAAATGGAGATCAGGGTCTGATGATGGAGCAGGAAGGTTGTCACGGGATCTCTGCACCAATAAACGTAGATCCGCCGAGTTTGGGCTCATTGGGTAGCTCTCGATGAGTAGTTGCTAGAAAAATGGTAATCAGCGTCTGATGATGGAGCAAGAAGGTCGTCACGGGATCTCGGCACCAATAAACATAGACCCACCGAGTTTGGGTTCGTTGGGTAGCTCTCGACGAGTAGTTGCTAGAACAATGGTGATCAAGGTCTGATAATGGAGCAGGAAGGTCGTCACGGTATCTCGGCACCAACAAACGTAGACCTACCGAATTTGGACTCGTTGGATAGGTCTCGACGAGTAGCTGCTAGAAAAATGGAGATCAGGGTCTGATGATGGAGCAGGAAGGTCGTCACGGGATCACTGCACCAATAAACGTAGATCCGCCGAGTTTGGGCTCGTTGGGTAGCTCTCGATGAGTACCTAGTTGCTAGAAAAATGGTGATCAGGGTCTGACGATGGAGCAAGAAGGTGGGCACGGATTCTCGGCACAAATAAATGTAGACCCACGCAATTGGTTAGTTTTATTAAGATATTGTCACATCTACATTTTTTTTAATTTTTGCATAAGCTTATATTTTAGTGATGGTCCATAGTTGTGTTATGTAGTGGGTGTTTTTAAAATAAATATGAAACTGGCTGTTTGTCAGAATTAAATATAAGTTGTTAAAAGTTAACCTAATAATACACCAAGGGAACCACTAGAAAGAATAAAATAAAAATAATTTTTACAAAAAAAAGAACCGCCTTCAAAATGCAACTAAAAAGCCTGAAATAATTTCTAAGAATTAGTGGTTTTTACATCTACATTGTTGGACTTGGACTAGAACATATTATAAATACATATTACTATCGAAGTCGGCGCCTAACGTCTAGCAAATACTTACAAGGGCAGTAGGTACCTAACTGTTTTCCAGTTTGGCGTATATACACATAACATAATATCACGGTAGCCAAATTTTCTAACACATCAGTAGTCTCCGTCCGCGTGAAACCGCTTTACAATGTGGAGATGGCGAGTTCAGTGGAGATTTTTTTTCAATACTAAACAGATAAGGGTCGGTCCAGTATCATTTTCCAAAATTGGATATAAACACTATGTTTTTTGTGATTATTAGGCAGCTCCAAATGTCGCCACACAGTTACCCGCGCTGATGCATTTTCAAAAACGTTTTTCTCTTCGCTCGTTGCCAATTTTCATAGGTAGGTACACTTTTTTGCATCGATAGGTATAATATCTCATAAGCTTTTTTCTCCCGTTTATTTGTACGACAGTAATGACGTATTTTTTGCCTCAAAAGGTAATAAATACTTTCCGAGCGGGTGTAGTATAAAATATTTTTCATATTTTTGTTACGGACTTGATAGGCCGTTCAGTGTAGGTATATACAAAATGTAAATAGGTGTATACTTTTTAACTCACTCGGTCGGTCTTTATTTAACTAACACGCATATCGATAAAATATCGTGACGTGAATGATAAGGTTTAAAAAGAGAAGTTTGTAATTCCCAACCTTATTGTAATACACTTAGGTGTTACATTGTTTTATTTCAAATCTACTGCAGTAGCGTGCAGACCAATAATGAAGAAAATTGTAAATAATTATGCTTTTATATGGTTATTTCATAAACACGGATTTACAATCATTAATGGTCGTGTAATTTGTTGATCGGTCTATTATTATGAAGGCTGAAAATCTTTTGGTGTTCTAGATTGTATTTTTTTAACAGATTCTTTTTTTAATGGGAATCAACATCAGTCTTAAGACCTAGTGGTTCGGTACTTGCTGCTCTTCGGAGTCGCTGGACGTTCAGGGTGTGGGCCCTTTGAACGTCCATTGAGTACGGCGGCGACTCCGAGGAGGACGGCGGCGGGGTTGCGACCCCCGTCCCCGTGAGCACCGTGACTGGTTCCCGGGGGGGGCAACAATACGCCCCCCGGCGGCGGGCTCAAAGGCAAGGCACTGAGGGGCCCCTGGTGCAGATCCCACCGGAGAGCCCTGGGGTCCCCCCTCTCATGTGCCGTTGCGACAGCTGCGGGGGTTTTAGTGGGTAAGAATCCCACATACCCCGGTCGAGCCCCACAGCTCCCAGGGATCTTTGGAAGATTTCCACCGCGTCAAAAAAAAACGGTACTTGCTGCTGCTGTTGAAAACAAAGAATACCTACATTGTTCATCTAGAGAAGAAAGTGGCTGATTACCAACGAGAATGTACTACTCTGGCAAGAATGTACCTGGAAAAGATCATAGTACTTTTTTTGACTGAATGTAAAGAAAGTAAGTAAAGAATACTTAAGTACCAGATTTATAACGAAAATGAGACATTCTTTTAAAATTGACGATCTATATAATTTTTTTACTTAGAACTGTCTGGTCTTCTCTTTTTTTAAATAACGTTCAGTAAAAATAATTTCTAGGCAAAATAGTAATAAGTACAAAATAATATGCGAAGTTGGACTTAAAACTTTTCGTCTTTTGTCCGTCATTCCATTACACTCATTCATTAGTTTAGTTATTCTTAGGTCCCTAACGATATAGAAAAAAAATTATTTCCCCAACGTACTGCTCCGCATTTTTATTCAGGCGTTAATGTTGTGCGCTACCTACTGAAACTTGTAACTAGTTTTGTTTAAAATTTTATTTTATAAATCAAATAGAAATGTTAGAATGGGAACATTATTCTGATTAATACTTACTCAATGAGCCTCACTGAGCCAGTGCTTGACTGCAATCCCACCGGATGAAAAAAGGTGATGCTATACACAGAACACAGACGCTATTCCAGTCCTTAGCTGTACGTATTATTATAAAGAAGAAGTAAATTACTTAGTCTGGACTGAAAAAAACATGATAGACGAGTAATGGTGGGATCAAGTCACGTAATTCCTTGCCTACACACTCTCCAAAATTTATCCTGTAGAGAATGCTGATAGACTGGCTACTCTTCACCTGTGCTCTTAGCTTTGTAAATTGGCTTCTTAATATGCCTGTCCACTGAGCCCAAAGCTGCTAGATGGCATTTCGCAGCACCAGCCCATAGGTATACATAAATAAATAAATACACTTTATTGTACACCAAAAGTTACATGTAAATTGAACAATACGTTGAAGATATCAATGTACAAAGGCGGCCTTATCGCTAAAAAGCAATCTCTTCCAGGCAACCTTTTGTTTTTTTTTTACGCGGGGAAATCTTCCAAAGATCCCCGGGAGCTGTGGGGCTCGACCGGGGTATGTGGGATTCTTACCCACTAAAACCCTCGCGGCTGTCGCATTGGCACATGGGAGGGGGGACCCCAGGGCTCTCCGGTGGGATCTGCACCAGGGGCCCCTCAGTGCCTTGCCTTTGAGCCCGCCACCGGAGGGCGCATTGTAGCCCGCCGGGAACCAGTCACGGTGCTCACGGGGACGGGGGTCGCAACCCCGCCGCCGTCCTCCGTACTCAATGCTTTCAGGCAACCTAACATAACATTTATATTACTGAACACACGACCGGCCTTACACTTTATATACTTAACATCTGAAGCTGTCCCGGTGTGAAGTACCGTCGGTCCTTTGCAAGGACACCTATCTTCCTAGCAGCTACCTTAATTCAATGAATCGCCCAAAGACAAGGTTGACGTTTCAAGTCCCAACAACTGAAGGTGGCTGGTGTATTCCAAAGATACATTTTGAGCCAAGGTGAATGGATTCCTTTTCGCGGTGAGTATAGGTACCGTTATGATTTGACTTCTCGACTTGACTCGATTTTTTTTAGTCACACATTATGGTTACCTACTGGTTTTAAGATAATGTCATTATGTATTAGACATAAAGGCGTCTGCCAAATACCGTTTGAACTATTACATGCATTTATATGAACTTTCATCAGACACGAAAAAGGAATGATATTTAGACTACTACGCACAATTAACATACCAACAACTTATCATAGCCGTAAAGTTAGAACACGCAACGGTCAGACGCCTTAAGGGCCGCACATAACTGCGAATTCGCATCGCATCGCAAATATCTGCGAGAAATAAATGAATTTTTGTATTGAAAATGCATTTGCTTCTCGCAGATATTTGTGATGCGATGCGAATTCGCAGTTATATGTGGGAGCCCTGAGTAATGTAAACTGTAAATTACCGGTAGTCCGATACTTACTTGAGATCATCTTGACATTTAAGAAATGAACAGCACTTCAAGGCGGAATTTGCGAAAATATTATGGCTTCATGGCTCGTAGAAATAAAATTAAAGACCAAAATTGTGATATATATATTTTTTTTTTTATAAAACTATCAGCGGATCACAACGCGGCCTAAATTGAAAAGAAACTTTTTATTTTTCTTAAAGAGAGTTTTTCTTTTTTAATTTCAACAAACCTAGTAGGTACTTATGCATCTTTTTCTCAGACATAAAAATTTATAAATAAAGGCAATACAAAAAATCATAAAAACAATGGTGGTTGGACCAGTCCCCGGTAGAGGTTTTGCTGTATAAGTATATTCTTAAAAAATAATTCATTTGAAAAGAATTATGATCATGAGATCTAGACTACTCTGTAGCGACCTACTACTACATATGAGAGTACAAAATAAAGATGTCTCTGAATCGCGCAAGCGAAGTTTCAAAGTACATTGAGTATCTATACAACATCCCAACAACAACCGTTGGGGGCTTCGGCCCTGGCCGAGCATCACACCTCGCTCGGTCGGAGGATCCTCCCTTTAGCATCGCTCCGTGATAACTCCATCTAGAGCTCATTTGATTTCAAATAAATACTTGATATTATCTTGCTCGAAGAACAAGAAAACCTTTTATTTTAATTAAATTATTCCATTATCTTGACGGAGAGTTGATAGAGATTTTCTCCAAGTTTGAATCTTAACTAATTCTTTACTCAAAGCGAGTATTGCGAATTACACTCATACTCTTCGGGTAGGTTACTCTTCAAAGTTTAAATAGCCGGCTGTCTAGAATATGCCTGCTGATTTATTGTCACGTATTGTATTATTTTTGCAATACTTTAAGCGATCACATGACCACCAAATATCCAAAAATAATAGGCGCTAGACACCTAAATAGTTTCCATGTGCAAAAGCGCCTGCAGTTAATATAATACGCCCATGACAGAAATGAAATATGCGTTGCTCAAACAATTTTTTCAATTTCATTTACTTCTTTTTCTTTCAATAAAAAACGGGTGGTTTTGATTTTTCTACATTATTGGTAATAATTTAGTTCTAAGGAGGTTTTAATAGCCAAACTATGTTACTGGCACTTAATAAACAGTCTGCGTATGAAAAAAAGTTCATTCCAAATTCGAAACCTTTGTTTTAAAAAATAATAAACCCTTTTTCAGTTTGTGACTTTTTACTTACTTTTCGCGGGTTTTCGGGTAAAAGGTTATAAGGTAACAAAAATTAATTTACGTTTGGCGCATAATCCTGCCTTTTTGTGACTTAAAACAAATATCTTTGTGTCTATTGCAATGGCAGAAAAAGCCATAAGAGCTAGTAAAATTATAGCGCTGCTGGAAGAGGGGTGTAGCCAGTGTTACGTCTCACAACCTGGACTCGATACCAAGAGACAGGATCCGTCCAGAGAAGGCAAGGTTCTGGGAGAAAACGTTGCACACAACCACGAGACGACCGCTTTTTAGTGACTCAGGCGCTGAGGAACCGCAAATGCAGTTACATAGATTTCAAAAGAAACCTTGAAGAGGTGAGAGGAACGCAAGTTAGCCTATGGACTGTGAGGAGTAGGCTTTTAAGATACGCAATCGACGACCAGCGCGGGCTCCTAAGTTACTCCGTGAGCACCGCATTGCTCGGTTGGTGTTCGCTAGAAATTGCCTATCTTGGACACTACGTAACTGGAGTAACGTACTCTTCTCGGATGAGGCTCGAATTTGTCTCCATGGTGAGGACCGAAGTCGGCGAGTGTTACGAAGACCAGGGGAACGCTATGCTGACGTGTGTTTTAAAGAAGTCACCCCTTATGTTGGGTGGTCCGTTATGTTTTAGGCGGGCGTAAGTTCCAGCTATCATACTGAGATAATATTCATTGAAAATGGCTCACTAAATGCGCAAAGGTACATAACAGAAATCATTATCTGTCTCCCTTTTACAAGGGTCGCCATGCTGAAACAAGAAAAATTGCTCGGGAAAAGGGTATTAAATTTGTTTGGGTGCGTAATGGTCGAATATTCATACGCGTAAATGACCAATCCCCAGCAAAACAAATAAGGTCTTATGATTGTCTAAAAAAACTGTAAATTATACATGAGAACCTGAACGTTGGCCGTATTGTAAAATATAAAATTCAAGATTTACTATCAGAACATTCGTGGACTGCGAACGAAATTACTTAATATTCGATTAGCTGTACTGAACCACGATTACGATCTAATTGTAGGGACAGAGACCTGGTTAAACAAAACTATTGAAGATAGAGAGCTCTTC
Organism: Furcula furcula; assembly: GCA_911728495.1. Lineage (NCBI taxonomy): Eukaryota > Metazoa > Arthropoda > Insecta > Lepidoptera > Notodontidae > Furcula > Furcula furcula. The sequence continues at coordinate 19,118,756 of OU452249.1, read as the reverse complement.
AGTAACGATTATATCATCTACCGCTGGGATAGAGAGTCGACTTCTTCAACCAGCACTGAGGGAGGTGGAGTTCATTTTGCCGTCTCTAAGAAATACCAAACGAAAAGACTTGCTCATTTAGAGAGTAAAAATGAAGACTTATCGGATTTCATTGAAAACTAAAATCGGTAATGTGTCAGAAATTTTACTTTGCGTTTTGTATTTACCACCTCCAATAACTTTAAATGCAGTAAACTCACTTGTAGAGAATGTTAATAACGTCTTGAATAACTCTGCCAGGCAAACAATATTATTTGGAGATTTTAATTTAAGTTTCATCCAGTGGAGTATTGACAGTGATTATACTTTCATCATCATCAGCCGGAAGACGTCCACTGCTGAACATAGGCCTCCCCCTTAGAACGCCACAATGAACGACAATTGGCTATTTGCATCCATCGGTTACCTGCGACGCGCACAATGTCGTCTGTCCACCTAGTGGGAGGCCTGCCTACGCTGCGTCTTCCGGTTCGTGGTCGCCACTCGAGAACCTTTCTTCCCCAACGGTTATCGGTTCTTCGAGCGATGTGGCCTGCCCATTGCCACTTCAACTTGCAGATTCTGAGAGCTATGTCGGTGACCTGGGTTCTTCGGCGAATCTCCACATTTCGGATTCTGTCGCGCAAAGAAACTCCGAGCATAGCTCTCTCCATGGCTCGTCGTGTGACTCTGAACTTCTCTAAAAGGCCAGCCGTTAGAGACCACGTCTCAGTACCATATGTCATCACTGGCAACACACACTGGCTAAAAACCTTCGTCTTCAGGCACTGCGGTATTTCGGACGAGAAGATATCGCGTAGTTTCCCGAACGCTGCCCATCCGAGTTGGATTCTTCGGGCGACCTCTTTGTCGAAGTTGGACCGACCTAACTGGATAGTTTGTCCTAGGTATACGTAATGGTCAACAACTTCGAGTGTATCGTTCCCAACAACTACCGGTACGGGTGCAACATGGACATTAGACATGATCTTCGTCTTGTCCATGTTCATTTTAAGACCCACCTGTTGGGAAACGCTACTGAGGTCGCTGAGCATCGTATTGAGGTCCTCCAGCGACTCTGCCATAGTGACTATATCATCGGCAAAACGAAGGTGAGTGATGTATTCGCCATTGATGTTGATGCCGAATCCGTACCAATCCAAGAGCTTGAAAACGTCCTCCAATGCATTTGAGAACAGTTTCGGAGAAATAACGTCTCCCTGTCTCACACCTCGCTGCAATGGGATTGGTTTCGTGCTCTCGTCCTGTAGTCGGATCGACATGGTGGCGTTGCTGTACAAACACTTCAACACTTCGATGTACCTATAGTCAATGTGGCACCGCTGGAGGGACTGCAATACCGCCCAGGTCTCGATTGAATCGAAGGCTTTTTCGTAGTCCACAAACGCCGAGGAGTATAATGGCCGATTATACTCCTCGGTCTTCTGTATAATCTGGCGGAGCGTATGTATGTGGTCTACGGTGCTAAAGCCTTTTCGGAACCCGGCTTGTTCGGGAGGCTGGAAATCATCAAACCTGCGTTCGAGACGGTTCGTAATGACTCTCGAAAACAGCTTGTATACATGGCTCAGGAGTGAGATGGGTCTATAATTCTTTAATAAAGTGTTTTCACACTTATACTTTAATACCCTCAAATTATGACAGCAGTATTGGTTACTCTTTTGTAGATTTTTTGTCTCTTAATAATCTTAAACAGTTTAATAGTGTTAAAAACTCTAATAATAGAACGTTGGATCTAGTCAGAAGTAATATGGATTGTATAACGGTTGGAGAAGCCCTTCAACCATTGAGTAAGCTTGATTCACATCACCCTGCACTTGATGTTGTTGTTTGCTGCGATGCTTCATCGACTATAATAAAAATACCATTTGCTACACATAACTTTAAGAAGGCCGATTATTCACTTGTAAATAATAAACTGAGTCAGGTGGACTGGGTGTCAGAGCTGAGTTGCGGGGATGTCAATCTTATGACTGAACGTTTTTATTGCATTCTGTATTCGATAATTGAAGCTACTATACCGAAAATAAAGCTCCGTTCTCAAAAATATCCGTTTTGGTTCACACGTCCGTTAATAGCTTTAATTTCAGAAAAAGAGAAAATAAGAAGGAGATACAAATCATACAAGAATCCTAGAGATTTGATCGAACTTAAAATAGCTTCTAAACGTGTCTTAAATATGATAAAAGAATCCTATAAAAATACGTTTGTAATATTGAAAATTCACTGTATAATACAGTAATCCGAAAAAAATTTGGGCATTTGTCCAAAGAAAGGCGTGGTAATTCATTTGAAATACCAGGAGAAATTAAGTTGGGAAACACTGTGGCAAATCCTGGAGAAGGTATCTGTAATATTTTCGCTAATCACTTTTCTTCCATCTATTCTAACCAAAGCAATATATTTTCAGAGTCTAGTTGTAATGAAGTACTTTTGCAAGAATCGCATAATTCTATAGAGATTACAGAAGGACTTATTTTTAAAATACTATCGGAAATTAACGATAGTAAAGGAGCAGGACCTGATGGGATCCCACCTTATTTTATAAAAAGAACGCGTAAGCACTTAACACTTCCTCTTAAAATAATTTTACAAAAATCAATGGATACTTCAACATTTCCTGGAAAGATGCAAACGTAATACCCATTTTTTAAAAGGGTGACGTACATAGTGCTACAAATTATCACCCAGTGTCTATCCTAAATATATTTTCAAAAGTTTTAGAAAAAATCGTCTGCTTTTCACTTACAGCATTTTCTCAAAAAATGATTTCCGTAAACCAACATGTTTTTTTAAAAAATAGATCCACAGTGTCTAACCTTGCTATCTTTATTACGGATGTCTCAAAATCTATATATAACCGCGCACAAGTGGATGCCATATACACCGATTTCAGTAGTGCCTTTGACAAGGTAGACCACAACATCTTAATTGCTAAATTAAGACGTTTTGGTATTCATGGTCGCCTATTGTTATGGTTTCAATCATATTTAGAGAATCGGGTTCAAAGAGTAAAAGTGCGTGGTTACCAATCTAAGCCCTACAACGCCCCCTCTGCAGAGGTATTCAGAACCGTCGGAAAGTCCCGTATCCGAATCCGATAGAAAAGTTTCCGAGGCTGTCCTTCAAACGCTATTCAGAAATCCGAAATCGAATAGTTCCGACAGTTTGATTCGATAGCAGATGTTAGTTCACGGAAACTATTCCGCGAGCCTTTTGCTGTCGGGAAGGTTAATAAAGGAAGGTTAATATTTCACAAGAATGTTATGTTTTTATACAACTACAGTTTAAAAAAGACTACAACAACAATAATTATAGACACTCACTTACATAAAGAATATTCGCGACTCGCGTAACTAGTAAAATTAAATTGAGAATTTTATTATGGTGCATTCACACTACGCCAACAAACTACTCATTCACTAAACATCCAAATAGGATCCACAGAGTACATTAACAGAGTACATATATACTGAAAATCAATAGAGGCAAAGGAACACATTAGCTGGGTTTGTTTAGTAATCTATACATCGAAAAGCAGTAATCAATGGTTAGCTTTCGCCGAAACATCCATAAAAAAACCTACAAATCCCGTCCGTTTGCCCGGTGTGTACATTCCTTCCTCCAAGGTGTACACGGCACTAAAGGAAAAAATGACTAGGCGTTTACGACGCAAGTTTAGAAGAAAATTCGCAAAAATGTTATGTCAATAAAACACATTCCTATAAATGACTAAATAAGCCACAATTTATAAATTATGTTATTGCCTATATGATATGTTACAAAATACATTAGAATTTCAATATTAAACATTTATTTAACCACTTTAAAATTTTCTACCACTATAATCTCTTTTTCTACCATTTTATAATGTTCTCCGTAAACACACTCATATCGAATTCGTAAACTCCCTTTCCGATAGGAACTGTGAATAGCATTTGACAATCCGTCGGATCATAGTTCGACATGTCATCTGACTTTCCGATCCGAAACGGAACGTTCCCGACATTTGTGAATGGCTATGCAGGTGTCCCTCAGGGCTCACATCTCGGTCGGATCTTATTTATAGTCTTTATCAATTATATCTGTACTTGCGTGAGGAATTCTAAATGCTTGCTCTTCGCAGATGACTTAAAATTATATAAAACAACTTTTATATAATAAGATAAGTAATGAGGAGAACTCGTTACAGCTTCAAAATGACATAAATTCCATAACTGGGTGGTGTCAGCAAAACAAGATGGAGTTAAACGCTGCAAAATGTGTCCATATTAAGCTGACCAAGAAAAAAAACCCATATCTTCTGCTTACTATGGTGTCCTCAAATCGATTAGTTGAAGTTTCAACCGTAAGAGATCTCGGTGTAACTGTGGACAGTAAACTTGGTTTTGTTGAACACATTAATGTAGTCCTTTCTAAAACTTGGAGAATGGTTGGGTTTTTAAAAAGAATGTATAAAGACTTCAAGAATATTCAGGCATTACTCTGCTTGTACAATACGTTAATCCGCAGTACTCTGGAATATGCTACATCAGTCTGGAGTCCCCACTACCACGTTCATATAAACCGTCTTGAACGTATTCAAAAGAACTTTACTCGATTCCTAGCTTACAAAGATCCAAGTTGTCCGTACCGCGCAGATTATAAGGCTCGGTTAGATCATTTTAAGCTAAAGTCACTGGAAAGTCGGCGCAATTTGTTCGATCTAGTCTTTTTATACAAATTAGTAAATGGACACATAGATTCTCCGCAGCTTTTGAATCAGATAAACGTGGCAGTGCCGAGACGAATACCTAGGTTCCCAGTAGCTAGTACATTTGTGATGACACCTTTTCGGACTAAAATTATTTGCCCATTAAACCGGATGAAACAAACTTATAACAAGGTAAGTGAATTAAATAATAACATTGACATCTTTAGCAACTCACTAAACAAATATAGGGAATTAGCATCAGTCGGCACAAATAGTGAAACATACTAGTAAAACACAATAATGATAATTGTTAAGTGCGCTGTTTACATTTTATAACTTTGAAAAAAATTGTTTTAAAAAAGGGTATTTATTATGTTATTTAGATTTTTTTTTATCATAACTTTTATAATTTTTTATATTTTTTTAATTTTATTAATTTAAGTTAATTTCATATATTATGTTACGTTATTTTTTTGTTATATAACTGACGATTTTAATACTACACACATCAAAAGTGTCTAGGGATCAACATATATTTTTGCAATAACTTTTCTCCTGATTGATATTAATTAAAATTTTCTTTAAGGATTCATCAAATAAAGTGTTTTCGTTTGTCACAGTAACGATAAACCAAGTCACCTTTGCATTAATAAAGAAATTTGCCATTTTCCTAATAAAGGGATTTTTGACATTTGAACCACTAACACAAAAGTTCGAAAAAAAGACTGAAAGTTTAAGTTTTCTTTAAAATTTTATTGGGTAACTTAAACAATTAATAATCCGTGTTTCTACCGCGAACACTAACAACACAAGAACATCGGTTTGGCATACTCAAAATGAGTTCATCCAAATCACGCTGTGGAATGGCCGCCCATGTTCGTTGCAACAACAAAAAAAGGTCTTCTTGCGACTGGATACCCTCCATATTCGGCAGAGCTCTTCTCTGTAGCATATCCCATGCATGCTCAATCGGGTTCAAGTCTGGCGACTGAGCAGGCCAGGGCAGGACATTGATGTTAGCTGCGGCGAGAGTCTGTCTTACAACTCTTGCGGTGTGCGGTCGTGCATTATCATGCATTAACTGAAATAAGGGACCGATTTGCACTTGTAGAGGAACGATGACGTCTGATACAATCGTCTCAGCATAAATTTGAGCGTTGAGGTTGCCTCTGATCCAAATCAACTCAGTTCTTCCGCCGATCCAAATACCCGCCCATACCATGATGGTTCCACCACTATAAGGATGGACTTCCTGGCAGGATTTTAATCGCTGTTGGCGTCCAGGGGTTCTCCAGTGTCGTATACGTCTTGTATCCGGTCTCATACCAAAACG